>JBBDGP010000179.1:0-582500 GCA_037952835.1 Lithobates septentrionalis
GATAAAGAACTCCTGGAGCAGAGGGGCAGGTGAAGCTGTCGGAATGTATGGTCCCGTCAAGTTCCTCATCAAGGACTCAGGGCAGTGGAAGGTCGGTGAGTGTACCACAGTGGAGGGCTGGATGTGCCAGGAAGTCTGTGAGGGAACTTTGCTTCTACACGGCCATTAGCAAAGTCTTCATCATTTACACGGTGAATGATGAGGAGTCCTGGATCAGAGGAGAGACTGGGGATCTGTGTCAAATCGATGTGGCCTGAGGGCACAGGATTTGCAAGTTGGGCTGGCTGGGAACAGTAGTCCACTATCCTTAAAAATGCTTTCAAACTACTAGGCCTCCGGTGAGAGGTGCTGCAGGCCTCAGGCTTAGTAGCAGCGAGCAACCAGAGCCTGCTTAGGGACTTATTCAGAGTGGGTCCTTTTTGCTCAACAGAAGAAGATGTGACATTACTTAACCTCAGTATTAAGAAGTTTGTGCAGAAGGAAAAGGAGTTCTGGGACCATCACTTTTTACACGGTCAAGAGTGATGTCCTCATCTTTTACACGGTAATGGATGGGGAATTTGCAGGAGGATTAGTCTGCGGGAGTTAAGCAGAGGAGGAGCAACAGTCTGCATGGAGATGCAGGAGGAGATCGTACTCATAACATATGCACATCACCTCTTCTGGCTCTAACTATGTGCTATTGTGTTTAATCTTCAAAATATGATGGCAATATAGGGACCAGCACGAAGGAAGTGCTGGGAGACTAGAAGGGCATGAAAATAAAACATTACAGAGTAAATAAATGTTGGGCCAGTGGGGTGCACGTGCCCATTGAGTGGAATAAAGTGGGGGTTGAAGGAAAAGGCAGATGACATCCTCCCGGGATAATAGGGATCCCGCCTGGGCTGTCATATTACAATAGGCCGGGCGGGAAGGGGTTAAATGAATACAGTATTATCTTTTGGATGTTTTTGTTCACTATTAATGATTTTTGTGCTGTTTTTTTTTGGTGAAAATATTGTTTTAATATTTTTTTTGGGGGGGGGGGGAATATGATTTCTAAATTTCTAACAGCAGCCCTACCCATGTTGACATTGACTAAGTTAAAGCCCATGCAGCATGAAGATACATCTGCAGTGAATGTTTATGGAATGTCACATTCCCCGCTTTATAAATATACTCTTCTGTCTTTTCCCAGTCCTGGAAGTGGCCCCGCTGACACCATCCTGCTGCCTCCCAGCCTCCTACTTTCTCTGATTTAGTTGCGCTTGTTCAGGCATATAATTAAATTGTTACCACTTTATGTCACCCAGGAGCTGCGTTACACATGTCCCATGAAAAATGCCAAGCAATTAGAAAAATGCTCCTTCCTGAGAGGAGGCCGGACTGCACTGGGTGTTCTGGAAATTTACACCGACATACTGTAGCCCATCCGTCCCTGCGTTCACACTCCATAGGACCAATTTAGGTTCGGTTACAGCTTTGTTATGTGCAAACTGTCAGCATGATAGAGGGGGGGACATTCATTTTTGTTGGTGGTGGTGGGGGGGGAGAGACTGGCATGGCGCATGCCCTGACATACAACCTATTCTTAACCACTTCAGCCCCGGAAAGTTTTTACCCCTTCCTGACCAGGCTATTTTTTTGCAGTACGGCACTGCGTTACTTTAACTGACAATTGCGCAGGCCGATGTGACGCTGTTCCCAAATAAAATGTATGTCATTTTTTTTCCTCACAAATAGAGCTTTCTTTTCGTGGTATTTGATCACCTCTACGTTTTTTTTTATTTTTTACGCTATAAATAAAAAAGCCGTCAATTTTGAAAAAAAATAAATAAATTTTTTTTTACTTTCTGCTATAAAACATACCCAATAAAAAAATGTAGAATTAAATTTCTTCACTAATTTAGGTCAACATGTATTCTGCTAAATGTTTTTGGTAAATAAAAAATCCCAATAAGCGTATACTGATTGGTTTACACAAAAGTTATAGCGTCTACAAACTATGGGATATATTTATGGAATTTTGATTGATTTTTTTTCCTACCCTGTTTCCCCAAAAATAAGACCTAGCGTGATTGTCGGTGATGGCTGCAATATAAGCCCTACCCCCCAAATAAGCCCTGGTTAAAGTCCTTGTAGGTCTTATTTTCAGGGAAGGGCCTATTTTCGGGGAAACAGGGTAAGGCTTATATTGCAGCCATTACTGACAATCACGCCAGGGAAACAGGGTAGTAATGGTGGCGATCAGCGACTTATAGCGGGACTGCGACATTTGAAGTAGGACAAAGCAGACACTAAGTGACACTTTTTTTTGGGGGACCAGTGATCAATACTAAAATATGCACTGTCACTGTACTAATGATGACACTGGCAGGGAAGAGGTTAACATCGGGCGATCAAAGGGTTAAATGTGTCCCTAGGGAGTGCTTTCTAACTGTGGGAGGCTTGTACTGTAAGAAGACAGAGATCCGTGTTCCTGCTTAGCAGAAACACAAGATCTCGGTCTTCTGTCACAGAACGGCGATCTGCCTTGTTTTTTACTGGGACACACCCCTTGCCACGCCCCCTTAAAGGAGAATTACAAGATTGATTAAACCCACAAGTGCTTTTTTTACCACTACTATTCCTTTATATTGGCTTTTGGAATTTACAAATGCAGCAATTTAGAAATCAGGTTTAGTGCTGGAAAACATTTTTTGATAGATAAAAAGTGCATTTTATATACATCTATATAGATCAGACCAAAATGAGGGACAAATGAGGTGGAATGAGGGACAGAGGGGCATTGCTCCAAATCAGGGACAGTCCCTCGAAATCAGGGACAGTTGGGAGCTATGTGTATATGTATGTATGTATGTATGTATGTATGTATATATATATATATATATATATATATATATATATATATATATATATATATATATATATATACACACACATACATACATACACACACTATATATTATACATAGACAGACAGTGTGGAGATTGGATGTGTAGGATAGATGGGGTGAGGAGGTGAAAGGGTCTCTCCCTTTGATCAATCACCACATTCATAATGTACAGAGCTGGCCAGATCTACTCTGTACATGGTGTATGTGAACTGAGCTATCTACAGGCAGCTCAATTTACTGACATTAATGGCTAGAATAACTCTGACGGTGCTTGATTCAATGCAGTACAAAAGCTGTTAAATCTGACCTCCAGACTTGCCTGCAGTTTTGCACAGTTGTACAGGCTCCTCCGCTGTACTGAAATGACTTATTTCACTGCACACTGTAACCATCTCACAATGTGCTTTAGAAGCTGCTGCTGTTCAAATGGTTACGGCATGAAGAAGGAGCCTATCAGATGCTCTGAAACGCGTCCCGTCCATTAGTAGTCACTTCCCGGCCTTTGCGTTCCACGCTGGTTCCGAGTGCACTTCCGCTGACGCCATCCACGAGTCCAGCGTTCCATGCTGGTCCTACACAGCGCGACTGGTTTCTCCCTGTTCCCTTTCCCCGCAGCTTCCCTCTTATGGACGGCTGGGAGCGCAGGCTCTTCGCTGCGGATAGGATTATGCAGGGACTACCCATGTCTTACATTATGATGAGCCTGTTTACCCTTACTGCTAGTAAGTGTTTTTAACCTTTTGGCTATTAAAAGTTTTAAAGTTTTCTGCACTTTTTTCTGTTTCAGCTCTTCAAATGGAGCCTGCTTCGCTTCCTGGCTAGAAGGGCATCCAGCATCATCTAGCCCTTTGCTCCTGAGACATAATGTCCCCCATATGTTCTCCCAAGAGCAAGCTCACTGTTTGCATCAGAACTGATAGTTCTTGAGAGGAGTAATGAGGCAGGGTGCTGTGATGTTTTCAGGAAGCTCTGTACAGCAACTTTTTGAGATGGGAATGAGGGACACCTATTAGCAAAAGTATGCAGGCATAGGACACACCCCCTGTCACACCCCCTTAAAGGAGAATTGTACAAAAAAAAAACAAGATTGGTTAAACCCACAAGTGCTTTTTTTACCACGACTATTCCTTTATATTGGCTTTTGGAATTTTCAAATGCAGCAATTTAGAAATAAGATGAAAGGTTTAGTGCTGGAAAACATTTTTTGATAGCTAAAAAGTGCATTTTCTATACAACTATATAGATCAGACCAAAATGAAGGACAAATGAGGAGGAATGAGGGACAGAGGGAGCTCCAAATCAGGGACAGTTGGGAGCTATGATGTACAGCCCCCTGCTGGCCCCTCCCACCAGCTATGATCTGCCTGTGTTTCATCAGATTAGGTAACCCGTCAGAATGTGTAACGGAAGTGACATTTTGACGCCGCCATCTTGCTACACTCCGCATTCCTCCATAGTAAGGATACACTGAGAAGGGGGAAAGCAGACATCTTATTACACCCACCGGAGTTTTGCATTTTACACTTATTTTTAACAGTAAAGTGAGTTTATATGGTGAAATACACTACTTAGAACTCCGTCTGAATGTTTAGATGTTTCATTTTAAAAGCAGCGATCTTCTGTCAGATTAGCAAACCTGTGTGATCAGCAGGCTTGCCGCTGCTTTTAAAATTCAACATCTAACCAGTCAAAGGGAATTCTAAGCACTGAATTTCACATGTAAACTCACTTTACTGTTAAAAATAAGTGTGAAATGCAAAACTCCAGTGGGTGTAACAAGATGTCCACTTTCCCCCCATCTCAGTGTATCCTTATTCTGGAGGAGTGCAGGGTGTAGCAAGATGGCGGCGATGTAACTTCACTTCCGTTACACATTCTGACAGGTTGCCGAATCTGACGAAACACTCTGCATTGCATAGAGAATGGTAGAGACCCAGTGATAACTAAAATAAGGTATGTAATGAAAACAGAAAACCTGTTTATGAGCGTGGGAGGGCGAAACCAGAGCAGGCAAAATATTTCAGATTTAACTTCCTTTCCTGTTCACACAGGAAATCCTCTCTTAGACAGTTGTCACCCCTCCAGAACAAATGTCCCAGTCTGAAGACTTTCCCTCTATTCTTGTTTTGGCAGGTCTGAGCAGGGTCACAATCAGCAACAAAAAACAGAATTAAGATTCTTATTTTTTATATCATTACTCTATTCAAAATACATTTTATAAAAATCCTTATAGATAACCCTAGCTCTAACTTTAAACCTCTTCCTGACCCCTAAAATTACCTTGGTAGCCCCTGACCCTAATCCTAAAATGATATTAAAGCGGAGTTCCGCCAAATTATTTTCTTTTTAAAAGTCAGCAGCTACAAATACTGTAGCTGCTGACTTTTAAAATAAGGACACTTACCTGTCCAGGGCTCCTGCGATGTCAGCATCAGAAGCCGATCTCTCCCTCGGCTCTCGGGTGCCGCCGCCGCCATCTTCGCTAAGGGATACAGGAAGTGAAGCCGTGCGGCTTCACTTCCTGGTTCCCTATTGCGCATGCGCAAGTCACGCTGCCTGATCCCACTGGTCCCTGCTGTCTTCTGGGACCTGTGTGTCTCTCAGAAGACAGCGGGGGGGGGGGGGCGGAGAAGGTGCCGGAAGTGGCGTAGATACCCGCGGGTGGCTCAGGTATCTATTCCCGGAAGTGGGAGCAAAACACCTGTATTAGACAGGTATCTGCTCCCCCTCCCCCCTGAAAGGTGCCAAATGTGACACCGGAGGGGGGGAGGATTCCGAAAAGCGGAAGTTCCATTTTTGGTAGGAACTCCCCTCTAAAGTCTCACTTTAAAAAAACAAAAAACAAATATGTTATACTTACCTGCTCTGTGTAATGGTTTGGCACAGAGCAGCCCCGATCCTATTCTTGGGGTCCCCCGCCGACGCTCCTGGCCCCTCCCACCTGCCGAGTGCTCCCAGAGCAAGCAGCTTACAATGGGGCCACGCTTCCAACTGCAGCTCTGTGGGTCCATTCAAAACACAGAGCCACGGCTCAGCCCTGCCCCCTCTCTTTTCTAATTCAGTGGCTGTGATTGACAGCAGCCATCTCAGCCTGGACTGAGAGGGGGCTCAGGTAAGTATTAGGGGAGCTGCTGCACAGAGAAGGTTTTATTACCTTCATGCATAGAAAGCATATAGGTAAAAAAACCTTGAGCCTTTAGAACCACTTTAACCACTCCCCGCCCATCGATGTTGTCAACTTTGAGTGGGGATATCTGAATGATGGGTGCAGCTACAGGCATCATTCGGATATCTTCTTTTAGAGCCGGTGTTCTGCCGAATAAGTTCCGCTCGGCGGATAAGTTCCTCACTGTACTGCGCATGCGCAGTACGATCCGGCGGAAATAGCCGAAGCGGAACAGCTGAAAATCAGCTGTACACGGCGCCTGTAAGAGGGCCCCTCGCGGGCTCGCTTCGCTCGCCACGCTTCGGGCACGGCCTCGCTGCGCTCGGCACTTTTAGATTCCCCCTCCAGGTCCACTTGGATGGTGGGGAAGGAATCTGGACCCAGAGCGCAGGCGCCGTGTACAGCCGATTGTGGATTTTGAGCTTCGGCTATATCCGCCGGCTGACAGTAGTTGGTACTGCGCAGGCGCTGCGCAGTACAGGGGAGGAACTTATCCGCCGAGGGAACTTTCTCGGCAAGACACCGGCGATTCCCTACACCAGTGATGGCGAACCTTGGCACCCCAGATGTTTTGGAACTACATTTCCCATGATGCTCATCCACTCTGCAGTGTAGTTGAGCATCATGGGAAATGTAGTTCCAAAACATCTGGAGTGCCAAGGTTCGCCATCACTGCCCCACACCGTAAGAACAATCATAGCGGCTGTTCAGACGCTTGATCGTTCTTACAGGCAGCGGGAGGGGACGTCCCCCACCGCCCTCCGGTGCTTCTCCCGGCTCGCCCGTACGACCATCGAAAAGGAGGAATCGGTCCATGCCAGAAGTTGACCATAGAGAATCCAGCAGGTGAGATGGCCCCCGGACGTCTCTATGATCTTTCGGAGGCATTTGAAAAAATGCCGCCGCCTCGGGTGGGAAGCCAGGATCGTTTTTTTTTTTGTTGTTGTTGTTTTTTTTCCCTCCCAGCCTAGAGGGAGGGACTTCTAGACCCCAGATCTCGCTGTAAAGAGGACCTGTCATGCTTATTCCTATTACAAGACATGTTTACATTCCTTGTAATAGGAATAAAAGTGATAAAAAAAGTGTCAAAATAGAAAAATAAAAGTAAAATAAACAATAAAAGAAAATTAAAAAATGTAAAGCTTCCCCGCACACAGAAGCGAACGCATATGTAGGTCATGCCCACATATGTTAACGACATTCAAACCACCCATGAGATTTAGAAGGAAATATAGGGAGCCCTCTACATGAGATATGAGCTAGAAAGGTAAACACTGTTGTCATAGCAACTGGTTTGTTTACAAACCTGAGCTGTAAAATAGACCGCACAAATATATTAATAAAAAAGCAAAATAAAGTCGGCGCTGATCCTCCTCACTACTAACTGCTGATCTATATTACCAACAATATCTAGTTGTGTCATTTCCATATCATTCCCCGCCATACAATAAATCCTAAATATCCACATTTGTGAAAGACATATGAAGATAAAACACGGGATACAACACTGTGCATTACATCATGAAATCAATATCCAGATTTGTTATAAACGTGAAAAAAAAAAAAAAACAGTCCTTGAAAATGTTCATCCACAAAATTCTGTGTTATTGTATTTATCAAACGTCATCCCATCCCCCGTGCTTTTATAGAAGTGATCCTTAAAATTCAATACAAAAAGTGCTCCCCCGCCAGTGATGGTGCTAATGCCCCTCCCCCCAGAACCCTGAGGACCTCTGGGCCAATCACACGTTATTCTATCACCAAAGACCACCAAATCAGCGTTTCTTCATCCAATAGATATATACTCCCCTCAATGGATTTCCACCAATCACCCAAAAAGGAAATGGGTGATTGGTGGAAATCCATTGAGGGGAGAATATATCTATTATATAACGCGCTTTTATTAATGACTCCCTTTAGAAGCTCCTCCCACAATCTATATGCTTCCACATTCCAGAGCCCAGACCGGCACCAGCTCCATCAGCAGATTTCTATCCATTAATATCCTCCAAGTAGTTCCCCCAGCACCGCCGTTCCTCCCATCATCTTCCCTCTCTATACAAACTATTCTCTTTTCACTCTCATTTCTCTCTTTTGGCTTTTTAATAAAATGACATTTAAATATAAAATGGCCCAATGAGTAACTGCTTGTCTTTGGCAGACTAAGATCTTCCTAGGAGTCCAGCTTAATCCACATGCAGTGCAGCATAGGAGCTGTTACATTGTACAGAAACATACAACAAGAAGCTGCAGTCCCACCACAAGTTGGAGGAATTAAGTGGTTAGCTCTTCTGCGTGGCAGCACCGGGGTCGTCGCTTCAATTTCCAACCACAGCGCCACCTGCCTGGAGTTTGCATGTTCTCCCTGCGCCTGCGTGGGTTTCCTCCGGGGACTCCGGTTTCCTCCCACACTACAAAGACATGCTGGGAGGTACATTGGCCCTAGTATGTGTATGAATGTGAGTTAGGGAGATTAGATTGTAAGCTCCTTGGGGGCAGGGACTGGTGTGACTGTACAATACACAGGATGGAAATAGATGACTGTCTCCTGTACTGACTGATCATTATCACATGGCCTACCTGTTGGATTGGCTCTGCAGACTCCTCTTCTCCGTTGCCGATACCTGCAGGTTTCCTGCCAATCCCCTGGACAGGTTTGTTGGTGGCGGGGGTCCTCTGGGCTTGTACGGCCCTCTGTGGACACACCAATTACACAGCGAGACGCTTTATCTCCATAGCAACAGTGATACCCCCCATAACCCAGAAATTGTGGGGAACCCCCTCTAAGAAAATGTGCCCCTCCCACACCTCCCATTTTCCTTCTGTTTTCTGCAGCTTTAGGAAGGTTTGTGGTTTGCGGGGACTCATCTTAGGAAGGTCCAGTATTCATTGATCAGACCCATAGACATTCCCTGTCTGCTCACATTCACAGCACATTTTACAGCTCTTCATACCCCGGAGTAAAGGAGAGAAAGAACTTTCCCCCAACATTTCCATCCAAAGAAAACATGCGCACTTTACACATGTCTGCCCACTTCTAAAACAAAGGTTTTGCATGGTGGTCACCGCTAAAAAAATGAAAAAATGGCGGAACACGGCATGCCGCGGTGACAACTTTCCACCATATCAGTCTCCAGTCACATCTGCGCGTTCCGGTAATGCGCACAGAAATGCACGTTTCCACGCGATCCCAGAACATGCAAAAATATGAGCCTCACGCTTGTAATGCCATTTATTGTAAATATCCCCCCCAAAACGTGAGACCCCAATACAAGAAATGTGAGACCCCAATATAAGAAATGTGAGACCCCAATACAAGAAATGTGAGACCCCAATACAACAAACGTGAGACCCCCATACAACAAACATGAGACCCCAATACAAGAAATGTGAGACCCCAATACAAGAAATGTGAGACCCCAATACAAGAAATGTGAGACCCCAATACAAGAAACGTGAGACCCCCATACAACAAACATGAGACCCCAATACAAGAAATGTGAGACCCCAATACAAGAAATGTGAGACCCCAATACAAGAAACGTGAGACCCCCATACAACAAATATGGCAAAATGCGTGGGAACTAAAACAAAGCGGAATGCGTCATGAGCTACTTTGTCACGCTTGTGGGGCATAGGGCAACGCACTGAAATCAATGGGGGGCGCTATGGGTGTTGGGTGTTTGCCATCCAGGTGTATATCGGAGGTGTGACTGGGACTTTCATCATTTCACAAACTATGGAATGCTGGGAGAGCAGAAATCAGCAAAAATCTCCAACAGTGAAAGGGTTCAAATGACTATCTGAGCGCTCACCCCTCCCCCCCCCCCCCATTAGCCCCATGTGTAATGTGCTGCACCCTTTTTTATACAGAGTCCCCACCATCCCCCACACACCATGTGTTTTTTCATCATGTAGGCCAAGGTGGAAACTGCAGGTGACTGTAATAATAATATATAAATTGAAAAAAATTAAAATTAAAACATGCGGGTCCTCTTCCTTCACTACTCTAAATTACTAACCCAGAACAAGTATGCACGTAAGTAATAAATATATTTTAAATCATTCTAACTCACCGCTTTAATAAAAAATGTTTTTTGATTTTGACCATGTCCTTATTGTAGAGATTTCCCATCACTTCCTGTCCATAGAAGACCAATGTTGGGGGGGATTCTGTAAAAAAAAAAGGCACTTTTTGCATAATAATCAGGCCCAAATTATTCTAGAATGCGTTTTATTAGGAATTCTAAACCACAGAGATGATACCATGGGAACGATGGACAACATGGATTCATTGCACCAATAAAGTTATAAGATTTACAAAAACGGAAAAAGAGAGAATGTGCACTAAGCGTACACCGAGGTCGCCCTAAGAGCCCTTGCACACTGGGGCGGGGGGCGGCGTCGGCGGTAAAACGCCGCTATTATTAGCGGCATTTTACCGTCGGCATGCGGCCGCTAGCGGGGCGGTTTTACCCCCCGCTAGCGGCCGAGAAAGGGTTAAATACCACCGCAAAGCGCCTCTGCAGAGGCGCTTTGCCGGCAGTATAGCCGCGCCGTCCCATTGATTTCAATGGGCAGGAGCGGTAAAGGAGCGGTATACACACCGCTCCTTCACCGATCCGAAGATACTGCTGGCAGGACTTTTTTTTACCGTCCTGCCAGCGCATCGCTCCAGTGTGCAAGCCCTCGAGGCTTTCACACTGCAATGAAAGCAGCGGCACTTTCGGGGCGGTTTGCAGGCGCTAGTATTAGCGCAATAGCGCCTGCAAACCGCCCCAGTGTGCAAGGGCTCTTAGAGGATTTTAACTGGCAAAAAATAGATATATAGTAACAGGAATATTTTGTATAAAAATGCACAAAAGTGCCAATTTTATTAAACATGTAGAAAAATGTATATAAAAAGTAACAATACAAATACAATTATACAAGGTGCAAGTACAAACATAATATGCACATCCAATTGTATACAGTAGATATGACACCCCTGTGCCTACAACCCGCAGCCTGTAGGGTGACAGGTCAAGCGGATGAGGTGTTCAGCACATAACCCGACATGTTTCGGAAATAGTTATGTATTACTCCTTCATCAAGGGATTTACAATTGGGTGATCAAATCTCTATATCAATCTGATTCTAAAGAACGAACAAATTGTGACAAAGCAAAATATGAAAGCAAGAGGTAAAGCGGGCTGGCTTAAGGGGGTCCACAGGGCGTGAGATGGGCATCCACAAGTGTAAGACTTAGCGCTGCAACACTTTCACAAGAGATGCCTGAATGTAATCTTGTGGTTTTAGCACGGTCTCATGAGACACAGACCCCAGGGCAGCAGTTCAAAAGATTTACAAAAACAACCTACATTCTGCCCCTTGATACAGCAAAGGGGGGACATATTATTTAAAAAAAAATTTTTATTAAGGTTGAACTCTAGAGTGAGGGTCTCCAAACTACGGCCCACCTGGCCTGCAACACTTTTAAGAATTAAGGTTAGCAATGGCTGCCTCTGCCTCATCCTCCCCCCAACCTGCACCCTGACTCTGTAAGGAGGGACTCTGCTGGGGACCCTAATGTAAAGGTGGGACTCCAATCAGGGCCCCCTTTAATGGGGACTTTGATGGGGACCTTGGTGTAAGGAGGGGACTCCTATGTAAGGGGGGACTCTGAGATAGGGTTGGATTTTAATACACTTTGATATAAGGGGTGACTCTGTTGGGGACATTAATGTAAGGGGGGCAGGGACTTTATTGACAACTCCAAAGTAAGGGAGGGACTCTGCTGTGGATTCTGATGTAAAGGGGGCGCTTATAGGGACCCTGATGTAGAAGGCAATCTAATGGGGACCCTGATGTAAGGGAAGGCAGCTGACTTCTGTGTTCAGACCTGAACCCAGTTTATCTTTGATATTATTTTTTATTTTATATTATTTTTTAATATATGTTATATTTAGTGATATCTATATATCTCTATATCTCTATATCTCTATATATATATATATATATATATATATATATATATATATATATATATATATATATATATATATATATATATATATATATATACACACACACACACACACATACACATAGTGGTACCTTGGATTACGAGCATAATTAGTTCCAGAAGAATGCTTGTAACCCAAAGCACTTGTATATCAAAGCGAGTTTCCCCATAGTCAATAGAAACTCAGATAATTTGTTCCACAATTACTTCTATTGTATACAATACCGAATGTGTCCAGAGGTCGGGGGGCAATGGAGACACTCAAAACCGCTCGGAGCCGCTCGAATGCACTCGGAAACACCCAGAGAGGCTCGGAAACACTCGGGAACTGAGTGTTTCTGAGTGGCTCTGAGTGCATCTGAGTGGCTCCGAGTGTCACCAGCACTCCCGCACCTCTGGCCAAATGCGGTACTGCACACCGCAGAGGCTTGAATCCTGCTCGTTTTTCCAGACAAGGCTCGCAAACCGAGTCAGGATTTTTAAAAAATAACTCGTATTGCGAAACGCTCCTTAACCACGTTACTCGCAATCCGAGGTATTACTGTGCACACACACACATACATACACACACACACACACACACACACACACACACACACACACACACACACACACACACACACACACACACACACATACATATACACAGTACATGTACATTTATATTTATTTATTATTATTTTTTCTTTTTTTTGCACTTGGCTGAGTGCTCACATGATGGCCTTAAAGCCTAGGTTGACCTGAATTTACAAACAGAAAAAATAGCACGAGGGACTTAAACTTACAGTTCATGTGTCCCTTGTGCTGATTCTTCTCCTTTCAGTAGAAATCTTGCTCTGCCCTACCCAACCAACTTCTGGGTTCAATACCGAACCTGGTTCAGGACAAAGGTAAGCTCATCCCTGCTCAGTACAATAGTGATACATGTCATTCTATAAAATGATTTATATTTTATTTCTGCCCACAAAATGGCCTAAACCACTTGACACCCAGGCCAATTCTGACACCTCCCACATTTACAGTATGTAAAAACGTACACTTTTTTTTATAGAAAATTACTTAGAACCCCAAATATTTTTTTTTTTTGCAGAGGCCCTAGAGAATAAAATGGTGGGCGGTGCAATTTTTTTATGTCATGCAATATTTGCACAGCGGTTTTTCAAATGCTTTATATATGAAATGGAAACATATTGTAGAGTAGAGGTAGTGAGACAGTCAGCAGTAAATGTCTTCAAACATGCTTGGGAATAACAAAGGTCTCTAGTCAGACAACAAGGTTAACCACTTGCCGACTGTCCGTTGTCAAACGACGGCAGCAGAATGGCTCCCCTGCACGAATCACCGTTGCTGTACGGCAGCTGCTTTAAGGGGTATAGGGGGCGCACGTGCCCGCCGCAGTACTGAGGAGCCGATGCGCGTGCCCAGCAGTTGCAATGTCCCCTGGGCACCCGCGATCACTCCTGACAGAGCCAGAATAAGGATCTGTGTGTGTAAACACACAAATCCACGTTCTGGCAGGGGAGAGGAGACGGATCGTGTGTTCCTAGTATATAGGAACACAGATCATTCTCCTCCCCCAGGCAGTCCCATCCCCCCACAGTTAGAACATACCTAGGGAACACAAATTTAACCCCTTGATCGCCCCCTAGTGTTAAGCCCTTCCCTACCAGTGACATTTATACAGTAATCAGTGGCTATTTTTAGCTCTGATTGCTGTATAAATGTCAATGGTCCCAAAAAAGTGTCAAAAGTGTCCGATCTGTCCGCCACATTGTCTCAATCCCGATAAAAAAAAAAAAAAATCGCTGATCGCCGCCATTACTAGTAAAAAAAAAAAAAAAAAAAAAAATGCCATAAACCTATCCCCTATTTTGTAGACGCTATAACTTTTGCGCAAACCAATCAATATACGCTTACTGCGTTTTTTTTTTTTACCAAAAATATGTAGCAGAATACACATCGGTCTAAACTGAGGAAGAAATGTGTTTTTTTTTAAATTGGGGGATATTTATCATAGCAAAAAGTAAAAAATAATGTTTTTTTCAAAATTATCGCTCTTTTTTGTTTATAGCGCAAAAAATAAAACCGCAGAGGTGATCAAATACCACCAAAAGAAAGCTCTATTTGTGTGAAAAAAAGGACATCAATTTTATTTGGGTACAACGTCGCACGACCACGCAATTGTCAGTTAAAGTGACGCAGTGCCGAATCGCAAAAAATAGCCTGGTCAGGAAGGGGGGTAAACCTTCCGGGGCTGAATTGGTAATGAAACCCCCCCCCCCCCCCCCAAAAAAAAAACAAAAAAAAAAGGGCCAGACTCGATGGAGTACTCTGTCTTTTTCTGCCGTTACTTTTCTAGGTT
Organism: Lithobates septentrionalis; assembly: GCA_037952835.1. NCBI lineage: Eukaryota > Metazoa > Chordata > Amphibia > Anura > Ranidae > Lithobates > Lithobates septentrionalis. The sequence goes on from JBBDGP010000179.1 coordinate 14,412, forward strand.
TCTAATATGAAGTGCAGATGGGGGGGGGGGGGGGGTAAAACAGGTGACCACCTCAGAAGGGTGGATCAGTCGCCGTCATTGTTCCCAAAGTGTAGGAAGTTCCTGGCTATGACGAGGCCATAAAGATGGAATGATTGTGCTAAAAATGTAATCAACCATAGTAATGACGAGGTCACCATCAAGCATATACAGGTATATACCACAACCCACTACATAGGGATAGTCTCATTTACATCAAGGGACTACAGGTCCCAGCAGGGAAGAAGGTATAAACAAAGGGAATTAAACAGCAGCCATTGGTTACAGCAGGCTGACAGAAGTGATTGGCAGTTTAGATGTCACTCCCTCCCACAAAGGTAACAGAAGGAGTAGAAACGATGGAGGGCACATACATAGTCAGATACCAGAGAGCACCTAATGATCACAAATGTACCCACCTGAGTGAAGGTCCAGCATCCCCCCTGACACCAACCAAACGGACGAATGACCGGTCCGTCTGGCCAGTTTTAGACAGCTGACCTCATGCAACCGGGTTTTTGCTGATAAAATCATGCAAACAACATGTTCCATATATCCGTTAGGATTTTTGCACTTATAATCTGCCATTTGGTAAGGAGGCTCTCTGTGTGGTGTTGGTGATTGCAATTTTTTCATCACTGGGTGTTTTTTTATGCACTTTTCTTTGTTTCACAATGTGAGTGCCACTCTTATTTTTGTTTTTATTTATATTTTTGTGTCAGTATTACGCTATGTTATATATATTTTTTTCTGGGATTATTTTTTTAACGTGGAATCAACGCTAACCCGCTGTTCAAGTGAAATATCGATATATCCTTTTGTGACTGGTTCACATCAAGGCCTGGGCTGGGTTAAGCCACCTGTTTAATTGGCTTACGTTCTAAGCATGCCATTCATCAGTTGGGGATGAACTTCGTTATGTCAAGTCACTGAGTGTTATTACTTGAAATATTGGAACATTTATTACTTTGGACTTTAACCGGTTCAATACAGGGCATTTTCACCCCCTTCCTTTCCAGACCAATTTTTAGTTTTCAGCGCTGTCGCACTTTAAACGACAATTGCGCGGTCGTGCGACTTTATACCCAAACAAAGTTGACGTCCTTTTTTTCCCACAAATAGAGCTTTCTTTTGGTGGTATTTGATCACCTCTGCGGTTTTTTTTTTTTTTGCGCTATAAACAAAAGAAGAGCGACAATTTTGAAAAAAAAACACAATATTTTTTACTTTTTGCTATGATAAATATCCCAATTTTTTTTTAACAAAACAAATTTTTTACTCAGTTTCGGCCGATACGTATTCTTCTACATATTTTTGGTAAAAAAAAAAAAATCGCAATAAGCGTATATTGATTGGTTTGCGCAAAAGTTATAGCGTCTACAAAATACGGGATAGATTTATGGCATTTTTAAAAAAATAATAATTTTTTTTTTTTTTTTACTAGTAATAGCGGCGATCGTGATTTTTTTTTTCGTGACTGCGACATTATGGCGGACACATCGAACACTTTTGACACATTTTTGGGACCATTCACATTTATACAGCGATCCGTGCTATAAAATTGCATTGATTACTGTATAAATGTGACAGGCAGGGAAGGGGTTAACCACTAGGGGGAGACGAGGGGTTAAATGTTTCCTGTAGGAGGCGGGGACGCACAAGGGGAGGAGACCGATCGGTGTTCCTCTGTACTGGGAACACAGATCGCTCTCCTCTCAACTGACAGGACGTGGATCTGTATGTTTACACACACAGATCCACGGTCCGGCCCGGTTAACATCGCGGCCGCCGGGCACACGCATCGGGTCCCGGGCAACGCAGCGGGCATGCGCCCCCTAGACGGCCGGGAAGCCAAGGCCGTCATGTGATGTCCACCCAGGATGGGAGATCCCATCTGTGGACGTCATTTTACTATGGCCGGGTAGTGAAGTGGTTAATTAGCATATCACAGAATTTTTGTTTTTTTGGGTTATTTATTCACCTTAAATTTAAAAAAATTTTTTTTAAAGAAAACATTTTTCTTCACAGATGTATTCAATTTTATGCACCAGAGATATTTATATCGAACTCATACTGAAATTAATCATTTTTTTTGGTTAAAATTTTTAGCGCAGCTTCTCTGCTTCCTATTTGTTTTGTGTATATCCCACAATAAGCTGCTGCTTATTTGCAGTTTTTCTTCCCTTTTTTACTACATGATCTGACAGTTCCAGGTCTGGCGTGCGCACTAGGGTGACCGCATTTCCAAACTGCCATTCAGGGACACCCCCCCCCCCCCCCCCCCTTCCCAAAAAAATATGATTTCAAAACCCTCGCCGACGATGGAATCTGTTACTTATTTCCCTCCTGTGTGGCAATCTCTATCATAGAACGCTAGGAGGAAGTGATGTCACTTTAGAACAGCGGTCCCCAACCTTTTTTGCATGGGGGACCGGTTTTGTGGAAGGGGGGGAAGGAGTGTAGTCTCTGGGTTGACAGGGAATTCGGCAGCGGGTGATTTGTCGGGTGAATGGCTGATGTTGGCACTTAAATCATCCCGACATCATGCTTGATATGGTGTCAGGATGATCAAATCACATTGTTTCTATTACTACATTGTAATATATAATGAAATAGTTCAACTCACCATAATGCAGAATCAGTGGGAACCCTAAGCTTGTCACCAGATACAGCATGACACCGTCACCTGCCCCCAGATGCAGCTTGTCACTTGCCACCGTCGTCTGCTGCCAGATGCAGTGTGTAACTTGCCATCCAATGCAGTTTGTCGCTTGCCACCCGTAGCCTGCCACCAGATGCAGTGTGCCGCTTGCCACCCATAGCCTTCCACTAAATGCTGTGTGCCACTTGCCACCCACAGCCTGCCACCAGATGCAGTGTCGCTTGCCAGCCAATAGTGAGGGTTTATAGTGAAGGGTATATAGACAGTACTTCCGCGCCCGTGGTAATAAATATGGTAAGTGTAAAGAACCACAAAAAACTCAAAAAGTCACAATATACAAGCTGCTCCCCTTAATTTGAATGAAAAAATCAAATAAATAATAGTGTATGGCAGGGGGCGCTAGAGACCTGAAAAACACTTATGTATCTGCCAATAGATACACCCACTAGCTATAACAACCACAGTGAATTGAATAGTGCTGTTAGTGCTGAACTCAAATTATAACAAATACATAGTTTGTAATACAAATAAATATGAAAAATGCAGTGAAGAATAATAATAATGAAATCAACAAAATTCTTGGTGCAAGTGAAATAAATAAAATCGTGATGTTCAATAGTCCCAATCCATTGAAAAGATCAGAGCAAAGTAGTTGAAACCAACATCAGTTGAAACCAACATCAAAGCAAACACATGGATCCTCAAAGATGCAACAATCGTGCGATGATATAAAGATTCCGTCACCCAAGAGGAAATAACACCTGAAGGTAATAGATATCTGCTTACCAGATACCAATGACTTCTTTAACTAAAAAGAGAGTCATTAGTGCTTGTACAGGATTGTGCCTGTTCACATGAAGGCTGGAAAGCTGGATGATGCTTTAGGCATAGATCCCTCCCGTCCCATTCATTCAGGATAGGAAATATGAGAAACAAAAGGGAATCTTCATAGCGTAAAACCGTTTAATATATAAAATAGAGAACAATAAAATAGCCAATTGGCCTCTTACATTGATCGGTGCCTACCCGGCACTGGGACTGCTCGCATGTCAGGGTGAGTGGAGTCAGGAACCCTTCGCATCACATCGCACATGCGGCGTGCGTTCCACCCCGTGCGTCTAGCTAACCAGATGATCCGGAAGTAGGTGGGACGATTCTGGACATGTGACCACGTACCGCTCCTACATAGTGCAGGGTGCAGGGTTCTGTAGAGGGGTGCAGGGTACTATGGGTTGGGGGCAGGGTTCTGTAGAGGGGTTCAGGGTACTATGGGTTGGGGGCAGGGTTCTGTGGAGGGGTGCAGGGTACTATGGGTTTGGGTCAGGGTTCTGTGGAGGGGTACAGGGTACTATGGGTTGGGGGCAGGGTTCTGTAGAGGGGTGCAGGGTACTATGGGTTGGGGGCAGGGTTCTGTGGAGGGGTGCAGGGTGCTATGGGTTGGGGTGCAGGGTATTATGAGTTGCGGCAGGGTTCTGTAGAGAGGTGCAGGGTACTATGGGCTGGGGCAGGGTTCCGTAGAGGGGTGCAGGGCACTATGGGTTGGGGGCAGAGTTCTGTAGAGTAGAGGGATGAGGGGTTCAGGGTAGATGGGAGGTACAGGAAGAAGAGAGGGTTCCCACACAGGGTTCAATGGAGGAGTAGAGGGCAGAGGACAATGTCAGAGGGGGCCCTGGACAATGACAGCCTGGAACGGTCGGAAGGGACCTGGATCAGAGCTGGGGGAGACGATCGGGGAGGGAGCATCTGGGGGTGAGCGAGCACCGAGAAGGAAGGACCCGAGGACTGGGAAGCACGGGAGGGACTCGGGGACACAGGCAATGCCCCACCTCCATTTCAGTCACGAGAGACGAGCAGTACCAGAGCACCGACTACCAGGATCCACCATACACTGCACGTCTGACAGGGAGCCAGCACCGCTATTCCCAACCTACACCTCCATCCACCTTACTACTACCCGACTGCCAGCCCCGCTCCTCCAACCAATCACCCTCTACTACCTTGAGGGCAAAGACGACCCTGCCTATCGCTGTCTGTGCAAATCTCCAGCTCCCCCCACCCCCTTGCTCTGTGCTAATAAAATGAAATCGTTGGTGGGACGGGAGAGCCGGAAGAGGAGACAGACAGACATGGCCACAGAATCGTGAACGGCTGCATCGACCGTGTCAATTTCATTCCAGGACACTGTATTGTCCCGGAATGAAGATGCCCGAGACCCGGAACAGACCTCCAAGATGCGGGACTTTCCCAGGCAATCCGGGACGCGTGGTCACATTAGTTCCGTCGCCGCCATCTTGCTACACCCCGCACTCCTCCACATTAATGATACGCAGAGAAGGGGGCAAGCAGACATCTTGTTACACCCACCGGAGTTTTGCATTTCACAGTTATTTGTAACAGGAAACGCAGCTTATAAGGTGAAATACACTATATAGAAATCCGACGGACTGTTTAGATGTTGAATTTTAAAAGCAGCGGAAAACCTGCTGATCTTACAGGTTTGCTAATCTGACAGAACACTACTACTCTTATAATTCAACATGTAAACAGTCCAATGGATTTCAAACTACTGTTTTTCACCATATAAGCTCCGTTTCCTGTTAAAAATAACTCTGAGATGCAAAACTCCTGTGGGTGTAACAAGATGTCTGCTTGCCCCCTTCTCTGTGTATTGTTACTGTGGAGGAGTGCAGGGTGTAGCAAGATGGCGGCTACGGAACGTCACTTCTGTTACCAATTCTGACGGGTTGCCTAATCTGACAGAACACCTGCAGCATAATAACCAGTCAAGCTGTGCATCCTGGCCGTCAGCATCCTAGCAACTAATCAAATTGTGTGGCTCAGCCACCAGCATCCTAGCAAACAATAGCACTGTGCAGCCTGGCCACTAGCAACACAACATTGTACAGCCCAACCCCCAGCTTCCTAACAACCAGTTTTACCCTGTACGACCCAGCTGCCTGCTTCCTAGCAACCAAAGACACCGTGGGGTGGTGGGGGGGGGTTACTAAACTGGAGTACTCAGAATCTGGTGCAGCTGTGCATGGTAGCCAATCAGCTTCTAATGTCAGCTTGTTTAATTAAAGCGGAGTTCCACCCAGAAATGGAACTTCCGCTGATCCGGTTCCTCCCCCCCTCTGGTGTCACATTTGCCACCTTTCAGGCGGGAGGGGGGAGCAGATACCTGTTACCTGTCTAATTCAGGTATTTTCTCCCGCTTCCAGCGAAAGAGCGCCGTAGAATCCGCGGCAAAATACGCCATGTCCAAGGCCCTCCCCCCCGCTGTCTTCTGGGAGACGCACAGGTCCCAGAAGACAGCAGGGACCAGTCAGAACACGCAGCGAGATTCGCAAGGCTTCACTTCCTGATTCCCTTACTAAAGATGCCGGCGCTTGCACCCCGGAGCCGAGGGACGGGTCGGCTTCGGATGAGGACATCGCAGGCACCCTGGACAGGTACGTGTCCTTATTTTAAAAGTCAGCAGCTGCTGTATTTGGAACTCCGCTTTAAGCTTTGACAATAAAACCTTGAAGCTGATTGGTTTCTATGCAGATCTGCACCAGATTTTGCATGCTCCACTTTTGGTAAACCTTCCCCTGTATGGTTCGACTACCAGCATTGTAGCAGATGCGGCCAGGCTGCCAGCATCCTAGCAACCAAAGACACTGTCTGGTCTGACTGCCAGCCTCTTAGCAACCAATGACGCTGTGCACCTAGCTGCCTGCTGCATCCTTTCAACCAACTACGGAGGGTGGCGCAAAAATGGCTGCCTTGGGTGGCATCTTAACCCCAGATGGGGCTAAGTATTTACAGTCTTTTATTTACAGGGAGCAGGTTTATTTTAATTTGAAAATTAAAACCTGTCCATATCTATCTGTTTCCTTCTGTTATAACTTTTATCCTGAAATACTTAAATGAAAATTTATTTTACAGTGAAAAATAAAACCTGTACAGAAATAATTATGTAAACTACTATTGCTGACCTCTTTCTAAAAATTCAAGCTTCCCCTAGGATATTTAAAGGGAAACACCCATATTTACCTTCCTTCTTAGCAGTGGGCACTATAAAGCAAATGCAATATAAAAAATTATATTTCTAGTCAGGTACAGAAACTGTGTACATATCTGTGAGTGTGATTAATAGCCTATATGAAAGTCAGCCTGTATTTTATATTGTAGATTTATTAGCTCTATATGGTGCATTTTATCATCGTAGTTTGGACACACAATAAACTTAACCCTCCAAGGCATTTATTACTCTGGCGGCTGATTACATTTAAAAATGATTCATAACAAGTTTTATAACAAGTATAAATTTGTAACTTCCTCAAATTATTTACAGTAAAGTCTAATTTATTCTTAGTCAATTCTATAAAGCGATCTTCATTAGAATATTACCGCTAGTCCTACAGCTGATGAGTAGACAGGAGTCTGAAGGCTTTTTTTGGGACGGTTGTATACACTGACTTTACAGGTAGTATATTGAACATTTTCTATCACACAAAATATAATATATATATATATATATATATATATATATATATATATATATATATATATATATATATAATTCATTCCCAGTGTTTATTGTTGGAGAGGTCAGGACTTTGTTCTGGAACTGATATAGGATAGCTGCTGCCTCTAGCTGCTTGCCGACCAGCCGCCATCATTATCCTGTGGCAGGTTGGCTTGTTCCAATGAAACGCCGTAGCCGTATGTCGGCGGCCGCTTTAACAGCTATAGCAGGCATGCGCCGCTGCATGGCGGGGGAGCTGATGCGTGTGGCCAGCAGGCCGCAATGTCCGCCGGCCACCCGCGATCGCTCCACAGAGAGCCAGGACAGGGATCTGTCAATGTAAACAAACAGATCCCTGTTCTGACAGGGGAGTACAGAGTGATCATCTGTTCCTAGTGATTAGGAACAGCGATGTCTCTGTACTCCCAGTCAGTCTCCTCCAGGGCTGGACTGGGACAAAAATTTGGCCCTGGATTTCATCCAGACCGGCCCACTTTAATTTTGAGTGTCCCCGTCACCAGCTGCTCCCTTTCATCGGAGTGTCCACTGTCCTCCCTCTCCTCCCCCTCCAATGTGTAAGCACAGTTCTGAAGGCAGCATCTCGTTCCTCTCTCCAGTCATGTGATAAGTGACAAGTGATAAGGGGAGAGAGGAAGGAAAGTCTGCCGGCTGTCTATCTCCCACTGCAAGCTGGAGGGAGCAGAAAGCCTAATCCTCTCTCCAGCAAGTGACGGCAGCTGCTCCCCTCCTGATAGGAGTGAAATCACGATCACTGACCGGCCCACTGAGCCATCGGCCCACGGGGAAACTCCTGGTAGTCCCGCTGGCCAGTACATGCCTGGACTCCTCCCCTCACAGTTAGAGACACCTCCCAGGGAACGCATTTAACCCCTTGATCACCACTGTTAACCCCTTCCCTGCCAGTGTAATTTATACAGTAATCAGTGCATTTTTATAGCACTGATCGCTGTATAAATGTCACTGGTCCCAAAAAGTTGTCAAACGTGTCCAACCTGTCCCCCACAATGTCACAGTCCCGCTAAAAATCGCTGATAGCCGCCATTACTAGTAAAAAAAAATAATAATAAAAAGGCCATAAATCTATCCCCTATTTTGTAGGTGCTATAAATTTTGCGCAAACCAATCAATATATCCTTGTTGCATTTTTTTTTTTACCAAAAATATGTAGAAGAATACATATTGGCCTAAACTGATGAAGAAATTTGTTTTTGTTTTTTGGGATATTTATTATAGCAAAAAGTAAAAAATATTGGGTTTTTTTTTCAAAAATTGTTGGTCTTTTTCTGTTTATAGCGCAAAAAATAAAAACCTGCAGAGGTGATCAAATACCACCAAAAGAAAGCTCTATTTGTAAAGGAAAAAAAAGGACATCAATTTTGTTTGGGTACAATGTTGCACGACTGCACAATTGTCAGTTAAAGCGACTCAGTGCTGTATCGCAAAAAATGACCTGGTCATTAAGGGGGAAAATCTTCCGGGGTTGAAGTGGCTAGTAGGCTGGATATTAGGCAAATGGCACAGCCCCATCTAGTGGCTGAGCTCATGTACAGCAGAAGCTCAGTTTAGCTTAGTTTCCTGAGGAAGCAATGATAATTTTGGCAGCAAATTTCAATTCAGTTTTAGTCTAATGCCCCATACACACGATCGGACTTTCCGCCAACAAGACCGTGGAATTTTGCTTGAAGGTTGTTGGCTCAAACTTGTCCTGGATACACACGGTCACACAAATGTTGGCCAACAATTACGAATGTGAGAACGCGGTGACGTACAAGACGGACGATGAGCCGAGAAAAAGGAAGTTCAATAGCCAGTGCGGCTCCTTCTGCTTGATTCCGAGCATGCATGAACTTTTGTGCGACGGACTTGTGTACACTCGATCGGACTTTCCGACAACAAAGTTTTGTTGGCGGAAAATTTGAGAACCTGCTATCAAACATTTGTTGGCGGAAAGTCCGACAGCAAATGTTCGATGGAGCGTACACACGGTCGGACTCTCCGACAACAAGCTTACATCTAACATTTCCTGTTGGAAAATCCGACCGTGTGTACGCGGCATTAGACAATCAATACAGTGGCCATCTCCAAGGTCAGTGTTCACACTGGAGCCCTAGATTCAGTTACCAAATATAAAACCATTTTGCTCTGCCTGTATCCTACCAACTCCTGATGTTTACCACAATTGTCATGTCTGGATCACTGACTCCCTGGATCTCTAAATCCCCAGCTACCCCTAATAAATCACTGCACTAGTGAGTAGGCTGTATTGGGGTTGTACACATTTATCATTATATAGTGTTGGGGTTGTTTCTCAGGGCTGCATTAACTGAGTAGCTCTGATTGCACAATACCCAGGTCGTTTTTTTTCCCCCTGTCGAAAAGTTCGAAAAAAATACTTTTTATGATTATAGACAAAATAGCAGCTACAAAGACACAACATCGAGCATTTATGATGAACGCGGGCTGCCTGTAAAATCAAGATATATCAGGTTGATGCACAATCTCCTACCAAACTGTTATCTACAGCTACGGCAATCAGATTTCCCCTAAGGCCTGTTACCAGCGGGAATAGTTGAGAATGCGTGACAATTTTTCTTAAAGGAAACCTGTCATTATTATAAAGTGGGTATACTAGTAATGGAAATTAAAGGCAGTCACCTAGCATTGTTGAAAATATCCGGATATATCTTCTAGAGCGTTCCATGAACTACAAATCCTACAGAAAGAGGGCTAATGCAATTACAGTAATACCTACAAGCATAATTCGTTCAGATGATTCGTTCCACAACCACTGCTGGTGTATGCAGTACTGTATGTGGCCAGAGTTGCGGGGGCGCTAGTGTATGCAGTACTGTATGTGGCCAGAGTTGCGGGGGCGCTGGTGTATGCAGTACTGTATGTGGCCAGAGGTGCGGGGGCGCTGGTGTATGCAGTACTGTATATGGCCAGAGGTGAGGGGGCGCTGGTGTATGCAGTAGTGTATGTGGCCAGAGGTGCGGGGGCGTGGGTGTATGCAGTACTGTATGTGGCCAGAGGTGCAGGGGGGGCTGGTGTATGCAGTACTGTATATGGCCAGAGGTGCGGGGGCGCTGGTGTATGCAGTACTGTATGTGGCCAGAGGTGCGGGGGCGTGGGTGTATGCAGTACTGTATATGGCCAGAGGTGCGGGGGCACTGGTGTATGCAGTACTGTATATGGCCAGAGGTGCGGGGGCGCTGGTGTATGCAGTACTGTATGTGGCCAGAGGTGCGGGGGCGCTGGTGTATGCAGTACTGCATGTGGCCAGAGGTGCGGGGGCGCGGGTGTATGCAGTTCTGTATGTGGCCAGAGGTGCGGGGGCGCTGGTGTATGCAGTACTGTATGTGGCCAGAGGTGCGGGGGCGCTGGTGTATGCAGTACTGTATGTGGCCAGAGCTGCGGGGGCGCTGGTGTATGCAGTACTGTATGTGGCCAGAGGTGCGGGGGCGCTGGTGTATGCAGTACTGTATGTGGCCAGAGATGGGGGGGCGCTGGTGTATGCAGTACTGTATGTGGCCAGAGGTGCGGGGGCGTGGGTGTATGCAGTACTGTATGTGGCCAGAGGTGCAGGGGCGTGGGTGTATGCAGTACTGTATGTGGCCAGAGGTGCGGGGGCACTGGTGTATGCAGTACTGCATGTGGCCAGAGGTGCGGGGGCGCGGGTGTATGCAGTTCTGTATGTGGCCAGAGGTGCGGGGGCGCTGGTGTATGCAGTACTGTATGTGGCCAGAGGTGCAGGGGCGCTGGTGTATGCAGTACTGCATGTGGCCAGAGCTGCGGGGGCGCTGGTGTATGCAGTACTGTATGTGGCCAGAGGTGCGGGGGCGCTGGTGTATGCAGTACTGTATGTGGCCAGAGATGGGGGGGCGCTGGTGTATGCAGTACTGTATGTTGCCAGAGGTGCGGGGGCGTGGGTGTATGCAGTACTGTATGTGGCCAGAGGTGCAGGGGCGTGGGTGTATGCAGTACTGTATGTGGCCAGAGGTGCAGGGGCGCTGGTGTATGCAGTACTGTATGTGGCCAGAGGTGCGGGGGAGTTGGTGGCTCCCAGCGCTTCCTGGAGAACTCGGAGACACTTGGGAACTGTTGACACTTTTGGGTGCTCTGACGCACATTACGCCCGCCCCACCCAGCTCGGAGTGTCTTTGAGCGTCTCCAAGTTCTCCACGAATCGCCGGGTGCCACCAGCGCCCCCAGATCTCTGGCCACATGCAGTACTGCATACACCAGCAGCTTTTCTACATGGATTGTACTGCTCGTATATCAAGTCAAATTTTTTTTTTAAATGTTGCTCGTCTTTCAAAACGCTTGAAAAACTGCGTTACTCGTATTCCAAGGTATTACTGCACCAACTTAATATAACAAGGTTGAGCCAACCCCCTTTTGTCTCCTACACCTTTCAATTGTTTTAGCAATGTGACAGATGGCCTCATAAAGAGCCTTCCTAGGGATTGAAAATGTATTTATTTATTAGAGGTACTTATACACTCACCGGTCACTTTATTAGGTACACCTTGCTAGTACAGGGTTGGACCCCCTTTTGCCTTCATTCTTGGTGGCATAGATACAACAAGGTGTTGGAAACATTCCTCTGAGATTTTGGTCCATATTGACATGATGGCATCACACAGTTGCTGCAGATTTGTCGGCTGCACATCCATGATGCGAATCTCCCGTTCTACCACATCCCAAAGGTGCTCTATTGAATTGAGATCTGGTGACTGTGGAGGCCATTGGAGTACAGTGACCTCATTGTCATGTTCAAGAAACCAGTGGTGAGATGATTTGATCTTTGTGACATGGTGCATTATCCTGCTGGAAGGAGCTATCAGAAGATGGGGACACTGTAGTCATAAAGGGATGGACATGGTCACCAACAATACTCAGGTGGGCCGTGGTGTTTAAACGATGCTCAATTGATACTAAGGGGCCCAAAGTGTGCCAAGAAAATATCCCCAACACCATTACACCACCACCAGCCTGAACCATTAATACAAGGCAAGATGGATCCATGCATTCATGTTGTTTACACCAAATTCTGACCCTACCATCTGAATGTCACAGCTGAAATCGAGACTCATCAGACCAGGCAACCCTTTTCCAATCTTCTATTGTCCAATTTTGGTGATCTATGCGAATTGTAGCCTCAGTTTCCTGTTCTTAGCTGAAAGGAGTGGCACTCCGTGTGGTCTTCTGCTGCTGTAGCCCATCTGCTTCAAGGTTTGATGTGTTCTGCATTCAGAGAGTGTATTCTGCATATCTTGGTTGTAACGAGTGGTTATTTGAGTTATTGTTGCCTTTCTATCATCTCAAACCAGTCTGCCCATTCTCCTCTGACACCAACAGGCCATTTTCATTCACACAACTGCCGCTCACTGGATATTTTCTCTTTTTCGGACCATTCTCTGTAAACCCGAGAGATGGTTGTGTGTGAAAATCCCAGTAGATCAGCAGTTTTTGAAATACTCAGACCAGCCCGTCCGGCACCAACAACCATGCCAAGTTCAAAGCCACTTTAATCCCCTTTCTTCCCCATTCTGATACTCAGTTTGAACTTCAGCAAGTCATCCTCACCACATCTAGATGCCTAAATGCATTGAGTTGCTGCCATGTGATTGGCTGATTAGCAATTTGTGTTTACACGCAATTGAACAGGTGTACCTAATAAAGTGGCCAGTGAGTATATGGTGCCGACAATTCTTGCAACTCTTTACATATATTTGTACATTCACATCTGTCCCTGGCCTCAAGGAGCTTACAATCTAAGGTCTCTAACTCACAATTTAGACAGGAACCAATTAACCTACCAGCATGTCTTTGTCGTGTGGGAGGAAACCAAAGTACCTGAAGGAAACCCACCCAGGCACAGGGAGAACATGCAAACTCAAGGGCAGGAGAGTGGTGATGCGGGGTGGGAGGTGAGAGATGATGTCATCTCTCTGCTCCCTCGCCCGCCCGCTCTCCTGCTGACTGGCCTGTTCGACCGCTCACCCACCGGCACGCTGACTGATCCGCCGGCCCGCTACCTGAGTTGCTGGTTTACCCGCCAGCCCACTAACTGATTCACCCGCTGGCCCGCTAACTGATCTGCCAGCTCACCCGCCGGCCCGCTAACTGATCCGCCAGCTCACTCGCCGGCCTGCTAACTGATCCGCCCGCCGGCCTGCTAACTGATCCGCCCGCCAGCCCACTAACTGATTCACCCGCCGGCCCGCTAACTGATCCGCCAGCTCACTCGCCGGCCTGCTAACTGATCCGCCCGCCGGCCTGCTAACTGATCCGCCCGCCGGCCCGCTAACTGATCCGCCAGCTCACTCGCCGGCCTGCTAACTGATCCGCCCGCCGGCCTGCTAACTGATCCGCCCGCCGGCCTGCTAACTGATCCGCCAGCTCACTCGCCGGCCTGCTAACTGATCCGCCCGCCGGCCTGCTAACTGATCCGCCCGCCGGCCTGCTAACTGATCCGCCCGCCGGCCTGCTAACTGATCCACCAGCTCACTCGTCCGTCCGCTGACTGATCCACCCGCCTGCCTGTCACAAATCTCTGGGGGGTTGCCCCCCCCCCCCCCCCCGGGTCTGCCCCTGCTACAAGATCGTTCTTAGTGTTATAATAAGAAAAGCCATGGTGTTCATTTTCTTGTATATGTACAGCACATTTCTCCACCGGAACCCAAAGCTCTTTAACTGCTGTTGGGAAAGATGATGAAGCAGCCACCTTGGGCATGCTCAATAGAATATGCTAGGGTCCAATTTATACAGAAGCCAATTAACCTACCAGCATGTCTTTGGATTGTGGGAGCAAACCCACAAAAGCACAAGGAGAACATGCAAACTCCATGCAGACAGTGTACTGACCGGGACTTGAACCAAGGACCCCAATACTGCAGACCAGGCGTGCGAACCGCTAAGTATCCCGTCATATATGCGGAGGTCTTTGATAGGGGAAGCCGGTCATTCTGTAGTTTGAGGTCATGCTGTCTGTCATGTTGTATTTGTTTTATTCTATTTTATTGAGAATGTGACAGGAGGAGCTGGAACACAAAAGTGGGCAGAAATACCCAAAACTTCTAGGTGGAGAGGAACACAGGCTCAGCCCACCAGGCTCTAGACATGTGCAATTTGTTTCATTCCAAATTAGTTTTGTAATGAATTTCAACAAATTTGTTCATTCGGAAATATCCAAGTTAACAAAAACTCGTTTAACAAATATTTCCAAATATTTGGAAATTCGAATATTCGAAATTTAGAAAACCCGTAAAAAATCTGAAATAATAACTATTAATACCTTAACTATTACTAAGTATTAAATTATAGGTATTGGAATTTCCTTTCAAATTTGGCTGTTAGTGAACGTAGGGAATGCGAATTTATCTGAAGTTACGAATTATCCAAAATAACGAATGCCGTATCTAAACGAATGGAATGTAACAAATTAATAATAACAAACAACAATAATAATAATAAAAACTTTTTATTATTATGTATTATTAATTTGTTCTGTTCCATTTGTTTAGATGCGGCATTCATTATTTCGGATAACTTTTATTGTTATTATTTATTATTAATTTGTACCGTTCCATTTGTTTAGAAGCGGCATTCGTTATTTCGGATATTTCATAACTTCGGATACATTCTTATTCGTCACGTTCACTAACAGTGAATGTAAATGTAAAAGGAAATTTCAATACCTATAATTTAATAGTTATTAGTTAGTTATTCGCTGGAATTTTCTTTTTTATTTTCGAATTTACGAGAATATTTGAATTTACGAATTGTGATCATAACGAATGACCCGAAGATCGAATAAAAAAGAAACGAATGAGACGAAAACTAAAACGAACACATTTTTCAGCAGTGCACATGTCTACCAGGCTCCACCTATACCTAAAAGACCACTTTTGGATGCACTGGTCTTTTAATAGCATTGCAAAATTATTTTTTTGTACCGCCTTGAGATGGGATATCTGTCAGCCCCAAACAGTTATAATCATCATCAAGTAAAGCTTGACCTCAGAACCAGGGTGAACATGTCTTTCCCTTTTGAAATAGGAACGATTGGTATTGGCAGGCACAAATTCTACAAATTAGAGCCGGTTTATGTCTACTTTGTACTGAAAAAAAAGCACACAATATAAATATTATAACCCAACTGATTGCCATTTTAAAATATTGCCACTAGATGGAGCTAAAGATCAAGCGTTGATCAGCAGTGTGTGTGATCTTGCTGTTCTGCTATTGTGCAATCCTATGTATGTGATGGCTGAACCACATTATGAATTCCAGATCCGAATAAAACAAGGAAAAGCAGCAGAGAATGCACACAGCTCCCTTGCTTACGATTACTGGCACGTATATTGATGCAGAACTGCAGTATATCATATTGCTACAGTGATAATTAAAGCAACCCAGTCCACCTTATATTTTTTCAAAGTACCGTATATACTCGAGTATAAGTCGAGTTTTTCAGCACATTTTTTTGTGCTGAAAGTGCCCCCCTCGACTTATACTCGAGTCAAGCACTTTTCTGCAGCAAAAAATTTCATTTTCCGAACCGACTTTGGGGCCCCAAAATCCGTTCGGAAAATGTCATTCTCTGCTGCAGAAAAGTGCTTGACATTTTCTGAACCGACTTTGGGGCCCTGTATCTCAGGGCCACTAGGTGCTAGGAACCCCAAATTTGGTGTGCAGACCCAGTGGAACTGGTACCATAACATACCCCAGCTGGGGTTCCTAGGACCAAGTGGCCCCAAGATACGGGGCCCCAAACCGGTTCAGAAAATGTCATTCTCTGCTGCAAAAAAGTGCTTGACATTTTCTGAACCGATTTTTGGGGGCCCTGTATCTCGGGGATACTTGGTGCTAAAAACCCCAGCTTTGAATATTTTATGGTGCTAGTTCCACTGAGTTTGCACACCAAATTTGGGGTTCCTAGCACTAAGTGGCCCCGAGATACGGGGCCCCAAAGTCGGTCAACTGTGTCTATCTGCAGCAATGTCATTTTGGGACCCTTTGGGTTCAGAGACCCCAAATTTTGGCTGCAGCTAGGGGGCATCTAGGAACCCTTAACTACCGAGTTTGAAGTTCGGGGGACCTATGGCTGCAAATGGGCACAGTGAGGCTGCAAATGGGCATTGTTGACCCTCTTTTCCACTTACAGTAGCTGTGCATTTCTCACCCTCGTCTTATACTCGGGTCACTACGTTTTTCCCATTTTTTTGTGGTAAATTAGGGCCTCGACTTATACTCGGAACGACTTATACTCGAGTATATACGGTACCCTTCAAAAAAACGCAAAAGATGAACAGATTGGTGGGCGCTGACTCAGAATTTCGCTTTGATGCTGAAGAATTTTCTGCATTCTACACTTCCGGGTGTGTCCAATGCTGGATCTCCCACGGTTGGATGCGTCTTGCTGGGTGTAAAGATTCTGCCTGTAGCTCTTCCAACAGAGAGAAGGTGCAAGCCAGCGCCTGCCGGAGAGGTCGCATCGATCTTTTATCGCAGGGCTCTTTTTTAAAGGGTCGCTTTAACCCCCTTACCTCCCGCATCCCTTTAATAAGTTCTTAATCCTGGTGGGGCAGTAAGGATCAAGGGTCATGTGACTAGCTGTCAAAGTGATCGGGAGACAGGCCTTCTGGCTACCCAGCGTTAGTGGGAGCTGAGAGCTGTCTGTGACAGCTCCTTCTCTGTGCTGCGAGCACCCAGTGAACGCGCTCTCAACACAGAAACTTTGGCCGCCAAGTGACGCATACGTGTGTGGTGTATGGGCATTAGGGCCCACCCTTTTGCCGCCGTACATATGTGTTACACAGGCAGCAACTAGACATGTGCAATTCGTTTCGTTCCGAATTCAGTTTTTAACGAATCTCGACAAACTTGTTAATTTGGAAATATCCAAATTAACGAAAACCCGTTAAATTTTTCAAAATTTTTCAAAATATTTGAATATTCACAAATTCGAGTGTTCGCAAAATCGTAATTCGTAAATCCCAAAATCGTAAATCCTGAAATTCTAAATTCGAAAATCTGAAATAATAACTAACTATTCAATTATTTGTATTGGAATTTCCTTTCAAATTTAGCTGTTAGTGAACGTAACGAATAAGAATTTATCCAAAGTTACAAATTATCCGAAATAACGAATGCTGTATCTAAATAAATGGAACATAACAAATTAATAATAATAAATAATAATAATAGAAACTTTTTTATTATCATTATTATTGTGATTATTTATTATTAATTTGTTACGTTCGTTATGTTTAGATACGGCATTCGTTATTTCGGATAATTCACAACTTCGGATAAATTTGTTTTCGTTACGTTCGTTATTTCAAACAGCCAAATTTGAAAGGAAATTCCAATACCTATAACTTAATAGTTAGTTATTATTAGTTAGTTAGTCTTTCAAATTCTCGGATTTTCCTTTCCTATTTTTGGATTTTCACATTTTCGAATTTCCGAATTGCCATTCTGCCATTTTCGGATCATTTAACGAATGACCTGAAAAACGAAAAGAAAAAAAAACTAACAAATTTTTCGGCAGTGCACATGTCTAGCAGCAACAGGTTAACCACTTGCCACCCAAGCCAATTCTGGTATTCCTTTCCTACATGTAAAAATCATCATTTCTCAGAACCACCAAACATATTATATATATATATATATATATATATATATATATATATATTTTTTTTTTTTTTTAGCAGAGACACTAGGGAATAAAATGGCGGTCGTTCCAATTTTTTAATTGAAAATTTTTTCAAATGAGATTTTTTTGGGGCACTTTTCCTCCTACTAACATAATAATGGGGCATTATTCCCCTCACTGACACCAATGATGGGGCACTATTCCTCTCACTGACACCAATGATGGGGCACTATTCCTCCCACTAACATAATAATGGGGTACTATTCCTCCCACTAACATAATAATGGGGTACTATTCCTCCCACTAATACCAACGATGGGACACTATTCCTCTCACTGACACCACCAATGATGGGGCACTACTTCTCTTACTGACACCAATGATGGGGCACTACTCCTCCCCAAATAGCAAAGATGGGGCCTTCTTTACTCCCACTGATGCCAATACATTTTCTACTCCCACTGGCCCTCCAAAATCTGAAGCGCTGTAATCTGGCCCCGCTCTAGGGCATGAAGTGTGTTACTGGCGGGATCATCATAATGGAAAAAAAATATTAAAATAGAAAAGGAATGCAGCCAACTTGCTAAAATGCAAGTGAGTGAGCCGAGGTCTGGGGTGACAAATGATACAGAGACCTTGGAGAAATGAAAATCTGTACAACAGATTGATAGACATTTTCTGCACACCGAACCGCTTTCATTGTTTAATTCATATATAAAAAAGAATAAATGAAATCCATTGTCAGTGTGTGTTCCCGGGTCATGGAATAATGGCACCCCCTGCTGGAGGGGTAAGGCCGGGTGACACATAATAATGGCGCCCCCTGCTGGAGGGGTAAGGCCGGGTGACACATAATAATGGCGCCCCCTGCTGGAGGGGTAAGGTCGGGTGACACATAATAATGGTGCCCCCTGCTGGAGGGGTAAGGTCGGGTGACACATAATAATGGCGCCCCCTGCTGGAGGGGTAAGGCCGGGTGACACATAATAATGGCGCCCCCTGCTGGAGGGGTAAGGCCGGGTGACACATAATAATGGCGCCCCCTGCTGGAGGGGTAAGGTCGGGTGACACATAATAATGGTGCCCCCTGCTGGAGGGGTAAGGCCGGGTGACACATAATAATGGCGCCCCCTGCTGGAGGGGTAAGGCCAGGTGACACATAATAATGGCGCCCCCTGCTGGAGGGGTAAGGTCGGGTGACACATAATAATGGTGCCCCCTGCTGGAGGGGTAAGGTCGGGTGACACATAATAATGGCGCCCCCTGCTGGAGGGGTAAGGCCGGGTGACACATAATAATGGCACCCCCTGCTGGAGGGGTAAGGCCGGGTGACACATAATAATGGCACCCCCTGCTGGAGGGGTAAGGCCGAGTGACACATAATAATGGCGCCCCCTGCTGGAGGGGTAAGGCCGGGTGACACAATAATGGCGCCCCCTGCTGGAGGGGTAAGGCCGGGTGACACATAATAATGGCGTCCCCTGCTGGAGGGGTAAGGCCGGGTGACACATAATAATGGCGCCCCCTGCTGGAGAGGTAAGGCCGGGTGACACATAATAATGGCGCCCCCTGCTGGAGGGGTAAGGCCGGGTGACACATAATAATAGCGCCCCCTGCTGGAGGGGTAAGGCCGGGTGACACATAATAATGGCGCCCCCTGCTGGAGGGGTAAGGCCGGGTGACACATAATAATGGCGCCCCCTGCTGGAGGGGTAAGGCCGGGTGACACATAATAATGGCGCCCCCTGCTGGAGGGGTAAGGCCGGGTGACACATAATAATGGCGCCCCCTGCTGGAGGGGTAAGGCCGGGTGACACATAATAATGGCGCCCCCTGCTGGAGAGGTAAGGCTGAGTGACACATGGTGCTGAGGTTGATCAGTTGCTAGGCCCCATACACACCATTAGATTTTCTGCAGATTTTTGTCTTCAGATTTACCAAAACCGTGTAGTACAAGGACCTGCCTGATTGCATACAAATTGAAACTCTTAAGGTTTGACCTCATATTATATGGTTTTGATAAATCTGAAGACAAAAATCTGCAGAAAATCTAAGAGTGTGTATGAGGGTCTTAGACACCCACCTACATTATCATACACAGGACTCTGTGCTCCAACCATGAATATTCAATCAAAGGAAAACAAGACTGAAATACTAAGGCTTCAACCTTCTTCAGGAAATGCTTGTCGCCTGGCAGTCTCCGCCATCAGTACTTCCTGAGACACCGACCCCCAACAGGCACAGATCAGGAAAATCAGAACTTCTAATCTGGATATATGTCCTGGTCAATGAGGGAGGAAATACAGAACTATTCATTTACAAGGACAGCATGAGGACCGTGTTCCTAGAAAGGGAGGTCAGCGAGGGCAGCCTCCATCCTTCCTCAGCACTGGTTCCTTTAATTAGTGGACTCACTTTTATTGTTTGTGCATTTATAAGTATATATACTGTACAATAAATACACTATATTGCCAAAAGTATTGGCACGCCACACGCACATGAACTTTAATGGCATCCCAGTCTTAGTCCCTAGGGTTTAGGAGTGTGTCTATGGGAATGTTTGACCATTCTTCCAGAAGTGCATATGTGAGGTCAGGCACTGATGTTGGATGAGAAGGCCTGGCTCACAGTCTCCACTCTAATTCATCCCAAAGGGGTTCTATCAGGTTGAGGTAAGTCAAGTTCCTCAACCCCAAATTCGCCACCCCTTGCTTTGTGCACTGGTCCAAATCATTTGGTGGAGGGGGGATTATGGTGTGGGGTTGATTTTCAGGGGTTGGGCTTGGCCCCTTAGTTCCAGTGAAGGGAACTCTTAAGGCGTCAGCATACCAAGACATTTTGGATAATTTCTTGCTTCCAACTTTGTGGGAACAGTTTGGGGATGGCCCCTTCCTGTTCCAACATGACTGCACACCAGTGCACAAAGCAAGGTCCATAAAGACATGGATGAGCGAGTTTGGGGTGGAGGAACTTGACTGGCCTGCACAGAGTCCTGAGCTCAACCCGATAAAACACCTTTAGGATGAAATAGTGCGGAGACTGCGAGCCAGGCCTTCTTGTCCACATCAGTGTCTGACCTCACAAATGCACTTCTGGAAGAATGGTCAAACATTCCCATAGACACTCTCCTAAACCTTGTGGACAGCCTTCCCAGAAGAGTTGAAGCTGTTATAGCTGCAAAGGGTGGGACAATACTTTTGACAATTGACAATACAGTGTATGTATATATATATATATATATATATATATAGTATCTCACAAAAGTGAGTACACCCCTCACATTTTTGTGAATATTTTATTATACCTTTTCATGTGACAACACTGAAGAAATGACACTTTGCTACAATGTAAAGTAGTGAGTGTACAGCTTGTATAACAGTGTAAATTTGTTGTCCCCTCAAAATAACTCAACACACAGCCATTAATATCTAAACCGCCGACAACAAAAGTGAGTACACCCCTAAGTGAAAAATGTCCAAATTGGGCCCAATTAGCCATTTTTCCTCCCCGGTGTCATGTGACTCGTTAGTGTTACAAGGTCTCAGGTGTGAATGGGGAGCAGGTGTGCTAAATTTGGTGTTATCGCTCTCACTCCCTCATACTGGTCACTGGAAGTTCAAGATGGCACCTCATGGCAAAGAACTCTCTGAGGATCTGAAAAAAAGAATTGTTGCTCTACATAAAGATGGCCTAGGCTATAAGAAGATTGCCAAGACCCTGAAACTGAGCTGCAGCACGGTGGCCAAGACCATACAGCGGTTTAACAGGACAGGTTCCACTCAGAACAGGCCTCGCCATGGTCCACCAAAGAAGTTGAGTTCACATGCTCAGCATCATATCCAGAGGTTGTCTTTGGTAAATAGACATATGAGTGCTGCCAGCATTGCTGCAGAGGTTGTAGGGGTGGGGGGTCAGCCTGTCAGTGATCAGACCATACGCCGCACGCTGCATCAAATTGGTCTGCATGGCTGTCGTCCCAGAAGGAAGCCTCTTCTAAAGATGATGTACAAGACAGCCTGCAAACAGTTTGCTGAAGAGAAGCAGACTAAGGACATGGATTACTGGAACCATGTCCTGTGGTCGGATGAGACCAAGATAAACTTATTTGGTTCAGATGGTGACAAGCGTATGTGGCGGCAACCAGGTGAGGAGTACAAAGACAAGTGTGTCTTGCCTACAGTCAAGCATGGTGGTGGGAGTGTCATGGTCTGGGGCTACATGAGTGCTGCCGGCACTGGGGAGCTACAGATCATTGAGGGAACCATGAATGCCAACATGTACTGTGACATACTGAAGCAGAGCATGATCCTCTCCCTTCAGAGACTGGGCCGCAGGGCAGTATTCCAACATAACGACCCCAAACACAACACCAAGATGACCACTGCCTTGCTAAAGAAGCTGAGGGTAAAGGCGATGGACTGGCCAAGCATGTCTCCAGACCTAAACCCTATTGAGCATCTGTGGGGCATCCTAAAACGGAAGGTGGAGGAGCGCAAGGTCTCTAACATCCACCAGCTCTGTGATGTCATCATGGAGGAGGGGAAGAGGACTCCAGTGGCAACCTGTGAAGCTCTGGTGAACTCCATGCCCAAGAGGGTTAAGGCAGTGCTGGGAAATAATGGTGGCCACACAAAATATTGACTATTTGGGCCCAATTTGGACATTTTCACTTAGGGGTGTACTCACTTTTGTTGCCAGCGGTTTAGACATTAATGGCTGTGTGTTGAGTTATTTTGAGGGGACACCAAATTCACACTGTTATACAAGCTGTACACTCACTACTTTACATTGTAACAAAGTGTCATTTCTTCAGTGCTGTCACATGAAAAGATAGAAGAAAATATTTACAAAAATGTAAGAGGTGTACTCTCTTTTGTGAGATACTGTATGTATATATATATATATATATATATATATATATATATATATACACATATATACACATACACACACACACATACATAAACACTTCCTGAGATGCAACAAAGGAACAACGGTATTTTACAAAACAAAACAAAAAAACATGTCAATTGTTTTCAATACAAAGTGCTTTTGCAAATAAAATGTCCAGTATGGTTTACATCTACTTTAGTAAGCATGCCCTAACAGTGGTTTGAGGTGCATTCATTATCACATACACGACTTTGGCAAGTAGCTATAGCAAATAAAATTGTGCAAATACAAAGTACAAAGTCCGCTGTGTTTATTTAGCGATTATAAATCTATTATTCTAGGTGTCAGGACAATGAGGAAATATCCTGTAGGCGTAGAAGGTAGGACTTCCTCTGTAGCCGGGGATGACTTGTATTGCATTTATTTGTATGGCAGAGCCGTACCTGTTATATACCGGAAAGCTGGAAGATAGGTGTTGCCCTCTGGTTGCCCCCTGTATTCATTGAAACCCAGGCAGAAATAAAAGACACAAATGAAAGTAGCTCTGCAATAATAAATACATAATGAATGTATTTTTAAATGCAAGCAGTTTAAGTACCTAAATGTGACCTAGTATCAACCTCCCTGTACAGCAGGGCTGAAGTGTGAAAGGAAGAAGTAGCACAAGGAGCCAATCAGTTCATGTGTGGGCAAGAAGCACGCTGATAGGAGCAGGCAGCAGAGTAACAGAAAAATGAGCTCATCACTGTACTGCTTCTCCTTTCACTGTCCAGTCACAGGCTGAGGGTGGGTCCAGGACAACCTGAGCTGGGAATGGGTTGAATGGTGCAGACTGAGGACATCTAGTGGGAGAAAAAAAAAGGGCACAATCTCGGTCAAAGATGAATAGTGCAGCTAAAGCTAGTTTTGTTATTCTATCTTTCAATATTTGGTTGGAGTTCTGATTGAAACCTCAACCCTCCCATATTACCTACAACCCAACCCCATATCATGAAGGTCAGCCTCTTTTGAAAATGGGTGCTGTAAGCCGGCCAGATTGGACCCGTTGTTCTGATATGCTGAATACCAGCCAGTTTGGGGGTTGCCAATGTTCCCACATAAATAAAGTATTGGGCTGGAATTTAGCACATCATCAGTTAATAACTTAAAGGTCATATCCATCCAAAACTGAAATTTGGGTATGGCTATTGGTAGGAAATTCCAACAGGGAGCTCTGATTGTGTTCCTGTTCTTCTTGGCGTTTTAGGTGTTCCCATCCACCTATGTGTGTTCCGGCTCCTGCTGTCTATATATACTATAAATTAAACAAAATCCAGTGGGTAGAACAGGAACAACTTATAATGGTCACAGCAGGTATGTCGGCACAGGAACTCAAGAACAAGGATCTCATCAATAGAGTCCTGGAGTGACAGAAGAAACCATTGATGGTTGAACTCACCAGCATCTACTATAAACTGAATAACCAGATTAGGCTGACTGACCCTTTGCCATAAAACAAAAGAGAATCTTCCTCTCAGTGGGTGAAGCTTCAGTAGAAGTTTGGCATTGACTCCACTATTGATGGATTTCATAATCCGGGGATTTCAGGCTGAGATCTTATTGCAAATAAAGAAGGATCTGCCAATAGGGACAGTTGGTGAACCTAATGCCGCGTACACACGAGCGGAATGTCCGACAGAAAAAAGTCCAACGGAAGCTTTTCATCGTATATTCCGATCGTGTGTATGCCTCATCTGACTTATTTTTAGAAAATTCTGATGGACCTAGAAATAGAACATGTTCTAAATATTTCCGACGGAACCAATTCCTATCGGGAAAACCGCTCGTCTGTATGCTGTTCCGACGGACCAAAAACGACGCATGCTCTGAAGCAAGTATGAGACGGAAGCTATTGGCTACTGGCTATTGAACTTCCTTTTTCTAGTCCTGTCATATGTGCTGTACGTCACCTCGTTCTTGATGGTCGGACTTTGGTTGGACTTTGGTTTGACCAGGGGCGGACTGACAACTCTTGGGCCCCCGGGCAATAGGAGAAGATTAGGGGGCCACACAGTATATACACGCACACACACAATATACACACACAGTATACACACACATACAGTATACACACACAGAATACACATACACACACTGAAATGGTACTGGAGAGGCGGGGCAGCTATAATCTTGGGATTTTTAAAAAGACACATACTGTCCCTGGTTTTATTGAGGCTGGCAACCCTGATGGGGCCCCTTAGTGGCATGGGGCCCTCGGGCAGTGACCGAGTGCCCGAATGGTCAGTCCGCCCCTGGGTTTGACCATGTGTAGGCAAGACCGCTTGAATCAAATTCCTTCGGAGTTCCGTCGGAGAAACCTTCGGAGTTTATCCCGACGGCAAAACCGGTCATGTGTACAGGGCATAAGGCTTCCACAAGGTGTCCTAGTCATGCTGGCTGGTAATAGACAAACAACATTGAGGGGTAATGGCCAGGTTCGGTCACACCTTAGCTTCATGGTGGAGCTGGTGCCACCTCTACCCATGAAACACTCAACAAGCATAATGGCAGTCAGGCTAGTCATACACACAGGGCCGCTGATAAAGGGCCAATACCAGGCCTTATTGTGTCAGCAGAGAGGCCTGGGTTCAACGTAGACCGTGGATGAGTCGGGGGGGGGGGGGGTGCCGTCCATTAGTTTTGTGCTGGACCCACCCCTTGCTTTTGCCCGGCAAGGCCTGTCAGGGACCCATGATTCCTAATGGTAGCCCTGCATACATGCTTAGATTTCACACTAAACAGCATTGATGGAGGAATCTCCCCTGACGATTATTTTATTCAGACAGCCATTGCACCCACAGCTGTCAGAATATCTGCTGATTGGACGCAGTCACTGTTTGACCAGCAATTTTGGTGGTGCCAGCAGGACCACGCATTGCCACCTTAAATTGATATTAAAGAGGAGTTCCGCCCGCCCCTTTAAAAATTAAAAGTCAGCAGCTACACATACTGTAGCTGCTGACTTTTAACATTAGGACACTTACCTGTCCAGGAGTCCAGATGTTTACATCGGCTGGTCGGGTGCTGCAGCCGCCATTGCTGGTAAGGAAACCCAGCGTTCTGACAAAATGTCGAACCCGGCAGAATATCAAACTAGGGTTGTCCCGATACCGATACTAGTATCGGTATCGGCACCGATACCGAGCATTTGCCCAAGTACTTGTACTCGGGCAAATGCTCCCGATGCTTCCCCCGATACCTGGAAGACAGCTGTGATCGGCGCATGGGGGAGTTACAAGATTCTCCCCCAGCGGCTTTCACCAGCTTTAGTGACATACAGCGATGATCGGTCACAGCTGACTGTCACTGCATCCTCCTTCATGCCCCCTCCGTTCCTCTGTCCCCCTCCGCTGTCCCCCTCCGCTGTCCCCCTCCGTTCCTCTGTCCCCCTCCGCTGTCCCCCTCCGTTCCTCTCTCCTTATCTGTCCCCCTCCGCTGTCCCCTCCGTTCCTCTCTCCTTATCTGTCCCCCTCCGCTGTCCCCTCCATTCCTCTCTCCTTATCTGTCCCCCTCCGTTCCTCTGTCCCCCTCCGCTGTCCCCCTCCGCTGTCCCCCTCCGTTCCTCTGTCCCCCTCCGCTGTCCCCCTCCGTTCCTCTCTCCTTATCTGTCCCCCTCCGCTGTCCCCTCCATTTCTCTCTCCTTATCTGTCCCCCTCCATTCCTCCGTCCCCCTCCTCCTTCCTTTGTGAGTGGATAGAGTCAGCTGACTCTGTCCATTCACATAACTGAAACATTGTAATCTCCTGTAATTACAATGTGTCAGTTTATGAATGGAGAGGAGCCACTGTCTTCTCTCCATTCATTTTCAGTACAGCTGAGGCTGCAGAGAAAGGGACTGGGGAATCTCTATCCTCTGTCTCTTTCTCTGTCTCAAGGGGGAGATATCAGAGGTCTGTTAAGATCCCTGATATCTCACCAAAGCCCCCCAAAAGGGCTGATTAAAAAAAAAACCAATAAAGAATAAAAAAATATTATTGTAAAAAATAAAAATTGTAAAAAAAAACAAAAAAACACACACACATACAACGTTCACCCCCTTCCCCCCCCCCCCCCCCCCCCCAAAAAAGCAAGCATTGTTAAAAAAAAAAAAAAACTGTCACGTGACATTAAAAAAAAAAAAGTATCGGTAATCGGTAACGGCGAGTACTTGAAAAAAAGTATCGGTACTTGTACTCGGTCCTAAAAAAGTGGTATCGGGACAACCATATATCAAACCATGTCACTTCCTGTGACGTAGAATCAGCTGATGCAGAAAACCACACGCTCTGCCATACCTCCCAACTTTTGAACTTCAGAATGAGGGACACTCAAGAAGAATGAAGAGCTTCCATTACAAATGGTTTTGCATGAACTATGGAAGTGTGCGTTACACAAAGTGCAGAAGGAGTCCATTACGTACAGAGTTCAGAAATGTGCTATGTACAGAGTGCAGGGTTCAGGAGTACACTATGCACACAATGCAAAGATCATGAGTTGTGCACTATGTACACAGTGGAGGGATCGGGAGGGCACTGCGTACACAGTGGAGGGATCGGGAGGGCACTGCGTACACAGTGGAGGGATCGGGAGGGCACTGCGTACACAGGGGAGGGATCGGGAGGGCACTGCGTACACAGGGGAGGGATCGGGAGGGCACTGCGTACACAGGGGAGGGATCGGGAGGGCACTACGTACACAGTGGAAGGATCAGGAGGGCACTGCGTACACAGGGGAAGGATCAGGAGGGCACTACGTACACAGTGGAGGGATCAGGAGGGCACTACGTACACAGTGGAGGGATCAGGAGGGCACTGCGTACACAGTGGAGGGATCAGGAGGGCACTGCGTACACAGTGGAGGGATCAGGAGGGCACTGCATACACAGTGGAGGGATCAGGAGGGCACTGCGTACACAGTGGAGGGATCAGGAGGGCACTGCGTACACAGTCGAGGGATCAGGAGGGCACTGCGTACACAGTCGAGGGATCAGGAGGGCACTGCGTACACAGTCGAGGGATCAGGAGGGCACTGCGTACACAGTCGAGGGATCAGGAGGGCACTGCGTACACAGTGGAGGGATCAGGAGGGCACTGCATACACAGTGGAGGGATCAGGAGGGCACTGCATACACAGTCCCCCTTATACATTGAAAAGCGCTGCGTAAACTGTTGGTGCTATATAAATCTCGTATAATAATAATATAATAATCAGGAGGGCACTACGTACACAGTGGAGGGATCAGGAGGGCACTGCATACACTGTGGAGGGATCAGGAGGGCACTACGTACACAGTGGAGGGATCAGGAGGGCATTGCGTACACAGTGGAGGGATCAGGAGGGCACTACGTACACAGTGGAGGGATCAGGAGGGCACTGCGTACACAGTGGAGGGATCAGGAGGGCACTACGTACACAGTGGAGGGATCAGGAGGGCACTGCGTACACAGTGGAGGGATCAGGAGGGCACTGAGTACACAGTGGAGGGATCAGGAGGGCACTGCGTACACAGTGGAGGGATCAGGAGGGCACTGCGTACACAGTGGAGGGATCAGGAGGGCACTGCGTACACAGTGGAGGGATCAGGAGGGCACTGCGTACACAGTGGAGGGATCAGGAGGGCACTGCGTACACAGTGGAGGGATCAGGAGGGCACTGCATACACAGTCCCCCTTATACATTGAAAAGCGCTGCGTAAACTGTTGGTGCTATATAAATCTTGTATAATAATAATATAATAATCAGGAGGGCACTACGTACACAGTGGAGGGATCAGGAGGGCACTGCATACACAGTGGAGGGATCAGGAGGGCACTATGTACACTGTGGAGGGATCAGGAGGGCACTGCGTACACAGTGGAGGAATCAGGCATGCACTATGTACACAGGGGAGGGGTCAGGAGGGCACTATGTACACAGGGGAGGGGTCAGGAGGGCATTATGTACACAGTGGAGGGATCAGTAGGGCACTACGTACACAGTGGAAGGATCAGGAGGGCACTGCGTACACAGTGGAAGGATCAGGAGGGCACTATGTACACAGTAGAGGGATCAGGAGGGCACTGCGTACACAGTGGAGGGATCAGGAGGGCACTGCGTACACAGGGGAGGGATCAGGAGGGCACTGCGTACACAGGGGAGGGATTAGGAGGGCACTACGTACACAGTGGAGGGATCAGGCATGCACTACGTACACAGTGGAGGGATCAGGCATGCACTACGTACACAGTGGAGGGATCAGGAGGGCACTGTGTACACAGGGGAGGGGTCAGGAGGGCATTATGTACACAGTGGAGGGATCAGGAGGGCACTAAGTACACAGGGGAGGGATCAGGAGGGCACTGCGTACACAGTGGAGGAATCAGGCATGCACTATGTACACAGGGGAGGGGTCAGGAGGGCACTATGTACACAGGGGAGGGGTCAGGAGGGCATTATGTACACAGTGGAGGGATCAGTAGGGCACTACGTACACAGTGGAAGGATCAGGAGGGCACTGCGTACACAGTGGAAGGATCAGGAGGGCACTATGTACACAGTAGAGGGATCAGGAGGGCACTGCGTACACAGTGGAGGGATCAGGAGGGCACTGCGTACACAGGGGAGGGATCAGGAGGGCACTGCGTACACAGGGGAGGGATTAGGAGGGCACTACGTACACAGTGGAGGGATCAGGCATGCACTACGTACACAGTGGAGGGATCAGGCATGCACTACGTACACAGTGGAGGGATGAGGAGGGCACTGTGTACACAGGGGAGGGGTCAGGAGGGCATTATGTACACAGTGGAGGGATCAGGAGGGCACTAAGTACACAGGGGAGGGATCAGAAGGGCACTAAGTACACAGGGGAGGGATCAGGAGGGCATTATGTACACAGTGGAGGGATCAGGAGGGCACTATGTACACAGGGGAGGGATTAGGAGGGCACTACGTACACAGTGGAGGGATCAGGCATGCACTACGTACACAGTGGAGGGATCAGGCATGCACTACGTACACAGTGGAGGGATCAGGAGGGCACTGTGTACACAGGGGAGGGGTCAGGAGGGCACTATGTACACAGTGGAGGGATCAGGAGGGCACTAAGTACACAGGGGAGGGATCAGAAGGGCACTACGTACACAGCGGAGGGATCAGGAGGGCACTATGTACACAGTGGAGGGATCAGGAGGGCACTATGTACACAGTGGAGGGATCAGGAGGGCACTACGTACACAGGGGAGGGATCAGGAGGGCACTACGTACACAGGGGAGGGATCAGGAGGGCACTACGTACACAGTGGAGGGATCAGGAGGGCACTACGTACACAGTGGAGGGATCAGGAGGGCACTATGTACACAGGGGAGGGATCAGGAGGTAACTATGTACACAGGGGAGGGATCAGGACGGCACTATGTACACAGTGGAGGGATCAGGAGGGCACTATGTACACAGTGGAGGGATCAGGAGGGCACTATGTACACAGTGGAGGGATCAGGAGGGCACTACGTACACAGTGGAGGGATCAGGAGGGCACTATGTACACAGGGGAGGGATCAGGAGGGCACTATGTACACAGGGGAGGGATCAGGACGGCACTATGTACACAGTGGAGGGATCAGGAGGGCACTATGTACACAGTGGAGGGATCAGGAGGGCACTATGTACACAGTGGAGGGATCAGGAGGGCACTATGTACACAGTGGAGGGATCAGGACGGCACTATGTACACAGTGGAGGGATCAGGAGGGCACTATGTACACAGTGGAGGGATCAGGAGGGCACTATGTACACAGTGGAGGGATCAGGAGGGCACTATGTACACAGTGGAGGGATCAGGAGGGCACTATGTACACAGGGGAGGGATCAGGAGGGCACTACATTCAAGAGCCATCGTTACTAAAGTGTGGTAAACATAGGTTTAGTAGAATGCCACCAGACGACATCCTGTCATTTTTCCATACATTCTTCTTGTATTGTGACACCAGCAACATTTTATGTTAAAGATGATGGATGGATGGACAAAAACACTCGGACATCCCAGATTATTTTCTCCCTGTCAGAGTCTCTGTAAGTACCATATGACTTGTGCTGGCAGAAAGTAATGCAGGCTGTCTGTGTTCTGTATGCCCCACAGAAAATCTTTATCACAAGTCTTGCTGGTGTCAGTATACAAGCCTGGAGGGATTGGATGAAGGATTTTGTTCTGTGGAGCTCCATGCTGGCAGCAGTGCAGGGTAATACAACTCACTGTGTTGTCAGTGCTGGGGATGAGGAATCTGCTTCTTACACTGTGTCCCCATAGCAGGCTGTGTTCTCTCCTCTCTCTCCCCCTTCAATGCAGCTGCGACATCTCCTCTTCTTAGAAGTCAAAGAAGGCGGGCCGGGTACAGTGTTTCCCATTGGCTGAGGAGGCAGGAGAGATATTGTATATCAATCTGCCTCTGAAATCTTCTTGCTGGGTCTAAGTCAGTGGTTCTCAACCTTCTAGTGCCGTGACCCCTTGATAAAATTTCCTAAGTTGTGGGGACCCCAACAGTAAAAATATTTTCGTAGCGTGGGTTGTCAGCACCCAAGGCAAGACAAGTATTAAAACCCCTTATGGTACATTCTAGGATGTACCACTCTTTCTCTTTGTTCTTCTTTCTTTCCCTTTTATCTCTCTCTATCTTAATTTCTTGCTATTTTCCCCATCCCTCTCTCTAGCCATCTTACTTGTTCTTTCTCTTATTCTTTCTCTCACTTTTTTTTTTGTTCCTCCTTCTCTTTTCCTCTCCCTTCCATATATTCTCTATTTTTATTCCTTCTCTTTCTCCATGGTGTGGGGGGAATGGGATGAGTGGCAGTGCTGGGAGGAGTTCTGATCAGCCAACTTAGGTGCTCTTGATCAAGATCATTTGCTGATCTGAGAACTGTAGTGGGGACTTTTAATGGCAACTCTAATCACAGGCATTGTTACTCACTGTGTCTCCAGATTCACTGTGTCTCCAACTTTGTGGTGTCTCGTAGCAGTGACATCTATGCCGAAATCAGGAGATAGGGTCTCCTCCAGCCCCTCCCACTTTACATTCCTCATCACTCAGCTGACCTCTAGTCTCTGCCCCCCAGCCATGCTGTGAACTGAATGGGCGGCTGCAAAGAGGCTGAGTGGGCGGCCGCAGGCTCCAGGAATAGCCCAGCTGGGCGGCCACAGGCTCCAGAGACAACCCAGCTGGGCGGCCACAGGCTCCAGAGACAACCCTGCTGGGTGGCCACAGGCTCCAGGGACAGGCCTACTGGGCTGCCGCAAAAAGGCTGGGAGAGCGGTGTGGGCTTCAGAAACAGCCCAAGATTTACTGACCCCTGGCAAAACGTCATTCGACCCCCGAGGGGGTCCCGACCCCCAGGTTGAGAACCACTGGTCTAAGTAAAGATCATCGGGTTATGCGGCCAGGCTGCTGTATCCCTCCACAAGAAAAAAAAATAGTCCCCAGTTTCCAGGCAGCAATAGAGGATATGCAGGCAATGACATAAAAAAAAAAAAAAAAAGTAACATCTGCAAATACTAACAAAACATTTTGGGGGTGCTTAAAGAATTTTTGAGGGACCTTGAAGTACAAATGCCTCTCTCCCTATGCAGTGGTTGCTTGACAGAGGGGGCGGGTTTGGGCAGCAGTCCCGCCCACACCTGACATCACAGCTCAGATCTGACAGCTGCAGTCTCTCATGGGGGCTGCACCGTGCACACCCAGCTGTCTTGCTCACCAATCCCTGGCTGTTCTGAATGTGCACATTGCTGCAGGTCCTATTGAGCTAGAAGGCAACAGAATAATGCGGGACAAAGCCCCTGCACATCGGGACAAACTTGTAAATGCGGGAAAGTCCCGCTTAATCCGGGACCGTTGGGAGGTATGCGCGCTGCTCATGCGCACCGTGGCATCTGCGCATGCGCGGTGCGTCATCGCTGACATCAGGACACTGCATGTCAAATTCGTTGACTGACGGCCATCTTGCTACACCAGAGCCTAAGGCGGCAGCAGACATCTTTTTACACCCACCTAAGTCTTGCATTCCACACTTATTTTTAACAGTAAACTCAGCTTATATCGTGCAAAAGAGTATTTAGAAGTCCGTGACACTGTTGTGATGTTGAATTTTAAAAGCAGCGGAAATTCTGCAGTTCTGGCGGGTTTGCTAATCTGACAGAACACCACTGCTATTAAAATTCAACATGAAAAGAGTGACTGATTTGAAAATAGAGTATTTCACTATATAAGCTCAGTTTAGTGCTAAAAATAAGTGTGGAATGCAAGACTTCGGTGGGTGTAAAAAGATGTCCGCTGCCGCCTTCTGACTGCAGGCTCAGTACGGCCGAGCGCGGGGTGTAGCAAGATGGCCATCAGTCTATGAATTTGACATGCAGTGTCCTGACTTCAGCAATAATGTGCTGTGTGTGTGCGCAGATGACGTGGTGCACAGTGCGTGTTGTTTTCTGCAACAGCTGATTCTTCATCACAGGAAGTGACGTGGATGGATATTCTGCCGATTTCGACATTTTATCAGAACACCGGCAGTGTAGCCTTTCGGCTTCACGGCCGGGTCCCTACTGCGCATGCGTTAAGCGTACTGCACTCTCTCACTGGCCCAGCAGTAGGGGAGGAGGGAGAAGGAGGGGGGCCGAGCTGCTGACGTACTTTGCCGCAGCCTGGTCTCCCCGAAGTGGGGACTCTTGGGTGGATCTTTGCTTTAAGCCCTCTGTTTTTTTGTTTTTTTAACCACTTCAATACAGGGCACTTATACACCTTCCCGCCCAGACCAATTTTCAGCTTTCAGCGCTGTCGCAGTTTGAATGACAATTGCGCGGTCATCCATCACTGTACCCAAACTAAATTTTTATCATTTTGTTCCCACAAATAGAGCTTTCTTTTGGTGGTATTTGATCACCTCTGCGGTTTTTATTTTTTGCTAAACAAATTAAAAAAGACCGAAAATTTTGAAAAAAATAAAAGTTTTGCTTTTGTTTCTGTTAAAAAATTTTGTAAACAAGTAAATTTTCTCTTGGGCACTGATAAGGCGGCACCGATGAGGTGGCACCAATGAGCGGGCACTGACGATAGGCTTTGATATGCGGCACTGATGGGCATTGGTAGGCGGCACTGATAGGTGGTACTGATATGCAGCAGTGATGGGCATTGATAGGCAGCACTGATGGGCACTCATGGGTGGCACTGGGTGGCACTGATAGGCGACACTGATGGGCACTGAAAGGCTGCAAAGATGGGCTCTTATGGGTGGCACTGATACACGGCACTGATGGGCACTGATAGGCATCCCCGGTGGCACTGGCAGTGGTAGGCATTGGAGTGGGCAACGATTGGCAGCTGCCTGGGCATTGATTGGCAGCTGCCTGGGGACAGATTGGTATTTCCCTGGGGGTCTAGGGGGCATACCTGGTGGTCTAGTGTGGATGGCCATCCTGGTGGTCCTGGGCAGCTTCCCTGGTGGTCCTGGGTGGGATCGGGGGGGGTTGTGCTGATAAACAATCAGCACAGCTCCCCCCCTGTCAGGAGAGCAGCCGATCAGCTCTCCTCTACTCGCGTCTGTCAGACGCGAGTGAGAAAAAGCCGATCACCGGCTCTTCCTATTTACATCGTGATCTGCCGCGATTGGACACGGCTGATCACGTGGTAAAGAGTCTCCGTCAGAGACTCTTTACCTAGATCGGAGTTGCAGTGCGTCAGACTGACATACCGCAACAACGATCGCCGCGATGCGCTCCCCCGGGGGCTCGCAGCGGCTTAATATCCTGATCACGTCATATGACGTCCAGTCAGGATATTGAAACCACTTTGCCGCCGTCATTTTGCTATATGGCGGGCGGACAGTGGTTAAAACACTTTCAGCAGCTGATTTAATCACTTACTTAGTATGCAGCTTCTTTATCTTCAGGCTGAGTTCACACTATCTTCGCATGCGGCTCACAGCAGGGGTCCGGGGCATCCCGGTTTACCGTTTCAGGTCCAATTTTGGCCTGAATTTTCAGCTGAATTCAGACCTGAAATGGACCAAAAGACGCACCGGAACCGCATAGAGAGCCGGGCACAATCTCCTGCTATTGCGCATTGGAGCGTCCTATGGAGCCACCCTTGTATGCAGGGACTAAAGTTGTGTCTCCTACACTGTGTGCATCAATAGAAACACACAGCCCCATAGTCTAGGATGGCAAAGCACTCCCCTGATCCTCCTTCCTTTCCTTTTCTCCAAGCTAACATACTGACTGCAGACTGCACTGTCCACTGTGTACTCTTCCCTGTGAAAACTGGACATTCAGGGAAGCAGCAGTGAGAAAGCAAGAGCCAACAGCATATAGTTTACTGAGGAATATTTCCTTTATTCTGCTCAATGTGTTAAACTAAAAAAAAATGCTGAAGGTTTAAAACGACTTTAACATTTAATTTTGTTCACAAAAAGAAAATAAATTAAAGCAGTAGTACACAGATAATCATCAAACACACACAAAACACAGGAGAACCCTCAATTAAACAAAATGACCATAAATATCACATAGCAGGAAAGAGCATCCCGTTCACGATTTTTGCTGTGTGATTTTCACATAATTATGCGTGTTGCACATAGGGCTGCCCATTGCATGTTTGTCGTACAAAAAGAAGCTCATGCATCTTTTTGTGCAATGAGCTTCTTGCTCTTTTTTAAATAAACGTTTTGTATTGTGCGGCAGTCATGGGAAAAATCATACTGCATTTGGTGTGCCATTCAGAATAATGGCACCCCAATGCATAGCGCGCGTTTTGCCACAATTTGGTTGTGATTTCAAATTGCCTAATGTGAACGGGGCCTAGGGCCCCATTCGCGCTCGTGCGCCTTGTCCTGCGACTTGGGACTCTAAAGTCGCATGACAAGTCGTACCCCATGATTTCCAATGAGTACCGTTCATATCTGTGCAACTTCAAGTTGCAGCGACTTCAAAGTAGTCCCGTCACTACTTTGGTTTGACTTTGATGCCACTTGAGGTCCATAGACCTCAAGATTACACAGGCATTGCTTCAAGTCACGTGACTTTCAGGTCGCACAAGTGTGAATCGGGCCGAAATAAGAGGAAAAAAAGTTCACCTTATGAGATCATTGATTAAAGTTTAATTTCAGCTTTGATGAAATTTGGCAGAAAGGACTGTGCCTCTCTCTTCTGGTTTTCCCGATAGGAATTGGTTCTGTCGGAAATATTTAGAGCATGTTCTATTCCTAGGTCCGTCAGAATTTTCGAAAAAAAAAGGCCAATGAGGCATATACACGATCGGAATATACGATGAAAAGCTTCCGTCTGACTTTTTTTGTCGGACATTCCGCTCGTGTGTACGTGGCATTAGACGCACAGTCCTCTCCCCCTAAAGGAGACACTACAGCACAACCTCTAAGGTGCTCTTCCCCCTATGAGGGTATCATTAGCACCCACCCTGGACGCCGTATGCGCACACTCACCCTGCATTGGTTTCCATGCCACTCAAAGGCTGCACACAAAAGAAACATCCCAACAATGTGGACTGCAAACCATGTAGGACCTCTGGCTATGTCCTCTGTCTTCTCAGTCAATCTGTTTTTTAACTACATTATTGTGTAGCACCCTCTGGTGTGCTAGAAGTGATAGTGTTGTTTTTTCGTAGAGTGGGTACATTTCCAGGCTTGGCTGGCAACCAAGCCTGGGTGTGTTTTAAACTGGGTTGGGAGTGACTCGGAGCAGAGCTGGGTGACCCACAGGCAGCATCACCAAGACCTCCCACACCTTTCTAGAATGTTCTAGAGTTTTCTGCAAAGGAAGGAGTAGAGGAGAGGAGAGGTGGAGCTGCCTGGAGTGTTCTGGGGAGCCCTGACCAATCCCCAACCTGGATTGGCAGGGGGCAGGCCTCCTTAAATCTGCAGGGTCAGCCCAGTGGGGGAGGAGTTGTTGGGGTGGAAGCTGGAGATGGAGTGTAAGGCTGTCGGGGCCTTTGAGGGAGTTCTCCAGCCTGGGGGGCCCTTGGGCCTGGGCTTGGGTGCGGACAGGGCCCTTCTCATGACACATGCATACCTCTCAACTTTTTGAGATGGGAACGAGGGACACCTATTATCAAAAGTATATAGGCATAGGACACATCCCCCGTCAGGCCCCCTTAAAGGAGAATTATACAAAAAAATGATTAGTTTAAACCCACAAGTGCTTTTTAACCACTCCTATTCCTTTATATTGGCTTTTGAAATTTACAAATGCAGCAATTTAGAAATTGGATGAAAGGTTTAGCACTGGGAAACACTTTTTGAAAGATAAAAAGTACATTTTATATACAACTATACGGATCAGACCAAAATGAGGGACAAATGAGGAGGAAAGAGGGACAGAGGGACATTGCTCCAAATCAGGGACAGTCCATCCAAATCAGGGACAGTTGGGAGCTAATCACATGGAGGTGTCCTGGACAGGTGGCACAGGAGCAAGGAGAGGACCGCAGGTCGTAGGGCTGGTGAGTGTCACACAGTTGGGAAGGACTGAGGAGGCACGCCTGAGAGGACTGGGAGATTGCAGTCTGGGATGGGTGCAGAGCCAGAGGAGTGGACTGTGGTGGCATGGGCAGTGGAGAGGGGCAGCTGCAGCCATGAGGGCTGGCAGGGCCTGAAGATGTGGTACTGGGCTCAGTAACCACGTGGACAGCTAGCACTGGGACTTTCTACATTTTTTTGCTACACCAAAGGGGCCGGCGGTCCCTGCCTGCAAAGGGCATTCACTTTAGGCCTGGCTGAGCCAGTGTCAGGCTTGCTAATCAGTGCTAGCTGGTCCGGGAAGTGCAAGCAAGTGACGTGCTGGAGGTGTTAAGGAGAGATAGTCTGCAAGCAAGAGTTGTGCTGGAGCTGAAGTGTGGTGGTGTACAGTATATACCGGAGGTGTATATAGGTTGAGTCCCGTGTACATTGTGCTTCAATCAAGTGGGCATCCCGTACTCCCTTACCCCATTCAAGTTTAATATCCCTCAATAAAAATAAAAACCAAAGCTTCAAGTGGTGTTCTGGCCGAAAATATACTTTTTACATAAAAATACCCCTATAATACACAAGCTTAATGTATTCTAGTAAAGTTAGTCTATAAACTAAAGTCTGTTTTGTTAGTGTATAGCAGTATTTTGTTATTTTATAAACTTACAGCAGGCCGTGGCCATCTTAAGTGTGGGCATCTGAAGCCAGACTGTATTTCTTCCTGGATCTCATCTTTGCAGATCTCGCACATGCTCAGTGCAGCACAAGCAGTGTAATAGGTTTCAGGTCAGGTTTCCATAGCAACGGCAGTGTCAGAGGAAGTTGCCGCCCTTTCCCAGAAGGCATTGCACACAGGAAATGATGCGATGGGCCACGGCCAAGGAGGAGGAAGTGAAAAATGAATACAGCAGATATACAGTAGGTACTGAGAAAAAAAATAAAAAAATATCCAATTAGTTTACAGTGCACAGTTTAGTGAGGGATGCTGAAGAGTTGTAAAAGTGGGTGGAACTCCACTTTAAGGCCTGGTTTTCTGCCTGAGGGTGAACTGTGTGCCTGGCTGGGCATGGTGAGAGACAGACTACAACACTCAGCAGCCCTCAAGAGGGTACCGCTACAATTGTAAAGTTACAAACTGATCAAATTACTTTGCAGAAGGGTTGCCAACCTCCTGCAGCAGTTTTTACTGACAAAACAGTACAAATTTACAGACAGAGCACATTTTTTACTGGCAACCTGAAAAATGACAAAACTCGTATTAAAAACAAAGACGATCGATAAACAACTCCTTGACACCGACGTAACACAAATATGCGGCCTACGGCTTCAAGGAGTTGTACTGTTTGTTTAGAGCCCATGTTCGGCTTCCTTGTAATAATAACAACCGTTGAGGCTAATCAGCCACTCGGCTGTTATTACAAGCGCCCCCCCCCCCCACCACCACCTTCCTCGGATCGCCTGAGCTCTCCCGTCCCACCAGGGGTCCGAGCGAACAGCCGGCACGTCCACTGGCTGTCCGGAGACCTGAACAAAGCCGAAAAAGTGTTTAGGGCTTGACCTTATATATGGTTTTGGTAAATCTTATTCCCCGTACACACGATCGGATCTTCCGACAACAAATGTTGGATGTGAGCTTGTTGTCGGAAAGTCTGACCGTGTGTATGCTCCATCGAACATTTGTTTTTAGACTTTCCGCCAACAAATGTTGGCTAGCAGGTTCTTAAATTTTTCGCCAACAAATTTCATTGTCGGACTTTCCGATCGCGTGTACACAAGTCCGTCGCACAAAAGTTCACGCATGCTCGGAATCAAGCAGAAGGAGCCCAAAGGGTGGCGCACTGGCTATTGAACTTCCGTTTTATCGGCTCGTCGTACGTCTTGTATATCTCTGCGTTCCCACGTTCGTAATTGTTGGCCAACATTTGTGTGACCGTGTGTATGCAAGACAAGTTGGAGCCAACAACCTTCAAACAAGAATTCCACGGTTTTTTTGTCAGAAAGTCTGATCGTGTGTACGGGGCATAAAGGGAAAAATCTAAAGGAAATTGTATAGTTTGTATCCAGCTTAACTGCTTCTCCCTTGCCTGTCAGCGTTTGTGCACACTGAGCCTCGCATAGTTACATAGTTAGTCAGGTTGATAAAAGACACAAGTCCATCTAGCTCAAGGAATAAAAAAAAAAAAAATCCCATATACCCAATCCTATACCCACAGTTGATCCAGAGGAAGGCGAAAAAACCCAGCTAAGCATGATCCAATTTCCTACAGCAGGGGAAAAATTCCTTCTGATCCCCCGAGAGGCAATCGGATGTTCTTTGGATCAACTTTACCTATAAATGTCAGTATCCAGTTATATTAGACGCAAAAAGTGTGCCCCCTTGTCCTCTGTGTTGACCTTATATAACGGAAAATTGTATCATACTTACCGTAATTTTCCTTTCCTGGTGCCTATCCATGGCAGCATACTAGTGATAGAGCTCCGCCTCGACTCCTCCCTCAGGACCAGTGAATAGCATAAATTAAAGATGTAGTCCCTCCCCCAACATTCTCCGTCAAATAGAATACCGAGGGTGGGAGCGTATGCTGCCATGGATAGGCACCAGGAAAGGAAAATTACGGTAAGTATGATACAATTTTCCGTTTTCCTGGTGCCTCCATGGCAGCATACTAGTGATAAATAACTAGCTGACACGGGTGGGATAATGCTTAACAATAAATGTTTAATTAGAATGAGTCATTGCAGCCTGGACTGCCCTTCTCCCGAACTCAACCGTTGTGAGAGCTCCTTGGTCGATATGGTAGTGTCTGAGGAAAGTATTGCGAGAAGACCAGGTGGCGGCCCTGCACACCGTCTCTAATGACACGTTAGACCTTGCTGCCCAGGAGGTTGAGACTGCCCTTGTAGAATGAGCATTCACTCGGGATGGAGGTTCCATATTCTTCATCCTGTATGCCTTCTGGATTAGCTTTACCACCCAAGATGCCAGAGTTCTGATGGAGGCTTCTTTGCCCCTGTATTTACCGAATGGTACAATAAAGAGTCTTTCCGAGCACCTGAAGGATCTGGTGGCCTCTAGGTAGGCTCTGAGCACTCTGGATATGTCCAGCTCGTGACAAGATTCCGAATCTGCTTCAGTAAATACTGGTAGTGCCCAGGGCTCCAAAAGGTGGCTTGGAGTAGCGACCTTAGGTGTGAACCCCCGAAGGGGACGAAGTTCCACTCTGTCGTGGAAGAAAGAGATGTGGTCATCACCTGTTCCTAAAGAGTGGAGTTCTGAGATCCTTCTACCAGATGTAATGGCTAGCAGGAAAACCGTCTTTAGTGTTATGTTCCATATTGCCAGTTGTTCCACTGGGGCAAATGGATGGTCAGAGAGGACTTCAAGGACCAGGGATAAATCCCACTTGGGAAAAGACCGTCTGACAGGTGGACGAATCTTTAACACTCCTCTGAGGAAAGTGACTACTAAGGGCTCTTCTGCCCATCTTTTATTTGTTGCGGCAGAAATTTTTGCTACTTGCACTTTGAGGGAACTTAGGCCAAGACCCATATCAAGTCCTGTCTGGAGGAAACCGAGAACATCTGATGTAGAAGGACAGATTGGATCAAACTCATTTGAGGTAGCAAATGACAAGAACTTGTCCCATATTTTGGAATATATCGCATTGGTTGCTGGCTTCCTAGCTCCTAGGAGGGTTGTTATGACCCCTGGGGAACATCCTAGGGCCTCGAACCTTCGCCTCTCAACCTCCAGATTCGAAGATTGAGCTTCTGAGGATTTGGATGAACTAAACTGCCCTGCGTCAGAAGTTGAGGGAAAGGAGGGATCCTGACTGGAGGGCTCATACTGAGGTGCATAGCTAGAGGAAACCAGGGTCTCTTCGGCCAATATGGGAGTACTGCCAATACCTGGACTGTCTCTCTGAGAAGTCTCAGGAGGAACTTGAATATTAATGGCCAGGGGGGAAAGGCATATGCGGTGGTGAACCTCCAGAGGCATGACAGGGCATCTTCTTCCTCGGCTTGCGTATACGGCAGGTGAGAGAAGAATCTGGTCAGTTTGGCATTCTCCGGAGTGGCAAATAGGTCTACCTGAAGAGGATCCCAGAGGTTGGCAATCTGACGGAAAACCTGGGGATGAAGAGCCCACTCGTTGTTGTCCAAGAAGTTCCTCGACAGCGTGTCTGCTTCCGTGTTCAACCTTCCCGGGAGATACATCGCCCTGAGGTCTAGGACCTTCTTCTCTGCCCAGAGCATAATCGGCTCTACTTCCCTGAGGAGTGATGTGCTGCGAGTGCCCCCCTGCCTCTGCAGGTACGCGACAGCTGCCCTGTTGTCCAGGCGTAAAAGTACTCTCTGGCCTCTGATCTGAGAAGCCAATGAAGTTAGTGCCAAGAACGCTGCTCTCATCTCCAGTATGTTGGATACTACCCCTGGGTGGAACAGGACCATCTTCCCTGTATCCTGGTTTCCCCGCAATGGGCTCCCCAGCCCTGTCCACTTGCGTCGGACGTAACTGTGATCCAGGAGAGGGAACCCAGATGACGAGGTTTGGAGAGGTTTTCCGGAAGAGTCCACCAATGAAGGCTCCTGCGCATTGCTCCCGTCAGCAGAATTGTCTGAGAATGTCGCTGTTTCTTCCACTGAGCCAAAAAACCCATCTGAAAATACCTCAAATGCCAATGGGCCCAAGGAATCATCGGTATACAGGCAGACATTGTGCCAATGAGGCTCAGGCATTGCGATGCCATTAGGTACCAGCTCGCAATGGTTTTGACCATCTTCTGGATAATAATCCTCATCTTTAGGGATGGTAATGACACTGTCCCCTCCCGGGTGTTGAACATCGCACCTAGATAGATCATCCGCTGTGTAGGCGCGAGCTGACTCTTCTCTGAGTTTATTAACCATCCTAGTTCTCTCAGGGACTGGAGAAGAATGTCTCGGTGATACACCAACTGACCCGGACTGCTTGCTAGGAGGAGGATGTCGTCCAAATAGTGGTATATCCTCAAACCCCTCTCCCGCAGGGGAACCAGAGCGGATATTAGAATCTTGGTGAACACCCTGGGGGAGGTGCAC
Source organism: Lithobates septentrionalis (assembly GCA_037952835.1). Taxonomy (NCBI): domain Eukaryota; kingdom Metazoa; phylum Chordata; class Amphibia; order Anura; family Ranidae; genus Lithobates; species Lithobates septentrionalis. Next base: position 56,764 of record JBBDGP010000179.1, read on the forward strand.
AGACCGAAGGGCAGGGCTTGAAACTGCAGGTGGATCCGTCCTACTGCAAATCTGAGATACTTCTGAAAGGCAGGTAGAATTGGCACGTGTTAGTACGCATCCTGCAGGTCGATTGAGATCATCCAATCTGTTGGCTGCACTGCCTGAATAATTGTTTGTAGAGACTCCATCTTGAAGCTTTCTGGGTGTATGTGCCTGTTGAGCCTTTTTAGATCTATCACAGGCCTCCATCCACCCGTTCTCTTTGGGACCAGAAATAGAGTGGAATAGAAGCCTGCGAAGCGCTCCGCCAAAGGAACCGGCACAGCTGCTCCCTGAAGTTGGAGTGACGATACGAAGTGCCTTAGGGCTTGAGCCTTCAGCGGAGAGGATGGAATTTCCGTTCTCGTGAACGAATTTTGAGGTGGAGGATGAGAGAAATTCCAAAAGTGTCCCCATTGGATTGTTGACAGAACCCAGGGATCCTGGCATTTGCTGGCCCAGACTGGAAGAAAGAGAATTTTAGTCTGGCTCCCACCGGGAGTGTCTGGGCTAATCTGGCGTCAAAAGGATTGCTTCTGCTCATGTGGAGTCGGAGGGGCCTTCGACTTTCTGCCCAAGAAGGATGCCTGAGTGCCCCTCCAGGGTCTTCTGCCGTCTCTGAACTGCCTTGATTGTCTGAAATCTCTAGGGTTTGACTGGCGGAACCTGGAAGAACCCCCTCTGGATCTTCGCATCCTTCTGTCTTGGGGAAGCATACCTGACTTTCCTCCTGACAACCTAGATATGGCTTTATCCATCTTGTCTCCAAATAATGCCTTCCCGTCGAACGGGATTTTGCACCAATTTTGCTTGGAAACCAAATCCGCCGTCCAGGTTTTAACCACAAGGCCCTTTTCGCCATTACTGAGTGCAGCATAGATCTTGCTGAACACCTAATCGTGTTTATAGCTGCTACTCCAACGAAGTCTGCTGACAATCTAATTTCTTCCAAGGCTTTAATTATGTCTTCCTTGGGGACATCCTGGCGTAGAGCTGTTTCAATGTTATCCGTCCAAGCTCTAATGGCATTAGATACGGAGGTGAGGGCGATCGCTGGCTTACATGCCGCTCCTGCAGCTAAATAGCTCCTCTTGAGGTCCAGGTCGATTCTTCTGTCAAGAGGATCCTTGAAAGAAGCAGAATCTTCCATAGGCAGGGTAATATTCTTTGCGAGTCGCACCACTGATGCGTCTACCACCGGCATGGAGTTCAGTGATTGTGTTCCCGACTGCGGTAGGGGATACAATTTATTGAAACGGCCCAATGACAGCTTTTTATCAGTTCTTGACCATTCGTTTTGAATGACTTGACTAATTTCTCCCATCAAAGGGAAGAAAGCCTGTTTCCTTTTAAGGAATGGGAAGTAGCTTTTTGCTTCCTGGGGAGGTTCTTCAATATCCTCCCAAGCTATTGCAGCTCTAACTGCCTGGATAAATGGTTTTACCAATGAATGGCTGAAGCCAGAAGGATCTGACTCATCTGACGAATCCCCGAGAGGTCTTCAGGTGGGGAATCTCTGGCCGGTCGGCCTGATGGAGGTAGAGGCGTACTGGCTGCAGAAGGACCAGGAAGAACAAGTTCATCATCCTGAGCCTGGGACGTCTGCGGGACTGGCTGGGCAGGAACCAAGGCCACAAGCTCAGAGAAGGAGTCCTTCATAGTTCTTTTGAGCAGGTCCACCACCTGTTGGTTTTCTAACTCGCGGCTGGACGCATAGTCCGCGAAACAGTCCTTGCAGAATACTTTGTTCGGCAGCGGACTAGCCCCACAGGTCCAGCACTTCTTCTTCTTCTTATAGGATCTAGGGGAGGGGGGCCGATCCCGTCTTCTGGATCTTGATCTATGTCGAGAAGAATGGGACTCACGTCTTGACGAGCGGGACCGGTGGCGTGAAGAACGAGATCTGCGACTTGGGCTGTCGTCATCGCGGTGCCTTGAGGATTTTTCGGTCCTCTTGGAGTGGGCAGGGCTATGATTTTAAGGAAAAAAATCATGTCAGGCCAGCGAGCGCACTTTTTTTTTTTTTTTTTTTTTTATACTCACGTATAGGTGGTCCCATACCTAACGGAGGTGTGAGGATCTTTGTTGTGAGATGAATGGCTCATTTCGGAGTTGGGCATAAGGATCAGCTGCGGAAAAAAATAGCAGGAAAGGTATGGAAAGAAAAATAAGTTTTTTGGTTTTTTTTAGAGGCACATAATCCACTTTGTTACTTTTTTTTTTTTTTTTTGGAATGCTTACCACAGAGCAGCTTAGAGAGACCTTAGCAGGGCACAGCTGAGGAAACTCTGACCACCAGCCCCCAAGGCCGATCTTAAATAGCCTAAGGGTGGGTGGGGTAGACCCATGAACCCCCAGACACTCTGCCCCCTTTTTTTTTTTTTTTAAATTTTTTAGAGGAAAAAGGACAAAGATGGCCGCCGTGGCGTCGAGAGACCGCGCATGCGCCCGCGCATGCGCAGTGGAGCCGACGCCGGGAAGCCGAGAAAACACTCGTCAAGCGACGGCTGTTTTAGCTTCCCGGATCGCGCATGCGCAGTAGGACGAAGGGGACGCCGAGCCACGCTGCCTACAAGGAAAGGGAAACAAAACACAACACGGCCCCCACAGTAACAGGGCAATGGATGTCGCTCCTAATGCAGCAGTCTGCAAAACCTACAGGTATTAACAAATATCTTACAGCCTCTTATGTTTATATTTTCTTTCCAAGGGAGGAAAAAGGAATGATGCAGAAGGGAAAAGAGGGGGGAAAAATACAAATGCAACTCTCTTTCTTTTTTTTTTTAAATGGAAACAAAAATGAAAAATCACAAGCCTGGCAGAATGGAGCTGATCCTTTTGCGACTCCTTCGCCATCATCATAGGATATGGTGGCAGACTGCGTTCCAGTGAGGAAACTCTGCAAGAAGACCCCAACAGATCCACAGAGGGGTTCCCAGTCTTATCAGCGCTGTGAGCGGCCCAAGAACAGGGACTGCGCACGGGAAAGGCTAAACCCGGCGGACGCTGCCGAATGCAGAGGTATGGACATACTGCTACTCTTCACCAGCACAAGAGGTATGAGGAAAAAAAAGGAGAATGTTGGGGGAGGGACTACGTCTTTAATTTATGCTATTCACTGGTCCTGAGGGAGGAGTCGAGGCGGAGCTCTATCAGTAGTATGCTGCCATGGAGGCACCAGGAAAGTTACATAGTAGGTGAGGTTGAAAAAAGACACAAGTCCATCAAGTCCAACCTATGTGTGTGATTATATGTCAGTATTACATTGTATATCCCTGTATGTTGCAGTCATTCAGGTGCTTATCTAATAGTTTCTTGAATTTATTGATGCTCCTCGCTGAGACCACCGCCTGTAGAAGGGAATTCCACATCCTTGCCGCTCTTACAGTAAAGAACCCTCTATGTAGTTTAAGGTTAAACCTCTTTTCTTCTAAATTTAATGAGTGGCCACGAGTCTTGTTAAACTCTCTTCAGCATCAAAAACACATCAAAAACGCACTGGAACGTGCAAAAAACGTGCATGCAGAAAGGCATCTGGAACGCATCCGGACTGCGTTTCTATGGTGCCCTATGGGCCAGTTCTCACCATAAAAAACGCACTCCCTATCCGTTCCGGATACGTTTCTGCATGCGCGTTTTTAGGGCCAGTTCACACCATAGAAACGCAGTCCGGATGCGTTCCTGATGCTTTTATACATGCGCTTTTTTTAACGTTCCAGTGCGTTTTTGATACAGTCCAGTGCATATTTTCCCCCTCTTCTTTCTTAACCTTAAGGGCCAGTTCACACCACATGCAGTTCAGTGCGTTTTTTTCTGCATCAAAAATTAATGGAAAGTAGGTTATATGGTTTTCAATGGCATAGTTCACACCAGTGCTTGCAGTTCCAGTGCGTTCCAGTTCCAGAAAATAAAAAGTAGAACATGCTGCATTTTTCCTGCACTGGAAGGCCGTAAAACGCATCAAAAACACACTGGAACACACCAAAAATGCACTGGAACACACATGTCCTTATTTAAGGATAAAAAAAGAGGGGAAAAAATGCATAAAAAGCACACCAAAAACGCATAAAAAACACACTGACACGCATCAAAACTGCACATGCAGAAAAGCATCTGGAATGCATCCGAACTGCGTTTCTATGGTGTGAAGTGGCCCTAAATAACGATAAGGACATGTGTGTTCCAGTGTGTTTTTGATGCTTTTTACAGCGTTCCAGTACAGTCTACTTTTTTCTACTTTTTTTTTTCTGGAACGCACTGGAACTGCAAGCACTGGTGTGAACTATGCCATTGAAAAGCATATAACCTACTTTCCATGCGTTTTTGATGCAGAAAGAAAAAAACGCTCTGGACTGCATGTGGTGTGAACTGGCCCTCAAAGTGTTTAGGTCTGACCTCCTATTATATGGTTTTGGTAAATCGAAAGGAAAGTTGTATAATGTATGGCCGCCCTTAGATATTATGAAGGTGCGGAGGATTGTCTACGACTCGCAGTGCTGATCTCGCTGTATGAGTCAAGCTTTAGGACCTGGGGCAGTCCCAGCTGGTTTCCTCCCAGTTCCTGATAGCAGGGCGGGTGTGCTGAGCTCCTCCACCTTCCCAGTCTCTGCTCTCCAGAGCTTCCATGTGATCCTCAGTACAGTGGACAGACGGGAGGCTCAGGATGACCTAAAGGTGAGCTGGACAAGGTAAGTGATCCTTAGAGGAGTCCTCCATTACCAGGCTGGGGGGGGAGGAAAGTTCAGTCTGCATTCATCGCCAAAAACTTTTCCATTGTTAATAGATCGGTTCCTGGAGACGACTATTTCCAGGCCGATCGAGGATCACAGGTAGAGCGATCCCAGTAGATTGATCCCACCAGCCCGGGACTGGAGGGGCTCAGAGAGAGGGGGGAAGATCTATGTATATATCTATATCACCCTGTTGAACTTGACTCTATACAATGTATCGCTTTGTATGTATATATATATATATATATATATATATAATTGCGCGCGCACACACACATACAAAGAGATACATTGTATAGAGTCAAGTTCAACAGCATGATCACACAAGGCGCCAGTTATGGGGGGGGGGGGGGGGGGCCGGCCCCCAACACCTAGACTTTGAACTCCTTAAGTGGCCATCCATATATTGATCCTGGTGCTGATCACATGCGATGTCTGTGCGTTGCAAATTCAGCCATACAAACTTTTTTTTTTTTTTTTTTCCCGCACTGGAATCGGATCTCATGGGTGTTCACACATATGCGATTTGATTGCTGTACCATTAGACAGTTCGCACTGCGTTCTGCGACCTGTTCTGGGGGTGGGATTAACTTTCTCTTGACACCCGCAGCGGTGTGACATGCGATGCGGGAACCCGCACTGGTATCGCGTTCGCATAGGTGTGAACCCAGCCTGAAGAGTGATTTGCAGTGGATCACTTTTCGGAGGGCATTGGGGCTTGGTTCACAATGGTGCGATGCGGGAAACGCTGCAAATCCAGTGAGGGTTCCCGCATCGCACGTGAATCGCCAGCGGTTCTCACAGCCCTCTGAGAACCGCTGCGGGTGTCAATACAAAAGTAATGACGCCCCCAGATCAGATCGCAGCGCAAACTGTGAATTCGGACAGGAATCGGATCGTGTGGGATCTGATTCTGGTGCGGACCAAAGGGGGGGGGGAGGGGGGGTGCGAATTCAGTCATACAGTTTGTATGACTGAATTTGCATCGCATGTGATCTGCACAGTAATGCGATGTCTGGCATCCCAGCAGTGTGAGCCGGCCCTAATGGGCGGAGACAAAGCGAAATGTCACAAGAAGCCTGCAACACCACGCTGCGATTGTGCACATTGGACGCAGTCACGTTCACGTGAATGGGTTGCGTTCAGCGACCGGGGGGGCAACGCCTTTGCCATGATGCAAAGTATTGAAGCTACAGCGAGTATACAACCCCATTTGGTTGCATTAAGCAGTTTTGGGGGGTGGCGGTAAACACATGGCTCAACTGCCTGTGTTGTGTGTTTTTGTTTTTTTGGGGTTTTTTTTTACCATTCCCAAATCACAAGTGTAAATGGCACACAGCCATTTGTGTCGCTGGGAGGCTGTACACCACACTTGGGCCTCCCTTAGGGAGGGAAGACTCGACATTTATATTGAACAGGCTCAGCCGTCCAACTGCGAGAGGCCTCAAAGTGTATGTCCGCTTTATTACAACAGATCACCATTGAGGGAAACCATGTCATTATCTCGGGAACAACGAGAACATTTGTTCTCGTGGTTACTGTTTAATGGTGGCCATACACACTTCAATGTCCTCACCGATCTATCTCTTCCGAAAAGAAAAATTGATCGATAAGCCACACATGGGGGGGGGGGGGGGGGAGTGGGTTTCAGTCGATAGTTAAGATACAGTTGTCATTTGTGATCAGATCTCTTATTTTTCCTCCATGTAATCTGATCAATAAAGATATGTTTGTATTCATAAACAAAGTATCTCAGTGCTGCCAATCGATGCAAAATGATTCGAAAACATTCCGCCCGGGCCCATCGAGTTAGATCAAAGCAGTCTAATAGATTGGAAGGGGCATTGCGGCTGTTTTGTTTTCTGATCTGATTGCTTTGATCGGATAAAAAGAATCAAATCGTGCCGCCATAGGAGAGGAATTCCTTTTATTATGGCAAGATCTCCTTCCACTTCCTGTTGTGACAGGAAGTGAAGGGAAATCTCTCTAAGAATGGTTTGGCACCTGAGCGTAGCTGCTCGCATGCGTGTATTTTGGGTTTTTTTTTTGGCGCGTTATTGCTTGTTCACTTGAACGGACTACCCTGTGCACAGAGGCGTTGCTAGGGGGTGGCTATTGAGGCTATAGCCCCGAATCTGGGGCCCATAGCCCGAGTCTCTAGGGCAGGGGTCGGTACCTGGCCCACCACTGCTGAATGCGGGCACCCAGCCCGTGGACATTATCACAGGGCTGGATGGGGGCGGGAACCGCAGGAGTTAACTTTTTTCATTAAACAGCAGGTGATTGGTTGCAATCCTAGCAACCAATTACCAGCCTGTTAATGTGAAAAGTTAACTTCAGTAGTTCCCGCCCCCATCCAGATATATATATATATTCTCTACATGTGTATGCCCACCCAAGCGTATGACTTTCTTTACTTCGCTGCTATGGGCTCTAGCCCCGGATCTTTTGTAGACCTAGCAACGCCCCTGCCTGTGCATGAGCCATGCCCCAAAGAAGCGCCAGTTAAAGTTAATACAAAAAAAAATAAAGAGGCAGTGTAAAAGTTTTATATAATGATAGTAATAAAAAAATTTTCAAAAAATGAAACCTCCTGCATGCAAAGTTCCGGAACTTCTTTTGGGCGACAGGCATCCCACAACTTTGGTGATTTTTGCTGCGATCTGTTTGGCGACAATTGCGGCAAAATCGTACCGTGATTGGGGTGCCATTAAGAAGTAACAGGATCGCAAACGTGTCCCACGTTTTTGTGGCATTTCCGCCCACGATCCAGAATGCCTAGATGTGAATGAGCTTTTGTTTTTTATTTAGCTCTTCTCTCTTTTTTTTTTTTTTTTCCCATGACTGGGGTTTACAACCACTTTAACTGCTTCCGGACCGCCCACCGCATATATACTGGGGCAGAGCAGCCCGGCTGCGCAAAATCACGTACCTGTACGTGATTTTGTGCATGAGATTTGGGTCACATGCGGGCGCCGCCAGAGCCCCGCTTCTGCTGTGATTGGACACGGCGGGAGCCAATCAGCGGGTCCGGCAACGGGTCCGATTGTTCCGAGGAGAGGCAGAATAGCGGTCTGCCTATGTAAACAAAGCAGATCGCCGTTCTGTCAGTAAGAAAAATGGAGATCTTGTGTTTTCTGCTAAGCAGAAACACAGATCTCTGTTTTCCTCTAGTGCATCCACTCCCCCTACAGTTAGCAAGCACCCCCTAGGACAGCGATGGTGAACCTTGGCACCCCAGATGTTTGGGAACTACATTTCCCATGATGCTCCACCACACTGCAGCGTGCTGGAGCATCATGGGAAATGTAGTTCCAAAACATCTGGGGTGCCAAGGTTCGCCATCACTGCCCTAGGAGCTCACTTAACCCATATGTTAACCCCTTCTCTGCCAGTGTCATTTATACAGTGACGGTGCTTTTTTTTTTTTTTTTTTTTTTTTTTAACACTGATCACTGTATTGGTGTCACTGGTCCCCCAAAAAGTGTCACTTAGTGTCTCAGTTTAGTCCGCCGCAATGTCGCAGTCCCGCTACAAATAGCTGATCGCCATTACTAGTAAAAATAAAGTCCATAAATCTATCCCATAGTTTGTAGACACTAAAACATTTGCGCAAACCAATCAATATACGTCTATCGGAATTTTTTGTTTTGTTTTTTTTTTTACCAAAAATATGTATCAGAATACATATTGGCCTAAATTTATAAAGACTTTTATTTTTTTATTTTTATTGGATATGTTTTATAGCAGAAAGTAAAAAATATTGTTTTTGTTTTGCAATGTCGCAGTCCCGCTAAAAAAAAATCGCTGATCACCGCCAATACTAATAAAAATAAAAATGCCCTAAAAATATCCCATAATATCTAGGTGCGATTAATTTTTGCGCAAACCACTCAATATACGCTAATTGTTTTGTTTTTTTTTACTAAGAATATGTAGCAGAATACATATTGGCCTAAATTGATGAAGAAATTTGATTTCTTTTTATTTATTGGATATGTTTTACAGTAGATTTAAAATTTTATATATATATATATATATATATATATATATATATATATATATATATATATATATATATATATATATATATATATATATATATATATATATATATATATATTAGTAAAAATCCAATATATATATATATATATATATATATATATATATATATATATATATATACCACCAAAAGAAAGCTCTATTTTGTTGGGGGAAAAAAACCCATACATTTTATCTGGGTACGGCGTCGCGCGATTGTCAGTCAAAACGACACAGTGCCGTATCGCAAAAAAATGGCCTGGTCAGGAAGGGAGGGGGAACTTTAAAGAGCAGTGCATTTTGGGTGCAGGAACAGGTGCAATACCCACAATAGTGTGAACCAGACCTTGCATCTCCCTAGCACCTAGAACCTACCCTGACCTGCGCATGCTTGTCTTTATGAATGACTCTTCTGCAATAGTATTATTATTATTTTTTATTTTTTTTTTTACTTTTCGTTCCACTTTAACCTCCAGTTCAAAAACAAGTCCTATGGCATGCTGGGGCTTTTAGTTCCTCAGCCGCTCTCTTGAAGCCCTGGGCTGTATTGTAAAGTAGCACAAAGCTGGCCCAGTTCCCGCTCTGCGCCCCCCGTCTTTGTTTTATTGTCTTCCGTCACTTGTGTCTGGGAAATGCCGGGGGGTGAGGTCATGGCTGACCTGTTGTATTGGCTGCTGCTGGGTTTTAATGAGAATACTTGAAATACTTTAGAGAGAAGGCGATTGTTGGGATCCGACTCAAATTCTATAGTATCTCGCCCATCTCATCCTGGATTAAATGGAGTCTTATTAAACGACGAGAAGAGGCTATCTGCCTGACTGTCATGGTGATCCTCCTGCTTCAATGCTTTCCATTAATGATGATATCCTGGTGTGATTGCGTGTTCCATGGAGGAGAGATGTCATCAGCACACCCACAAGCCTATTTTATTGTGAGATCGCATAGATAACTTCTCATACACGATCGCTTTGTAATGAAACCGGTATTAAAGCCAAAACTAAAAATGTCAAATATTGAAGCTTGCCAATCATTTAGATGTGGTGGCTGCGTTCGTTTTTTTCTTTTTTAGGCTTTTTTCCCCTCTGTTTTCACTTGGTGATCTGGCCACTAACACCCCTCCTGTATTAGAGTGCCCCCAATCTGGATGAAGGAGCACCGGGGGCACCTTTTGGACAGCAGCATTAAGTCTGGGGGAAGGGGAGTGTTGGATGTACTAGCAGATTTAGATATTAGCACATTGAGGCCAAACTCCAGCTAATACTTGATTAGTAGTTTACATACATTAGTAGTTTACTTTTTTTTTTTTTTGCTGATCAATTTTTTTATTTTTCGATTTTTGCTGAAAAACTGATCATTGTAGGCACCGCTGTCAGAGTTAAATGGTTTGTCTTGTCCCTGCTAGACTTTCACACTGGCATTGCCGGCCGTTAGGGCTGCTCGTTTTTAGCTTTAGCGCCACCTTTGCGTCTCTAGCAGGGCGTTTTTTACCCCAAAAAAAGGGGTAAAAACTCCTGTTTTGCGGCGCTTTCAAATCGCTGCCCATTCATTCCAATAGGCAGGGCGTTTTGGGAGCGCTAAGTACATAGCTCCCAAACCGCCCCAAAGATGCTGCTTGCAGGACTTTTCAAAGCATCACGCAAGCACACCGCCCCAATGTGAAAAGTCACACTGCAATAAATGGGAGGCGTTTTTCAGGCGCTTTGCAGAGGCTATTTCTAGCACTAAAGCGCCTGAAAACCGCCCCAGTGTGAAAGGAGCCAAACTGATACATTCTGCTGGAGAGAGTGTTCTTTTGAAAAACAGACTTGTTGGCTGGATCACCAGATGAAAATAGAAGAAAGAGTCTAAAATAGAAAACGAATGCAGCCATCACATCTAAGGAAAGGCAAACTGCAATATAACCAATGTTTTTTTCTTTCTTTTTTTTTTTTTAAGCCCATGTTCACATTGGGTCAATTTGACATGCGATTTGACATGTCAGATCGGCTGTTATTTGGTGAGGCGCTGACTTTGCGGTGCCACACCGATTCCCAAAAGTAGTTCCTGCACTCGCTCCGGAAATCGGACTGAAATGTCGGTTGTAAATCGTGCGAGTTCAGCTGAACTCGCACGATTTCAAACCCGCCCCTAATGTGAACATGGGACGTGGAACTTTCCCTTTTTTTTTTTTTTTTTTTTTTTTTTGCAGATTCATACTTGCCTAGGTAGATGCTGCATGTGTCCCCCGCCAGCTCTAACGCAGAGAACCAATCGATCAAACATCGCTGATCACTCGGTTCTCACAGCTCCCTGAGCAGAGAGCTGGTGAGGATCAGTCACCGCTCTCTTCTCTGCCCCCCCCCCCCACCCGCGCTCGCTGGAGCACTGGACTGTGGAGGGGGCAGGAGCGGGCGGCACGCTAAGAGGCTGAGCCAGGGTGCCCGTCCAGGCATGTGGGCGTATCTCGACTTCATTGTCGTGATCTAGGTCCAGCCTGGACTGGCTCTTTGACGTCTGCCAACAGTGGGCACAGGAGTGCAGAACAATCCACAGGAGAAATACAGCCAAACTAGCTTTGGCTGTACATTCTCCTTTAATGTAGAAGAAGCATACTATGTCTCTCCTGCATTTAAGTATTTTTACCTGCTTGTTTGCAATGTAAATCAAGACCAGGTGGTATACCGCGCTAAAAAACCACAAAATTAAATAAAAAAAAATAAAAAAAAAAACGAGACAAACCCATGTTATATAAGGCCCCAGGAAGACGTCACGTATGACGAAACATGTCAGACGGAGCTACGCGCTGATGTAATTACGACCCATGTGACCCCGAAAGTGCGGGTGATTTGAATCTTGTTTGTCGACAAACAAACTTACACAACGCTCTTTATATTTTTATGTTTGTAAGTACCCTTTTGGCTTTTATCAATAAAAGGTTTTAAGACTTTATCATACTATTGGAGCCTTCTCTTTTACCTATATGCCCCGTGATATTGGGCTGATCGAGACCCCCAGATGCGAGCTGGTTATCCTGGAGGAATCTCTTTGATCTACAGCTAACTCCAGAGGTGTGGTGGATTATCTTACCCAGCAGAGGTATATCTGCATGCGCATGTGACCTCTCTAGGAATAGAAGATCCACATTATCTGGTAAGAGTCTCCACTAACAGTGTGATTGTCGCAGGAGGATCTGCATGCATCTTGGTGGTGGAACCATTTGGATATAATTATCTTGCTGGACTTTACTTCTTTTTTTTATATACCGTATATACTCGAGTATAAGTCGAATTTTTCAGCACATTTTTTTGTGCTGAAAGTGCCCCCCTCGACTTATACTCGAGTCAAGCACTTTTCTGCAGCAAAAAATGTCATTTTCCGAACCGACTTTGGGGCCCCGTATCTCAGGGCCACTTGGTGCTAGAAACCCCAAATTTGGTATGCAAACCCAGTGGATCTACATATCCAAAGCTGAAGTTCCTAGCTCCAAGTGGCCCCGAGATACGGGGCCCAAAAATCGGTTCGGAAAATGTCATTCTCTGCTGCAGAAAAGTGCTTGACATTTTCTGAACCGAATTTGGGGCCCCATATCTCAGGGCCACTTGGTGCTAGGAACCCCAAATTTGGTGTGCAAACCCAGTGGAACCATAACATATCCAAAGCTGGGGTTCCTAGCTCCAAGTGGCCCTGAGATACGGAGCCCCAAAACTGGTTCGGAAAATGTCATTCTCTGCTGCAGAAAAGTGCTTGACATTTTCTGAACTGATTTTTGGGGCCCTGTATCTCGGGGCCACTTGGTGCTAGAAACCCCAGCTTTGGAAATTTTATGGTGCTAGTTCCACTGGGTTTGCACACCAAATTTGGGGTTCTTAGCACTAAGTGGCCCCGAGATACGGGGCCCCAAATTCGGTCAACTGTGTATCTGCAGCAATGTCATTTCGGGACCCTTTGGGTTCAGAGACCCCAAATTTTGGCTGCAGCTAGGGGGCATCTAGGAACCCTTAACTACCGAGTTTGAAGTTCAGGGGGACCTATGGCTGCAAATGGGCACAGTGAGGCATGCAAATGGGCACAGTGATGCTGCAAATGGGCATTGTTGACCCTCTTTTCCACTTACAGTAGCTGTGCATTTCTCACCCTCGTCTTATACTCGGGTCAATAAGTTTTTCCCATTTTTTTTTTTTTGTGGTAAATTAGGGCCTCGACTTATACTCAGAACGACTTATACTCGAGTATATACGGTATATCACGTGGACTTCCGCTCATATGTATTCTTCAGAATTCACCATTTTTATTTTTTTATTTTTTTTATTTTTACTCAATAACACTTTTTTTTTTACCTAACTTATTATCTTATCCATTGCTACGTTATAGACCACTATCATCTTTGCATATAACATTGTTTTTTTCACTTTGATTAGCGCGACTATTCTGCTTTTGTTTGCAATGTACAGGGAATTGCGTCAATCCTGGTCCAGCCAATCAAAGTGGCTGAAGATCGGAACCCACAAACCTGCCAAAGCAGAAAATTCGAATGGCACCTGCCTCCAGTCAAATGGCCATCATTGTGGTGTTGGAGTGCTGAACCTTATATGGAGATACGTTTTTATAATGTGATGGGTGGTTTACGGTCCTAGAGGCTGCTCACCAGAGGCTGTCCTACTGAACCCCTGAAAACACTAACGTTTTGAAAGGATGGAAGCGCCAAAACCCGCTTGCATAGTCTTTATTTTGTAACAGTCAGCGCGTTTTGGGGTTCCCATCCCTTCAAAATTTGAGTAAACTCCAATCAGATGGCGGGCATTGGGTATTCTGACAGCCGCAAGTTTTGGCTATCAGACTGCAATAGCTGACTATAAACAAAATATAAACAAAAAATACCGCGCTGTGATAAGATGGCCAAAAAGGGGTTTTTGACCAAAGAAACAAACAAAAATAAAGTAACTAGCTGACTATGCAGATTTAAGCCATCTACACAGTTTTGCGTGCTATAGTCAAGCCCACCTGGCTTGACTATAGAATTTCGTCCTAATGTCTTCTAACAAAGCAGACACCATATTTTACACAGTAGAGTCACACCCACACACTATATGAATATCTAGTGATGTAGCTATAGGCTCGCCCTGAAATGCTGAATGTCGCTGTATCCGGGGTCATTTACACCCGGTGACACGCCGAATAATCTCCTGCTGGTATTGATTGCCTTATCTAATAAAGCCACGTGCAGAAGGTCATAGGAATGGGTCTGACCTTACTATAGTCACGTCATAGAAGTATGAATGGTAGATGATTGCTATGGGGGATTGCACTCTGCATTAGTGCCGGAGTAATAGACGAACATTCCGTTCGCCATTCATTCCCCGAATCCTTAGGACTCGGAGCCCTCTGAACAGAGGTCTTTTCATAGGAGTGTTAGCTCTTGTTTCCTTCCTCCCTCCTATTCTGCCAGTGCTCCAGTTTCTTGCAGGAAGTTCAGAGGAGGAGTGGAGAGCTTCATGAAAGAGATACCTGTCTATATGTTTTGCATGTAATAATTATTTTGAAATGCGTATTTTTATTGCGGATAACCTCTTTCATCATATCCTGAGTATTGGGAATTACATAGTAGGTGAGGTTGAAAAAAAGCACAAGTCCAACCTATGTGTGTGATTATATGTCAGTATTACATTGTATATCCCTGTATGTTGCGGTCTTTCAGGTGCTTATCTAATAGTTTCTTGAGACTATCGATGCTCCCCGCTGAGACCACCGCCTGTGGAAGGGAATTCCACATCCTTGCCACTCTTACAGTAAAGAACCCTCTATACGTAGTTTAACCACTTAAGAACTGAGCCTCTTTCTGAGATTTGTTGTTTAGCAAAAAAAACTGTTTTTAACTTGTAGAAAATTACTTGGAACCCCCAAACATTGTCAGGGAAATATATGTATCCAAAAGGGGATAGCGAAGTCTGCAAGAGAGATGTAATGGGTTTCTCTTGTTATGCGGACTTCGCTTCTCTAATGTGCATAGCCATTTGAAGGCAAGAAGCCCAGCGCATTGCGCTTGATACCTACAAACCAGCAAACATCCACACACAGAACACGTCTCAAATCCCATGAGAAGGTTTTCATACTGACCGTTTTTACTGCTGGTCTCGATTCAACCCAAGTGCGCTCTGCTAGAGCGCTCCTCGATTAAATCGGACACAGGGAGACAGATGACAATCTATAAACACACATCCTAGTATAAATCTTATAAAATAAAATTTCCACAACACATTATACTTTTTTTTTCTAACACCCTAGAGAATAAAATGGCGGTCGTTGCAATACTTTCTGTCACACAGTATTTGCGCAGTGGTCTTACAAGCGCACTTTTTTTGGAAAAAATACACTTTTTTTTTAATTAAAAAAATAAGACAGTAAAGTTAGCCCAGTTTTTTTTTTTTTTTTTTTTTTTTTTTTTTAATATTGTGAAAGATAATGTTACGTCGAGTAAATTGATACCCAACATGTCACGCTTCAAAATTGCGCCCGCTCGTGGAATGGCGACAAACTTTTACCCTTAAAAATCTCCATAGGCAACATTTAAAAATTTCTACAGGTTGCATGTTTTGAGTTAGAAGAGGTCTAGGGCTAGAATTATTACTCTCGCTCTACCGATCGCAGCGATACCTCACATGTGTGGTTTGAACACCATTTTCATATGTGGGCCCTACTCACATATGCGTTCGCTTCTGCATGCGAGCTCGTTGTTTGTTTTACCTTTTTTTTTTTTTTTTTTTTTTTTTTTTTTTTTACAGTGTTCTTTTACACTAAAATGCAATAAAAAAAAAAAAAAAATTGTCATTTAAAAAAAATACAAAAAAAAAAGGCCCTTTTTTAAGAGCTATGGGCGAAAGTGAGGTTTAGACGTCGCTTTTGCCCTGCAATGGTATGGAGACAGGTGGGGGCCATCTTCCCCTCACTCATCTCTATGTCAGGCTAGGGAAAGGATCCGATCGCCTCCGCCACTGCCGATGGCTCCTGTAAGCGGCGGAGGGCACCGGAGCACAACGGGAGGGGGGGGGCGGGCCTCTCCCGCCACCGATGAAAGCGCTCTCACAGCGAATCCGCCGCAGAGACCACTTTTTATCTTGAAGCGGACCGCCCGCTGAAGAAGAGGATACACAACAATATTCCTCTTCATCAAAGTACCGATGTATAACGATGGTGGGTGGTCCGGAAGTGGTTAAGGTTAAACCTCTTTTCTTCTAATTTTAATGGCCACGCGTTTTGTTAAACTCCCTTGCACAAAAAAGTTTTCTCCCTATTGTGGGGTCACCAGTACGGTATTTGTAAATTGAAATCATATCCCCTCTCAAGCGTCTCTTCTCCAGAGAGAATAAGTTCAGTGCTCGCAACCTTTCCTCATAACTAAGATCCTCCAGACCCTTTATTAGCTGTGTTGCCCTTCTTTGTACTCGCTCCATTTCCAGTACATCCTTCCTGAGGACTGGTGCCCAGAACTGGACAGCATACTCCAGGTGCGGCCGGACCAGAGTCTTGTAGAGCAGAATTATCGTTTTATCTCTGGAGTTGATCCTCTTTTTGACGCATGCCAATATTCTGCTTGCTTTGTTAGCAGCAGCTTGGCATTGCATGCCATTGCTGAGCCTATCATCTATTAGGACCCCCAGGTCCTTTTCGATCTTAGATTCCCCCAGAGGTTCTCCCCCCCCAGTGTATAGATTGCATTAATATTTTTGCCACCCAAATGCATTATTTTACATTTTTCTACATTTAACCTCATTTGCCATGTAGTTGCCCACCCCATTAATTTGTTCAGATCTTCTTGCAAGGTTTCCACATCCTGCGGAGAAGTTATTGCCCTGCTTAGCTTAGTATCGTCTGCAAATACAGAGATTGAACTGTTTATCCCATCCTCCAGGTCGTTTATGAACAAATTAACTAGGATTGGTCCCAGCACAGAACCCTGGGGGAACCCCAATACCCACCCCTGACCATTCTGAGTACTCCCCATTTATCACCACCCTCTGAACTCGCCCTTGTAGCCAGTTTTCATTCCATGTACTCACCCTATGGTCCATGCCAACGGACCTTATTTTGTACAGTAAACATTTATGGGGAACTGTGTCCAATGCTTTTGCAAAATCCAGATACACCACGTCTACGGGCCTTCTTTTATCTAGATGGCAACTCACCACCTCGTAGAAGGTTAATAGATTGGTTTGGCAAAAACGATTCTTCATGAATCCATGCTGATTACTGCTAATGATATCGTTCTTATTACTAAAATCTTGTATATAGTCCCTTATCATCCCCTCCAAGAGTTTGCATACTATTGATGTTAGGCTAACTGGTCTGTATTTCTCAGGCATGTATTTTGGGCCCTTTTTAAATATTGGTGCTACATTGGAGAAAAGCCAATCAGCTGGTACCATTCCAGTCAGTAAAAATTAGGAACAATGTTCTGGCAATTACTTAACTGAGTTCCCTAAGTACCCTCGATGCAAGCCATCTGGTCCTGGTGATTTATTAATGTTCAGTTTCCCAAGTCTAATTCTAATTCTGTCCTCTGTTAACCATGGAGGTGCTTCCTGTGATGTGTCATGAGGATAAACACTGCAGTTTTGTTTTACTAAAGCCCCCCGATTCCCTCGTGAAGACTGAGAAGAAGAATAAATTCAATACCTTCGCCATCTCCCCATCCTTGGTAACCAGATGTCCTTCCTCATTCTTTATGGGGCCAATATAGTCTGTCCTCCCTTTTTTACTGTTTACATACTTAAAGAATTTCTTGGGATTTTTTCTTTTTGCTCTCCTCCGATTATGTGTCTTTTGTGTTTTATATTAGCCGCCCTATTTGCACCCTTACATTTCTTGTTGCATTCTTTAAAAAGTCTGAATGCTGATGATGATCCCTCAACCTTGTATTTTTTTGAAGGCCTTCTCTTTTGCTTTTATATGCTTTTTAACATTAGTGTTAAGCTATCCAGGACTTTTGTTCGCTCTTTTAAATTTATTACCCAATGGGATGCACTGGCTAATGCCCTTATTTAATATGCTCTTAAAGCGAACCCATCTCTCCTCCGTGCTCTTTGTTCCTAAAATTTTATCCCAATTTATATCTTCTAGCAAGGTTCGTAGTTTAGAGAAGTTGGCTCTTTTTAAATTCAGTGTCTTTGTATTACCCTTATGTTTCCTATTTGTGTGATTTTATACTGAAGCCAATTGACCTGTGATCTGTTTCCTAAATGTCCCATATTTCCACATTGTCCAGGTTTGTGGCAGGTTTTTACTTTGTCGTGTCATAGGCACAGGAAGTGAAGTACGTAAGTCTCTAGTACAGGGGCACACATAGATTTTTCTTAAGTCTGCTGAGTATAAATTGATCTCAGTGGTTACTCTGCTTGGTACATTTGGTGCAAATATGCACGGCTACTGGGTTTGGGCTTCTGGTGTGTGTGCCTGATTCCCTAAAATAGAAGCTTAAGTGTGGTGTTTGTTGTCACATGTACCACACAGCCAGTACTTGCCAGATATTCCTGCAGCTCCTTTAATGTTGCTGTAGGCCTCCCTGACCAGCTTTCTTCTCGTCTTTTCATCAATTTTGGAGGGGCGTCCAGTTCTTGGTAATGCCACTGTTGTGCCATATTTTCTCCACTTGATGACGGTCTTCACTGTGTTCCATGGTATATCTAATGCCTTGGAAATTCTTTTGTACCCTTTTCCTGACTGATAACTTTTAACAATGAGATCCCTCTGGTGCTTTGGAAGCTCTCTGCGGACCATGGCTTTTTCTGTAGGATGCGACTAAATCTTCCGGAGGTCAAGTGGACATTCTTCACATTTCCTGAGGACCCGACGGATCTCCTTCTCTGGATAGCTGCCAGGTGACCTGAGTTCAGCAAGACAGTCAGTCCTAATGTGTTCACACATGTAAATTAAATTTATATCTGGTTTGTTTCCTGTTTGTGAAACTCAATGTGGAGTAATTGGTCGTGTCATTTATACAATCACTTGATTTAATTCTGCTGTTGTTGTCAGCACTATGTCCTGTTTACATACAATGTCATATCCTCCATAATGCTGGGTGTGATCACTATGGGGTTGGGGGGGGGGGGACTTTACTAAGACTGAACAAACAATATGGGGCAGCCAATCGGCTTCTACCTTCAGCTTGACCAGTTGAGTTTTGAAAATGAAACCTAGAAGCTGATTGGTTACTATGCACAGCTGCTCCCGTCTTGGTAAATTCCCCCTATGTGTTCTTATTCTTTATGGAGGGATGCTGCACAAGTAGTATTTTGTTGGCGGGCTGTTATTTTCAATAATAATTTGTATTCTGCATGATCTTCCCATGCATCCTGGAACAATTTCCTGGCACTAGAGTTGCACCAGTATTTTGCCGGCGAGTACCGATACTTTAAGTCAAGTATTCGCCCATATCGAGTACTGATACTTTTTGCAGTGTGATTTCAGCCCATACAGAATGTATGGGAGCAAATCGGACTGCAAAGAATTGTATGCGATTTGAACAGGAATGTGGTGCGATTATTCCCCCCCCCCCCCCCCCCAATGCTCCTGTGTGAACGCAGGCTGAAATCCCTGTGACCGGCCTGGGTTGGCACAAGCGGTGCAGGAAACTACATGTGATTCAGGCAGGAATTGCACCGCATTCCTGTTCAAATCGCATGCAATTCTTTGCAGTGCAATTTGAGCCCATTCATTTTGTATGGGCTCAAATTGCACCGCAAAAGTATCTATTTCGGGTATCGGAGCGTTTTTACTAGTACGAGTACTGATGAAAATACTCGGTATCGGCACCCCCCATTCCTATTTGCTAACTGCTCATTTACACCAGTGTGGTCCACTGCAGTTCATCAAATGTACGCATGTTTACATGCAGTAATGCGCACTGCATTAGAGCCGCCTGTTTGAATGCCCTGCCTAACGCACCACAATGGACCAAAAATTGTGCATGTAGCATTTTCAGCCACAACGCATGGTAGTGCAATGGCACTGCAATGCAGGGGGCGCTGAAGGGCCATTCAGAATAAATGACACCGCTACACACCAATGTTCTTAACGCATGTTACTGTGCATTGCAGTAATGTGTAATGGTGTGAATGGGCTCTAAGTGCACTACACAACTTTGTGTCCTCTCAAATACATCATTTTTTTTTCTGTGCAAATTAAAATGCGGATTGCTTTTATTATGCACATTGGGGCCTGTTCACACTGCCTGCATGCTAAACACTCCTTTTTTTTAGCGTGTGAGCAGCTGTCAGTTTTTGGGCTGCAGTGAGGTGCACAGTAGTGCAGTGCGTTGTGCTGCTGTGCAGTGCCTGCGATTTATAACGCAACATTTTACCGCACCCCTGGGCTGCGTTTCACTGCAACCGGGCACATAGAGAACAATTGTTTTCCATGTGCCCTAGTGGTGACTGGTATTTATATCCAGTGCAGAAGAACGCCAGTTACTGCAGACCCATGCGATCCGACTCATGTGCGAACTGACAGTTCGCAGTGCGATATGCAAACTGAAATGGTGTCATTAACCTTGTATTGACACTCCCAGCAGTTCGCATATGGCAGTGTGAACTGCCTTGCGAGTCGGTGCGATGTGGGAACTCGCAGTGTTCCCGCATCGCACCTATGTGAACCGGGACTGTGCTGTTGTGTAGAGGCAGTGAGAGCCATTGTGATACATTACGCTGTTTTGGTTTCTTAACTTTGATGCGTCCTTTCATTCAAGTCTATGCACTGCAGCACTTTGACACTCGATGCATGCGGTGCCATACGGTGGGTTGCATAAAAAATGCAGACGTGCTGTATATTAATGTAGCGTTCTGGTGTAACAGGGCACACAGAAAACAATTGTTTCCTATGTGCGTTTGTGTTGAGTCTGCAAATCCATGCGATAAAGCAGATGTGATGTGAATGAGCCCTCAGTGATCTGTGTTATGTGAAGTATGCAGAGCGATAATAAGCGCACACTGACTTCTGACCTCTTGTATGCAGCATAGCCCTCCGGCCCTGTACAGTGTATGGTGAGTGCGGAGAGATGGCATGTGAACTGCGGCCAACTCGCACAGATGGATTTCACCGATGATCTGTGACTGCGATATTGGAAGACACAATACAAACAGGCTGCCCATTCATTCTGCTCCAGCAGTGCGAGACCAAGAAGAGGTCTCTGAAAGTTTCCACTCCACTTGCTGAATGTATCCTCATTGTATGTTACAGTAAACCGGCACCGACAGAAATGTGGAGGCGGACAGTGCTGATCTTCTCTTCGGGAAATGCTACCTGCCTGGCTGTCAGGGCGAGGAGGCGTGGACCCAGAACTAGCCTGCAGATCAGGAGTTCTGATAAATGTTAAATGTTCCTCTGTTTAACCCCTTATTAACCCTTAAATTACTCTGATCAGCCTTAATTAGCTCCTTATTCTTCTCCAATATCGGTACTCTTTTACGAGTAACGATACTGGAGAAGAATGAGGATTTATTCTCCTTCTCCAGTATTGTTACTCGTAAACGAGTACTGATACTGGAGAAGAGGAATGAGCTAATTAAGACTGATTAGAGTAAATTGAGGGTTAATAAGGAGTTAAACAGAGGAACATTTTAATTAAAAAAAAAAAAAACTAAATTAATTTTTTACTTGACAGGTTGCTTTAACTACTTCAGCCCCGGAAGGTTTTACCCCCTTCATGACCCAGGCCATTTTTCGTGGTACGGCACTGCGTCGCTTTAACTGACAGTTGCCCGATCGTGCCACGCTGTACCCAAATAAAATGTTTTTTTTCCCCCCACAAATGGAGCTTTTTTTTATGGTGGTATTTAATCACCTCTGCATGTGTTTTTTTTTTTTTTTTTTTTTTTTTTTTGTTTTTTTTTCTTCTTTTGTGCTAGAAGCAAATTATTGCGACAATTGAAGAAAAATATTTTTTTTTTACTTTTTGCTATAAAACATATCCAGTAAAAAAAAATCTAATTTCTTCATCAATTTAGACCAATATGTATTCTGCTACATATTTTTGGTAACAAAATCCCAATAAGTGTGTATTGATTGGTTTGCGCAAAAGTTATCCCGTATACAAACTATGGGATATTTTATGGCTTTTATTTTTTTTTATTTTTTTTTTTCACTAGTAATGGCAGCAATTGACCATTTTTAGCAGGATTGCGGCAGACAAATCAGTCACCCGACTGACACTTTTTTTGGGAACCAGTGACGACGTTATAGTGATCAGTGCTAAAAATATGCATGGTCACTGTACTAATGACACTGGCAGGGAAGGGGTTAACACCAGGGGCGATCAAAGGGTTAAGTGTGTCCCTAGTTGATGCTTA
Organism: Lithobates septentrionalis; assembly: GCA_037952835.1. NCBI lineage: Eukaryota > Metazoa > Chordata > Amphibia > Anura > Ranidae > Lithobates > Lithobates septentrionalis. Next base: position 78,872 of record JBBDGP010000179.1, read on the forward strand.
ACTGTGTGGGGGATGGACTCACTGGGGGGAACACAGAGTTGTGTTCCTGTTTGGCAGGAACACAAGATCTCTGTGTTCTCCCCTTTCAACGGTGATCTGTCTTGTTTACATAGCAGATCTCCTCGGCTCTGGGGAATGATCAGCGGACCTTGCGACTACCGGACCCGCTGATTGGCTCCCCCTCTGGCCAATCCGCATGTGCCCCTCCGCTGTCTGTTGCACGAAATGACATACAGGTACATCTTTCATGCAGTATATATGCAATAGAAGGTTGGGAAGTGGTTAAACTGACTTCATCTGCAGATCGAAGTTCATCCCTGTTGATTTGTAGATGAAGAAACAAAAAGAAACAATGTTTAATTTTTACCTTTCTGTTTCAGTGGCTGAGCAATGTTGTTGATAAACATTACCCGACTGCTGAATGAGTCATCGGTTGGTAAGGATGCAGCGGCCCCGCTCCCTAACCCACTAGAGAGCAGTAGGTCTTGGGAGGACCAAAGAACGATTAGGTTGGTATTTTGAGACTAGGTTAGTAGTGTAGCTGGGGGCAGAGATGTGGATAGACCCCCCCCCCCAAAAAAAAAAACCCTGCAAGACAAAGGCATAATGAGTTAGTATGCATAGCATACTAGCTCATTATGAATTACTTACCTTAGATCGAAGCCCCTGCAGCGGTCCTCGTATACCACTCCGGCCGGCGACATCGCTCCCGGAGTTACTTCTGGGTATAGCGGGCTCTGGCACTGTGATTGGCCGGAGCCACGATGACGTCGCACATGCGCGCGGGAGCCGCCAGTAACTGCATACTAGCTGAAGCAACGGCATTGGAGGTGCCGTTGCTTCAGTGCGCATGTACCGATGACGTCAGCACATGCTGATACAGGGGATATCTCCTAAACCGTGCAGGTTTAGGATATATCCGGGGTAACTACAGGTTCTGTCTCTTTCCCGGGAGACATCTTGGCTGTCGGCCACGTGCATCGGGTCTCCCGCCGTGCAGTGGGCGCGCGTACCTGCTATGGCTCTTAAAGGAGCCGACTTACAGCTACGGCGATTCGCGGGAAAGAGTCGACCTACCGCAGTATGACGGCAGGTGGTCGGCAAGTGGTTAAAGGCTAGGTTCACTTTTTTTTTTTTTTTTTCCTATGTACCAATATAACATTGTAGTACTTATAAAAATATCAAAGCTTTACATTAATTCTACAGACACTTGCCTTACTGTCTTCCTAGATGTTTCCAAATGTATCCATTACTTCTGCCTTACTTCCTGGACAGACTTTAGGTCATGACACAGGAAGGAGTTGACCAGGTGATCTCAATAGCACACACCCTGTGTTTCGTCAGATTAGGTGACCCATCAGAATTTTGTAATGGAAGTGAAGTTTCTTCGCCGCCGTCTTGCTACACTCCATGCTTGTCCATAGTAAGGATACAGTGACAAGGCGGAAAGCGGACATTTTGTTACACCCACCGTGTCTTGCATTTTAGACTTAGTTTTAACAGTGAACGGAGCTTATATAGTGAAATACAGGATTTTGAAATCCCTCGGACTGTTTTTTCAAAGCAGCAGTGTTCTGTCAGATTAGCAAACCTGTGAGATCAGCAGGCTTGCCGCTGCTTTTAAAATTCAACATCTAAACAGTCAGATGGATTTTTAAATACTGCATTTCACTATAATAAGCTTTGTTTACTGTTAAAAATAAGTGTGAAATGCAAAACTCCAGTGGGTGTAACAAGATGTCTGCTTGCCGCCTTCTCACTGTATCTTTACTGTGGACGAGTGCGGGGTGTAGCAAGATGGCAGCGATGGACCGTCACTTCCGTTACAAATTCTGACGGGTCGCCTAATCTGCCGAAACACCCTGCATCATCTACCCTCAGGTGGTCAACTCCTTCCTGTGTCGTGACCTAAAGTCTGACCAGGAAGTAAGGCAGAAGTAATGAAGCAGTGTGTACAAACAGCTATGAAGAGAGTGCGTTAAGTCCATGTAGAGTTAATGGAAAGCAGTTTTTTATTTTTGCAAAACAAGTACATTAATGCTATATTGGTACATAGGGGAGCTGGAATTTAGGGACAAAAAGGTGAACGAAGGTGAACTTATCATTTAGAGCATAAATATGGGAGCAAGGCCTTTTAGTAATGATTCCCAAAGTGGGTGACACACACCTGATTTCTACAGTGAGGACTTGGTTTAGTTGGCTGGTTGCCATGCTTATGCTGAGACTTTTGATGCCAGGCTTTTAATGCCACCCATGATATTCCATATAGAGTCGGGCACCGGGATTGATTTCCTGACTCTACAGCATGAGAACAGGGATGGGCGTTCTATAATTTTCTATTTCAGGCTCCAGCTGGGACTGGTAGATGATTAACTTGGTAATCACACAGCCCTACCCAGCTCACTTCCCTGACATTTCTATATGACATGGAGGCTTATAGGTAGACCTGAAACGTCACAGAAAATACGATCATGTTATCGCTGGTAACAGCCCATGAATGGCAGGTTGGTGCCTGCTTAAAGAGTAAATTCATTTTTAAATGTAGAGTTCAGGAATTTATCAAACTTTGCTGCAGATTCCTATCTGAAGAAATAGTTCTTTGTGAGACCATGTAATATAAATGAGTGACTGGTTCATTATAATCAGCTGGTGCACTTTATGTTCTGATTAGAAAAGTTTCACTGTCTGCATCCCTTTAGAAGTGATTAACCCTTATACAGTGCATCCGGAAAGTATTTACAGCGCTTCACTTTTTCCATATTTGATTGTGCTACGTACAGAGTGCAGGGTTCGGGATTGCGCCGCGTGCAGGGTTCGGGATTGCGCCGCGTGCAGGGTTCGGGATTGCGCCGCGTGCAGGGTTCGGGACTGCGCCGCGTGCAGGGTTCGGGACTGCGCCGCGTGCAGGGTTCGGGACTGCGCCGCGTGCAGGGTTCGGGACTGCGCCGCGTGCAGGGTTCGGGACTGCGCCGCGTGCAGGGTTCGGGACTGCGCCGCGTGCAGGGTTCAGGGCTGCGCAGAGTGCAACATCCCTCCCTTCTCTGCACACATCTGTCGCCACATGACAAGGCCTGGCTGGCCAACCGGATTCAGCCTTGTGTTTGCCACCTGTGCCTTAGGGAGTATCTCGCCAAAGATGACATGGTTTCAGAGGATGCCTAAAATTCTGACTTGTGTTGTAGTGGAGTTCTTCAGTGGCGGCCCGTGCATTAAGGGCCCTTCTCTCCTGCTGCCCCCTCTGTGCACCATGGATAGATTCATGCAAACTCAATTACTCATGTATCTTAAATAGAAAACTATCTTTAGATAGATTTTTACTCCAAAAGCATTTTATTAAAATAAATTTGATAATAAAAAAATTTAAATCCACGTGTTTTTATTTATTTATTTTTCTACCACTGATATTCCTTTTATATTGGCTTTTAAAATGTACAAATGCAGCAATTTAGAAATCAGATGAAAGGTTTAGTACTGGGGAACACTTTTTGAAAGATAAAAAGTGCATTTTATATACAACTATATAGATCAGACCAAAATGAAATACACATGAGGAGGAATGAGGGACAGAGGGACATTGCTCCAAATCAGGGACAGTCCCTCGAAATCAGGGACAGTTGGGAGCTATGGGCTGTTGGCATGGACAGAGGAATCTGTTGAAATCTATATGTATATGGCCACCTTTTACATGTAGCTCACTTCTTTACTACCATAGATGTGTAGACAGGTTGTCTTTTATACAGTACAGAGATCTTGAAAATCCGCCCCGCCTGTAGGATGACTAAAGATTAACAGAGAAGACTTGTAGGAAGGTGATAATTTCCTCCATGTGACTGGTAATTGATGAGCTGTGTAGAGGGCAGGAGTGTGCTGGCCCATTACACTGATTGCCTAATGAGCTGTGGCAGGGGAAAGTCATGTGAATGGCGGGTTTTGCCACATTGACCAGCTGGAGTCCAGAGCTGAGACTGCTGCAGGGAAGTGCGGCATATTATGTGAACGCTCTGCTACTCCTAAAATATGGCAGGAACTTAGACCGTATTAAAGGGGTAGTAAAGTGTTTTTGTTTTTTGTTTTTTTTGTTTTTTTTAACTTTTCACTTGTACCTACTACAGGTAAGCCTATAATTAGCTGTTTGTGTCCATGTGCAAAATGAATGTGAATGGGAGTTTTATAATTCTCAGCTGCTGCACTTGCAGGGCTCTGAGGAAAGTGTCTGTCAGGGTTTGCATCCCTTCAGATGTGATTTCCCTTTGGGACTATCTCTCCAAACATGACATTTGTGTTGCAGGGGATGCCTAAAGTCTGACTTGTACCTTAGTGTATACTTCTGGGAAAATCGGTGAGCCAATCACACAAGCGGGAAATGACATATCTGGGGGGGGCGCTCTGTACACATTCTGTATACAGAACTCCAGGTAGCCATATTGCATCTTGCAGAAAATGACAGCGCTGCAGATAGGAAAGGTCGTCTTTAATAACATTCATCTACAATGACTTGTGTCGCAATCATTTAGGCTCACTATTGCGAATTGGATGTGGGTTCACCGCAACGGTGATGGTGTTATCCTTTTAAAGGCCAGTTCACACCATAGAAACGCAGTCCGGATGCATGTGCATTTTTGACACTTTTTTTTTTTTTTTCTTAATTAAATAAGGACTTGTGTGTTCCAGTGCACTTTTTTTTGGTGCTTTTTTGATGCATTTTACTGCATTCCAGTACATTCAGTGCAGGAAAAAATGCAGCATGTTCTAAAAAAAAAAAAAAAAAAAATGAAATTGACTGCATTGGTGTGAACTATGCCATTGCAAACCATGTAACCTACTATCCATGCGGAATATCAGAAAAAAAACGCACTGGACTGTATGTGGTGTAAACTAGCCCTCCAGTATGTACTAAACTTTGTCACATTTGTCTAAAAGTCATTTTTATCAGGATTTTCGCTAGTTTACTGTCCTTCTGTATATCAGGGAATGTGATTAGCATCTCTGCTAAAAGGGGTTGTAAAGGTAAAAGTTTTTTCACCTTAATGCATTCTATGCATTAAGGTGAAAAAACATCCCACAATACCGCCCCCCCCCCCTCGTTTTAATTGCCTGACCCCTCGAAAGCCCCGCGCTCGCTCCCGACATCCTCTTCGCCGCTCAGCCAGGCTGTTGATTGGTTGCAGTGGATGGATTGAAAGCAGCGCAGCCATTGGCTCGCGCTGCTGTCAATCACATCCAATGACGCGGAGCACCGGGGGGCGGGGCCGAGTGATACAGTGAGCGGCTATGGCCGCCGGCTGTATCACGGGAGCGCGCCCACAAGAACTCACCACCATGCGAGGGAGCTCGCATGAAAGTGTTAAGTCCTTGCGGGGGGCGCCGAGACAGCCGCTGAGGGACCCCAGAGGACCAGGTTCGAGGCCACTCTGTGCAAAACGAGCTGCACAGTGGAGGTAAGTATAACATGTTTGTTATTTAAAAAAATATATATATCTTTAGTGATCCTTTTAAGCCCTGGTTCACATTGGAGCGATTTGGCATGCCAAATCGGCGGAAATTGCCAGTAATCGGTGGCATTGCACCGATTCCCAAAAGTAGTTTCTGTCTTTTACTTTTGGCGACCTCGGGGTGCAATTTTCATTGACATCTGTGCAGCAACCCGCGCAGATGTCTCTGAAATTGCCCCGAAGTCGGGACTGACATGCCCGAATGAAATTCAGTTGAACTCGCACGATTTCATTCCCGCTGTCAGTGTGAACCGGGGCTTAAGGAGACTTCATGAGAGATGAAAGCTGCCATTGCTGATCTCTGCCTGGTGCTTTGGCTTCAATACTTTGAGTCCCTGACTTTTTTTTAGGTTTTCACCACCCTTCTATTTGCTGCATAGTTGTTCCAGGACAACGATTTTAGTTAGGGCTTCATTTACATTAGCAGTTGGAGCGCGGTGAAACCGCATGGTTGAACCGTCTCCTTCAACCACTCCCTCTCGTGTCCGGGGGTGTACACATGCCACAGCCATCATGATGAGGCAAAAAATGTTCCCCTGTTGTCACCTTCAGCGGGCAGTACCACCCGCTTAACGCTACTCCATTCTACTGAGTGGAGACGCCCCGCAACTGCATGCATGTGCTTTTGGTGTATTAGTGCAGGGTTTTAACCATTTCAGCCCCTGAAGGTTCACATTCACCCCCCCCCCCCCCCGACCAGGCCATTTTTTGCGACTCGGCACTGCGTTACTTTAAACTGACAATTGTGCTGTCGTGCGATGCTGTACACAAAATTTATGCTCCCCTTCCCCCCAGAAATAGAGCTTTCTCTTGGTGGTATTTGGTATTTGATCTCCTCCTGTGTTTTGTTGTTTTTTTAAAAAAAAAAAATTTTTTAATTGCGCTATAAACAAAAAAAATACTGACAATTTTTTGAAAAAAAAAACAAAAAAAAAACGCAATGCCTTTTTACTTTCTGCTATAAAACACATCCAGTAAAAAAATCGGATTTCTTTATCAATTTAGGCCAATATGTATTCTGCTACATATTTTTGGTTAAAAAATAAAATAAAATTCCCAGTAAGCGTATATTGATTAGTTTGTGCAAAAGTTATAGCGTCTACAAACTATGGGAGTTTATGGAATTTTTTTATTTATTTACTAGTAATCAGCTTTTTTTTTTTTTCTTTTTTTTTTTGCGGGACTGCGACATTGCAGCAGAAAAATTGGACACCTAACTGACGCTTTTGACACTTTTTGGGGACCAGTGGCATTATTACAATGATCAGTGCTAAAAAAAAAAAAAAAATGCACGGTCACTGTACTAATGACACTGGCTGGGAAAGGGTTAACACCAGGGGCGATGAAAGGAATAAAGCAGAGTTCCGCCGCCCCCTCCAAAAATTAAGTCGGCAGCTACACAAGATCTCCATTTTTCCCCTTCTGGCAGAACAACGATCTGCCTTGTTTACATAGGCAGACTGCCGTTCTGCCTTTCCCCAGAAACGATCAGTGGGCCCCGGGGTACTATCTGTGTGGCTGAAATCGCAGGGGGGGGGGGGAGCAGTGAATGGTCTTTATTATAGGAAGCTCCTTCAGAGGGAAATTCTCACACTGGATTACTGCACAGCTCTGGAGGAAATACACAAAGCACATTGAAGTTCAACAAGAAAATGCATTTAGCTTCTTGGCAGCAAAATCATGCAAAAAAGAGCTTTAGACCCCTTTCAAACTGAGGCGTTTTTCAGGCGCTTTAGCATTAAAAAAAAGTGCCTGTAAAGTGCCTGAAAGAAGCCTCATCTGCAATCCCGATGTAAAAACCCGAGCCCTTTCACACTGCCAGCGCCCGAAAAATGCTGGTAAAGCGCCGCTTAAGACCTCTTTCACACTGGGGCGTTTTTCGGGCGCTGGCAGTCTAAAAGGGCTCGGGCCATCTGCGCACCCAGCCCCGGGTCAAAAACACGAAAGCAAATAGATTAGTAAATACCGCGCCTATCTAATAAGTGGAAACAGCTGCCAACACTACAGAACGACTGGGACTGTGTAGACAATATAAATAAAAAGTGTAGCGCTAAAGTGAAAATAATAAAGAGGAGGTTTTGAAGTAAGGGGAGGCGAAGCCACAATCTCAAGTGGCTTGTAACCCCAACTTAGTCAAAAACCCAAATATATGTGTACACAAACAAATTGCAGTGCTCCTTTTTTTTTTTTTTTTGGAAAAAGTGTGAATAGATGAAATTAAAAACAAAGTGAAAATATATCAATAAGTGAAAATCTCAATAGTCCACATTTGACTGGTGAAGTAATACGAAAAGACTGTCCCAAATAGTGATAAGGAAGCATTAGGCCCATACAAATAATAAAAACTTGATAATATAGTCCATATGTTGCATGGTGTGGTTGAAACACAGGGACCCAAGGCAGGTAACTTTACAACACAAAGACTTGAGAGCCAAGGCAGATATCCTTACAGAGACTCCGATTCATGGGGGGGCCCAGGGCAAATATCTTTATAACACAAAGGCCCAGAAAAAAGTGAGGTAGAATACTCTTACCAACTTCGGTGGACTCACAAGCCGTGGGCGGTGAGTCAAACGAGCTTGTACTGTCAAATCCGTGACAGTGTGGGGATGGATTAAACACCAGAAGACGTCCTCCTTAAATGGGGAGCCCGGAACCTGTCTTGAAGGTCTGCACGATCACCGTTTTCATCAGCATACATACCCCAGCAGAAGTCTCATCAGACGAAACGCGTCGGTTCTCCTTGCTGTACCCAGCCACCCACACCACGCTTATTTTATTGTGCTTTGAATCGATTCTATTTTTTAAAACTACGATTTTTTATGGATTGTCTTGGATGATCGTGAATGATCTAATAAATGCCAATTGAGGAAAAACTTTATTTGGATTTACACTATGTGGAGGTTCCTTGTCGTTGTTTTTTATATGGTCCATGTATGCTGATGAAAACGGTGATCGTGCAGACCTTCAAGACAGGTTCCGGGCTCCCCATTTAAGGAGGACGTCTTCTGGTGTTTAATCCATCCCCACACTGTCACGGATTTGACAGTACAAGCTCGTTTGACTCACCGCCCACGGCTTGTGAGTCCACCGAAGTTGGTAAGAGTATTCTACCTCACTTTTTTCTGGGCCTTTGTGTTATAAAGATATTTGCCCTGGGCCCCCCCATGAATCGGAGTCTCTGTAAGGATATCTGCCTTGGCTCTCAAGTCTTTGTGTTGTAAAGTTACCTGCCTTGGGTCCCTGTGTTTCAACCACACCATGCAACATATGGACTATATTATCAAGTTTTTATTATTTGTATGGGCCTAATGCTTCCTTATCACTATTTGGGACAGTCTTTTCGTATTACTTCACCAGTCAAATGTGGACTATTGAGATTTTCACTTATTGATATATTTTCACTTTGTTTTTAATTTCATCTATTCACACTTTTTCCAAAAAAAAAAAAAAAAAAAAAAAAGGAGCACTGCAATTTGTTTGTATTCCTGTGATAATATCACGTTGTTTGTGTACACATATATTTGGGTTTTTGACTAAGTTGGGGTTACAAGCCACTTGAGATTGTGGCTTCGCCTCCCCTTACTTCAAAACCTCCTCTTTATTAAAAACACGAAAGCGCTGCAAAGAAGCTGCTTGCAGGACTTTTTTTGACGCCCTACCAGCGCAGCGCCCCAGCGTGAAAGCACTCGGGCTTTCACATTGAGATTGCAGATGAGGCTTCTTTCAGGCGCTTTACAGGCGCTTTTTTTAATGCTAAAGCGCCTGAAAAACGCCCCAGTGTGAAAGGGGTCTTAGAAAAACCGAATGGGTATGAATGAATGAGTGACTTGTATAGCGCTACCTATGCGAACTGAATCGCCTCAGGGCACTTTTTGCTGCCGGTGTCCATCTGCAGTATAGCGCGGTCCTTGCCCCATGGGGTCCTGACATGCTTACAAACACAACACACAACACAGGTAGATTTAGCTAGGTAACATAAAGCATGTTTAGGTCGTGTCTCTTATACCTGCATGTTTCCTCATGATTTATCCCTTTTTAAAAATGTTGCAAGCAAAGAGAAATAGCTGTTGGATCTGTTGGGAATCTAGCAGCTTCCTCTAGTGAGCTGACAGCCCTACCTCTGCTGCAATGAACTATCTAGCATCGTTGCCAGCCCTGCTAAACTACAGAACACTTCCTCCTCTCCTTGTCTCTATGACATTGGGCTGCTTCTTGCTGTGGTTCTAGAATGGTTTTCAGCACACAATGAGACCGTACAGGTAATCTTCGTTTTCGACACTAACAATTTTCCGAGCATTCTTGAGTCTCGTGAAGAACTTCCGAGTATTTTTGACTTTTAGTAGGTGGCACCTTGGTTTATTACCGTATATACTCAAGTATAAGCCTAGGCACCTCATTTTACCACAAAAAACTGGGAAAACTTATTGACTCGAGTATAAGCCTAGGGTGAGAAATGCGCAGCTACTGTAAGTGGAAAAGCGGGTCAACAATGCCCATTTGCAGCCATAGGTCCCCCGAGCGTCAAACTCGGTAGTTAAGGGTTCCTAGATGTCCCCTAGCTGCAGCCAAAATTTGGGGTCTCTGGACCCAAAGGGTCCCGAAATGACATTGCTGCAGCTGGACACAGTTGACCGACATTGGGGCCCCATATCTCTGGGCCACTTGGTGCTAGGAACCCCAAATTTTGTGTGAAAACCACCCAGTGGAACCAGCACTACAACATATCCAAAGCTGGGGTTCCTAGCACCAAGTGGCCCCGAGATACGGGGCCCCAAAGTCAGTTCAGAAAATGTCAAGCACTTTTCTGCAGCAGAGAATGACTTTTGCTAGGAACCCCAGCTTTGGATATGTTGTAGTGCTAGTTCCACTGGGTTTGCACACCAAATTTGGGGTTCCTAGCACCAAGTGGCCCAGAGATACGGGGCCCCAAATTCGGCTCGGAAAATGTCATTCTCTGCTGCAGAAAAGTGTTTGAGTCGAGGGGGGCATTTTCAGCACAAAAAAATGTGCTGAAAAACTCGGCTTATACTCGAGTATATACGGTAAGCTTTAAAATCAAATTTGACCTTCATTATAAACGGATGATGGTGTTTTTGTTTTGTTTTTTTGTGTTTTTGTTTTTGTTTTTGTTATTTTTTTTTCTTTATTCTCTCAATAAATCAGTAATTTTTTGATGAGGTTTTTCTTTCTAATGTTGTTACATATGACACGGCCATTAATAAACCATTAAACAGGTTTTCTGTGACTTTTATTAATCTGACGTAAAGGAAATAACGACTTTTCTATAATTGTCCTGACAATATTTCATCATCTGTTCTTCCTCTCTTTCCGCTGTTTTTGTCCTTGAACCTCCGGACTCTTGTAGATATTGTCCTCGCCTGTCTTATCTCGCTCTGATTCACCACTGGTGAAAAGTTCCTGTGGTTGATTAAATTGACCAAACGCACATTGTTTGTGAATGTCAAGTTGAGGAACCAGTTCCTTGGCTGTAGGAAAATCGCAAGGCATGATGGAAACGTTGACAAAAAAATAATAATGAAATCAATCGGTATAAATAAATATGTATAAGTGACAAGGGATCAATAAAAAGTAGCTGCTATCACTCAGTGTTTCCCTCCACCCAATTAATCAATGTATAAATAAACAGTGCTGCGCTACTCCTAAATACTAAAGTGTAAATAAAACAATTCATGAAGACATGAACTAATTAAAGCATTCCAGTCCATGAAAAGTGATCAAATATGTGATAAAGAAGAGCGATCCACCATTCTTGTGCAGAAATCCAAATCTAAAGTGCTCATGCAATTCTCCACCTGTGTCTTATGCCGCTTACACACGGTCTGACTTTTCGTCTACAAAAGTCCGACGGACGCCGACGGGCTAAAGCTGGCTGACAATCCGATCGTGTGTGGGCTTCCCCGGACTTTCAGCGGACTTTTCCAGCCTCAAATCTGACGGACTTTAGATTTGAAACATGCTTCAAATCTTTACGTCGTAACTACGCCGGACCCAGAAATCCGCTCGTCTGTGTGCTAGTCTGACGGATAAAAACCCACGCTAGGGCACCTATTGGCTACTGGCTATCAACTTCCTTATTTTAGTCCAGTGTACGTCATCATGTACGAATCCATCGGACTTTTGTGTGATCGTATGTAGGCAAGTCCGTTCGTAAGAAAGTCTGCCGCAAGTCTGCCGCAAGTCTGCCGCAAGTCCGTCGGACAGGCTGTCGGGCTTTTGTAGACGAAAAGTCCGACCGTGTGTACGCGGCATTAGGCAGCTCACCTCATGGTTTAACCCGTTTCACCAGCGAGTCAAACAAAGCATTTCCCCTCTAGGGATATTGAGAGAGACTAGCGTGATGTCAGCACTGGAGATCCTCTAGTACAAACATATCCTAAGCCTTGTAAGCAAACTTGCTGTAGTGCAATGATGGGCATGTATATGAAAGAAAATGGCAAAATCTAGTGCTCTCTGTAATAGAAAATGTATTCCCATAAAAAAGCCAGCAAACATACTCATAAAAGTGGCACTATAGGCCGTGCTGGCTGCACGAGCGTAGATGCAATGTAAAACGAGATATGACGTCAGCACATAGCCTCCGCCCCTCTAGACGCGTGTCGTCGGACGTAGACTTCTTCAGTAGACCCCTACTGAAGACACCCAGTGGGAGGGGCGAAACGCGTCAAGCCGGAACACGCAAAGAAGACCTAGTGATGGTTGTTTGTGCGCCAAGGTGTTCAAATCTTTCTTTGATGAAAGTGTATTGGATGTTTTTAACAAATAAACCAAGCAGTATTCCACTATATACATCTTTCTCTCTTCATTGGTATTTTGTATTAACACATCCACAGTAAATCTTTCAGGGGTCAAGTGGTTAATTGCTTGCTCAGCATGATATATTTCTTTTGCTGTGTTTATGAAGGTTTCCTGTGCCCTGTATATACAGGATGATGTTTCCATAACATGCTGCCAGCGTTCTGTGTTTATAAAACACTTACATAGTTGTCATTTTTTCTGCTCCAATGTCCCACCCCCCTATGTCTTCCCAGCTGAAGGAGTTAGGAGAATATTACAAAACGATTAACAAGGAGCTCATGTGCTATAGAAAAAAAAATAAACCCCATGGAGACTTAGAGGAGCCCCCACCTAAAAATGAAAAGTCAGCGATGTCGGCACCCCAGACAATTTTATTTCAGTCGGCTGCCGCCATTTTCTTTTTTTTTTTTTTGTAAGGGAAGGCACTACGTTTTGTCAATGGCCGCCCGGCGGCAGAAGAAGGAGGAGGGGGCAAACTTCTGGGGGGCCTTCCTGTGGCGAGGTCACCTGGAAGTGGGAATGGGTACCTGTCAAAAACGGGTACCCGCTCCCCCTCCCCTTTCTTGGCGGAGCTCTGCTTTTAAAGCCTTTTTTTTTTTTTTTTTTTTATGCACCCTGCAAGGTAAAGGCATAATGTGCTAGTATGCATCGCATACTAGCACATTATGTTAAACTTGCCTTTAAAACAAAGCCCTCCCACGCCAAGATTTCAGCGGGCTCCCATCTTCACCCGTCTTGTATCCAGGTTCGCGGACTCCGGCTCCGTGACTACGCGCGGGAGCCGCTGATTACGGCACAGAAATCGGAAGGAACAACATCTCTACTGAATGGTGCAGTTTCCATACCTCTGTTACATGCTATGCATTTCCTCTGAGCCGGTCCATACAAGGTGATGATCCGAGGACCCAGCGGCAGATCAGCACCGGTGATACTTTCAGAGTCACAGCTGTTATGCTTTTCATGATCCTCTGTAGTGGGGGATCATGTCTGTTTGGTAAGAAGTAACCCCTTCTATACCAGTGGTGGATCACATCTTTACGTCACACAGTGGATGAAGATCGTCTTTTGTGGACGTTTTTCGTTTTGCACGGGTGGATGACATTTGCCATTATTATACACAGAGACTTATCTTTTTTATGTTCGCATTTTACACCCATTTAATTTTGTTTTTAATTTGAATTTTTTTGAATTTTTTGTAGTGATTATCAATTTACTCACTTAGTTTCGTATGTTATTACTTATAAATAAGCGCGATTCTTGGGTTTTTATATTTTATCACTGTATGCGTGTCATATAATTAGAATTGCTGCTTTTCACATTTATCTGTTTTAATTTCACATATTTGAGTTCTTCACTCACACATATCTTAGCGCAGTTTTTTTCCCTGTTTTTTTGTGCCATTAAGAATGACTGGTACCCCGCCCCGCACGTCTGTACAGAGCAGTGTGTTTTGATTTTGGGTGGTTGCAGGTGCGAGAACAGCTGCGATTCCCGCACCCATAACCACCCACAGTAGTGTGAACCTAGCCTAAATTCAAGGACCGTTTGTAAAACCTGTGGACTGCATGTCCATTACAAACATTCATGGACAGATGTAAAAATAATGGATTTTACAAAGTGTCCTTGAATTTAGTGGCATTTGGAAACCCTGTTATTTGCTGTGTGGGGAGGTTGTGAGCGGGGGGGCTTCAGGGGGAGCAACTGAGATCTGGGGGGGGGTGGGGGCACAGGGTTCTTCCAGATATGCCCTGGGACTAATGCTGAACTCTCCCGGTCCGCGGGTTGGACACCCCTGGTTTAGAAAACCTGTCTCTATTTGTCCTGTTTATAGTTACCAGTGACAGAAAATCCCAAATTTTGAGGTGTCACCAGAACAGGAAAAGAGGAAATCTTGCAAAGGGGGCACTAGCTCTGGTGACAACCAGGGATTTCTTCACTTTAGAGGGAATTAATGGGACACAGATGTAAAAAGAAAAACTAAAAAACTGACAAGTTGTAACCCTCTGTTACTCTATTCGAAGCTGGGGGAATAAAGTTTTGGCCTTTAATTTAAATTTTCTTACCCATTTAAAGCTCAACATTATAAAAGTAAGCACACCCCAACGTACAGTGGGAACGGAAAGTATTCAGACCCCCTTAAATTTTTCACTCTTTGTTATATTGCAGCCATTTGCTAAAATCATTTAAGTTCATTTTTTTTCCTCCATTAATGTACACACAGCACCCCATATTGACAGAAAAACACTGAATTGTTGACATTTTTGCAGATTTATTAAAAAAGAAAAACTGAAATATCACATGGTCCTAAGTATTCAGGCCCTTTGCTGTGACACTCATATATTTAACTCAGGTGCTGTCCATTTCTTCTGATCATCCTTAAGATGGTTCTACACCTTCATTTGAGTCCAGCTGTGTTTGATTATACTAATTGGACTTGATTAGGAAAGCCACACACCTGTCTATATAAGACCTTACAGCTCACAGGGCATGTCAGAGCAAATGAGAATCATGAGGTCAAAGGAACTGCCTGAAGAGCTCAGAGACAGAATTGTGGAAAGGGCACAGATCTGGCCAAGGTTACAAAAAAATTTCTGCTGCACTTAAGGTTCCTAAGAGCACAGTGGCCTCCATAATCCTTAAATGGAAGACGTTTGGGACGACTAGAACCCTTCCTAGAGCTGGCCGTCCGGCCAAACTGAGCTATCGGGGGAGAAGAGCCTTGGTGAGAGAGGTAAGAAAGAACCCAAAGATCACTGTGGCTGAGCTCCAGAGATGCAGTTGGGAGATGGGAGAAAGTTGTAGGAAGTCAACCATCACTGCAGCCCTCCACCAGTCGGGGCTTTATGGCAGAGTGGCCCGATGGAAGCCTCTCCTCAGTGCAAGACAAATTAAAAGCCTGCATGGATTTTGCTAAAAAACACTTGAAGGACTCCAAGATAGTGAGAAATAAGATTCTTTGGTCTGATGAGACCAAGATAGAACTTTTTGGCCTTAATCCTAAGCAGCATGTGTGGAGAAAACCAGGCACTGCTCATCACCTGTCCAATACAGTCCCAACAGTGAAGCATGGTGGTGGCAGCATCATGCTGTGGGGGTGTTTTTCAGCTGCAGGGACAGGACGACTGGTTGCAATCAAGGGAAAGATGAATGCGGCCAAGTACAGGGATGTCCCAGAGTGCTCAGGACCTGGGCCGAATGTTTACCTTCCAACAAGACAATGACTATAAGCACACAGCTAAAATAACGAAGGAGTGGCTTCACAACAACTCCGTGACTGTTCTTGAATGGCCCAGCCAGAGCCCTGACTTAAACCCAACTGAGCATCTCTGGAGAGAACTAAAAATGGCCGTCCACCAACGTTTACCATCCAACCTGACAGAACTGGAGAGGATCTGCAAGGAGGAATGGCAGAGGATCCCCAAATCCAGGTGTGAAAAACTTGTTGCATCTTTCCCAAAAAGACTCATGGCTGTATTAGATCAAAAGGGTGATTCTACTAAATACTTTCAGTTTTTCTTTTTTAATAAATCTGCAAAAATGTCAACAATTCTGTGTTTTTCTGTCAATATGGGGTGCTGTGTGTATATTAATGAGGAAAAAAATGAACTTAAATGGCTGCAATATAACAAAGAATGAAAAATGTAAGGGGGTCTGAATACTTTCCGTCCCCACTGTATAAGGCGAGTATATGAAGAGACTGATGAAAGTATTTAACAAGGTTTCAAGACAAATAAAATGGATTTTCAAGGATAAAGTACAAGCTAGCTTATTATGAGCCTAACTGGTGTTATATCTATCCATCGATTTGCCTCTCTGGAGGCCAACTCCCCATGTATTTGTTTTAGATCTCTGTTCAGGTACACCCAACTATGATCCATTGGCTGGGTGGAACTAAACAGGTTCTATCTAGATTTGCTGTATCCAGCCCTGCAATTTGATTTGTGAGGTGGAATATTGATGGATCCATTACAGTTGAAACCTTGTACCTTCTGCAGCTGGCTGCAGGTCCCTCACCCTCAATGTTTACCAATGTTCTTTATAGTTTAGCAGTATATTGACTGCTAATGGCTGGATTTTTAGAGGATTGCTGGAATTATAAATAAACCAGGCCTAGTTGTAGTGGTGTGGTGGTTGTACTTTGTGGTGGTGGTTGTACTTTGTGGTGGTGGTTGTACTTTGTGGTGGTGGTTGTACTTTGTGGTGGTGGTTGTTGTACTTTGTTAGGCAGTAGGGAAGTTTTGGAACCCCAGACAGGTATCTGTTACTGTCTGTGTTCCTGTTGAGGTAATTCACCCCCCTCTGTCTTGGTGACTGATGGGATGGAGGACCCAGAAATTTGGAGCTGTCACCAGAGCAAGAAGTGAGGGTAAATGCTGCACTGACCTAGACACCTGTTCTTTTGACAACTGTTTATGGGAAGAATTCCCCTGTAACTTCATAGACCTTTTTACTCCCTTCCTGTTGCGTCTGTGGGATCTAGGGAAATCTTGCTAAAGGGATGCAGACAGCAAACCGATGGGATTTAAAGTAGAAAGTTCAGCAAAAAACTAACTCTAAATCTACTGACAGCCACATTCTAAGACTAATCTATCTAACCCCTGGAAAGCAAAAATCGCTATACATACCTCTTTCTGCAGCCAATCCAGTCCTACGCTGAGCTGTCGGCGGCGGCTTCTCCTGTCTAGGCATGTGCAGTTGAGCCCGCCGACAACGGAAGCCCTATAGTAAGTCTGTCGGTGACGTCACTTCCCAGCCATTGTCGGTCTCTTCTACAGGGCATCCACCGCTGGAGACTGGAGTGGCTGCATAAAAGGTATGTATAGCGATTTTTGCTTCACTGGATTAGATGGATTAGTCTTAGAATGTGGCTGCCAGTACATTTTAGAGTTCGTTTTTGGCAGGACTTCCACTTGAACTCATCTCCACCTTGTCCAATCAGAAAATGCTTTGTGTTCCTTTAAAAAAGGGTGTATTCTCTGAAATCAGAGCAAGCAATCCCCTGTGATTTACTCTAAGGGTCGGTTCACACTGGGGCAACGCGGCTTCGACGCGACTTCAGCGCGACTTTAGCAAATTACAAGGCGACTTGAAGTCGCCTCCATGACAGGCGACTTCGCCTGTGGCCAATCAGCTCTCTGGGAGGGAGGGGGGGAGGGAGGGGTTTTCCCTGCAAAGTCGCTTGACTTTACAGAGAGATCCGACTTGGAGGCGACTTCCATAGATTTCTATGGTACAGGTCGCCTACCAAGTCGGATCAAAGTAGTACAGGGAGTACGCTCTGAAGTCGGAGCGACTTCAGTAGCGTCTATTAAGACGCTAGCGTTCACTCCCATTCAAACTATTTCTGGGGCGACTTGAGGGCGTACAAGTCGGATCCCAAGTCGCCCCAGTGTGAACCGAGCCTTAATAAAAGCAGCCACTTGGTACAGCACCTGGAAGACTGCAGCTACCAGTGTAGTAGCTCTGGGCTACCACAGTGATTTACAGCTTCCACAGAGGCCGATCAGGTATCACATTCCTGGACTTCAACCTTTTTAATGGTGATCTTACAGCTACAGCCCTGTCTGCTTTTTGTAGTGAGGGCTACAGACAGTATATTGTTGTCTATGACTGAGATCAGTACATGTGCAATACTTTGGCAACGAGAATACCATATTCATCTCATCCAAGGTCTTTATGTACATTAATGAATTCTAATCTTCAGCAATTTGGATAGTGGGGGAGTTTTGGAACCTCCTGTCTGGTTTTTATACCAGTTCATGCCCCTGCTGGGGAAATTTACACTTGCTTCCTGTGTGGTCACTAGAACAGGAAGTGAGGGAAAATCTCCCCAATGAGGGCATGGGCAGCAATAAGTCCTGAACAGAGGTTTTTGCACTATCACACCTAGAGATGATCAGTAAATGGAGAAATGATTGAATGGGACACATGGGTAAGGTTTAGAAGTAATTTCAGCTATAGTTTGAATAAAAGTACAGTTACTCTTTTAACATGTGATGGTCACAATACCTAATAATAATAATAATAATAATAATAATAATAATAATAATGTGTAATTTTATAACTTTTTCTAATGTGATCTGTATAAGTGCCTGGTACGCAAAGGATAAAAGTTGTTGGCACCCTCTTTGATCTACAATTAAATATGGTTTATGTCCACTTTTGGGTTATAGCAGGCTTCACAACAGTAGAAAAAAGTGGTTACATAAGTTGAAAAAATACACATCCATCTAGTTCAACCAATAAAAAAAAAATTTAATGCCTCCATATACAAACCTGCAGATGATCCAGGTGAAGGCAAAAAAAAACCCCTTTTAAACCTAGTCAAGTTTGCTCCAGTGGGGAAAAAAAATTCCTTCCTGATCGTCTGAAGGCAATAAGATATTCCCTGGATCAACAGTCTCTGGTGTTATTACCTTTTTAAATGGGTGTCCTATATCAGTGAATGAAAACCACTTGGCGTAGGTAAATTCTTATTGTGCTTAATGCTGTATTGCATACTTTGCCCAGAGCTCTCCTTTTACAGTTCCATGAGAGATGGCTTTATAATGTGTCACCAGCCTGAACTCTGCATTGTCGGTGACTGAGGAAGTTCTTGGCATTACATAATGGCCTTTGTGTTATAATATCCTTGTAATACCCAGTGATGACAGCATAGTTTTTTCATGGACTTAAAGTAATTACTACAGAGTAGTAGCGGCTTATGTCTAATATATTTATTTTATTTATTTTTTGGGGAATATTGCAGAAAATCAAGAGGATAACTTTTTTTCTGTATCATGGATTTCCCCCTCAATATTGTAAATGTGCCCAGCTGCCATAACATCAAGCTACTCTACCCATCTGGTGTGTTGGTAGCTCTAAAGGTGTATGGGAAGAATGACTGCGCCAAATATGTATTGTTAAGTCTAGTAAATCTTTTTCTATATCGTACAGGACACAGGTCTTGAGTCATAACGGGTTAAATGCCGCACACTGACAAAGCCACCAAAGCTTAAACACGCCCTCATATAATCCCCTTCCACCAGGCAAGCCTTAGTATTTTGTTAGTGTCCTTAAGTGATGGACATGTCTCTGGGTGGAGAGACTAGAGAATGACTGTAGAAACATTTGAAAAAAAACTGTAGACGGAGATATCTTTTAAAGTGGAACTAAACCCTCCTACCATTTTCAGCCAAGGAAGCTGCCATCTTGGCCTCTGTTTTAATCTTCAACTGCCATAATGCTGCACATGTGATTAGTTATGACACCACCCATTGGATGGTTTGACAGTTTGGTTGAGAGCATAACCAGATGTGACCTTAACATTCCCCGGCACGTGCAGGGTATGTAACAGTATTTTGAAACTGTTAATTTGATTACTTCTGCTTTAAGCTGCACCAAGCCTCTACAGGTCCAATGCTGTAGCCCAATTGCAGGGGAGCCCTGTACTTGAGGAACTCCTGTCTATAGAGGTAAGGAGTGTGCCTGTCCAAGGTGGGTGAAAAAGTCTCGCTCTGTGTACCGGGGTTGGGTGCTGACCCATTTAAACATGGATGCTTTGCCCCTCACATTGCTCCTGCCTTGGGTCTGGGTCACAGTTGCACATCACAATTTTTCCCTCTGCATAAGCACTATCTGCACTTTGTGGTGGAAGATTATCATCAGTTAATTGCCTTTCTCTTGAGATTGATTTCACCTGCAAGTCTTCACAAAGATCCTGGCATTGGTATGTTCCCTAGGGATTCACATTCTGGACTGTCTAGATGACCTCCTTATGTGGGAGAATGCAGGTTGTCTGCAGAACTTTGGGTTCTCAATCTCCAGAAGTCAGTTCTGGAGTTGTCTCAGTGCCTGGAGTCTAGTTCTAGACATATCCCAGGAAAATGTGTTTACTACAGAAAGTTCCCCATTTGGGTGCACTGCAGGCTCAGAACTTCTGCTCCACGACGAGCCCCTCAGTAAGGATTCTTGGGATCAAGGTGTCCTTGTTCAATGTAGTATTGTACACTCAATGGCAGTCCCGACCTCTGCAGTACAACATTCTGTCAGCTTAGAACAGGTCGACTCATTAGCCCAAGTGTCTTAGGGCCAGGAATTCTTTGACTTGGTGGATTTTCCAGCCCATTGCAGATTCTGCCTCCTGCTGAATTTGACCATCCTCACTGCCAGCCCTAAAAGGCTAAACAGGGGGCTGGGGACTGCCACAGCTCCAGAAACTTGAACAGTGAGGGGAAATGTTCTGGAATTGAGGGCCATTTACCTGTTCCTTCCACACTGGGTTGCTCATCTCAGAGGGTGCCAGCACACAGTACAGTTGGACAAAATCACGACAGTGGCTTAGATCAACCGCAAAGGCGCAACAAGAAGCAGCACAGCTCAAAAGGAGGGGACTCTCATTCTGACTTGGGCTTAGACCAACCTGTAGGCTATATTCCCTTTGCACATCATGGGAGTGGAGAATTGGCAGGTGGACTTCCTTAGTCAGCCGGAGCTGACACGGCATCCAGACGTGTTTCAGGAGATCTGTTGTCCGTGGGGGATTCTGGACGTGGACCTTCTGGCATCCATATTTGAAAGGAAACTAGACTGGTTTGCGGCCAGAACGTGAGATCCCCAAGCATTTGCCGTAGATACTCTTCTGGCTCCATGGGATCAATTCCAACCGATCAATGCTTTTCCCAGCCCTCTTCAGTTGCTACCATGTCTGCTTCACAGGATTGAGGTAATGTGTGCCAGTGATTCTGGTGGCCCCACACTGGACACAGAAGGGATTGGTTCTTAGACGTTCTTCTCAAGCGGGAAGAAGATGCTTGACCTGTTCTGGACCGGGCAGAACTTTTGGCTCAATGTCCATCAACCATCCTGCTACACAGGTTGCCCTTCCCCTTTAGGGTTCAAAGAAGGTGACCCTACATTGCCTGGATGTAGAGTGGGCTGTGGGGATTTACCTTGCAGCTACGGCCTTTATCAGAAAATAGGACTTTGTTTCATTTTTTCTGAAGTCCTGAATAAGGTTCTTTCCAC
The DNA here is from genome assembly GCA_037952835.1 of Lithobates septentrionalis. NCBI lineage: Eukaryota > Metazoa > Chordata > Amphibia > Anura > Ranidae > Lithobates > Lithobates septentrionalis. Next base: position 100,189 of record JBBDGP010000179.1, read on the forward strand.
AATTCCCAGGTGGGGGATCATTTCTCCTGCCTATGCCCTGAAGCAGATTCTCTTTCGAATTTAAGGCTCATTCTACTAGATCTGTGGGCACATTTTGAGCATTCTAGCATCAGACTTCTGCTGCACAGCTGTGCAAGGCTGCTACCTGGTCCTCTGTTCACACATTCTATCGGGTGGATGTTCAAGCCTCTGCTGATGCCAGTTTTGGCTGCAAGGTGTTGCAGTCTGGTAATGTTTGGCCTTTTGTTTTGGGGGTCTGTTGGCAGGTTATTTGCCAGGTTACCCAAAGAAAATTGGATTGACCTGTAAAATACTTTTCTTGGAGTACAGAACACAGGACTATGGTCTTAACATTGCTTGCTATGAAACTGAGGTTTGCCTGGTGGGGGAGGGTTATATTAGGATGTGTTAACCCTTTCAGTGGCGCTGTAATTGTCCAATCGCCTAACCATGTGGTTATATAACCCACCTGTTATGATTCAAGATCTGTGCCTTGTACATAGTGTTACTAAACCCACAACCGTAAAATCAGTCTGTATATGCAGTAAAGCATGCTTGTTATACTGGCTGTGGAACCTAAGGGGGGGTTAATCCTCCGCATTGTGTAAAAAAAGATGTTTGATCCTGTCTTCTCTAAACCCCCCCCCTTCTTGTTCATCTCCTGATAGTACAGAGCCTTGGGGGCAAGCTGCACATGCTCACTTTGGTTTGCATTGCTGAAGAGTTGTTGTTTTTTTTTCTTGGGAGGGTACATGCGATCAGCATAGGGCCAATCGGACAGAGGGCCAGGGGTCCTACAGCCTCATAGGACAGTCAGAGTAGAATGAAAACTCCTCCTACAAGCATTAACCAGACACTGATAGAAGTTACAAGACTAGCTATATACTGGTAATGAGAAAAGGTATTTAGCAGTTTATATTTACTAAAATAATTGCATTTCCATGTACTGTGGGAGATCAGATAGAGTGAATGCAGGGTCCTGGGTTTAGTAACATTTTAGGAAAAGCATTTTAGATGTATGTAAAAATTTAATTTCACAAGATTTCTGCTTGCAGAGATTTAAAAAAAAAAAAAAGTTTTTAAAGATCTTTGCAAGTGTTAACAGGAACCTCCTGACATTGGAAGAGCTATTTATTGCCTACTTCCTAGGCACAACCCTGTCTAACTATCATACAGGAAGCTCACCTTTTGTAAACTCCATTTCTTTCCCCTTGAAACTATGCCTTCTTTTTATTAGTTATTAGAGATTGTTTCCTCTTGGCAGGGACGCAGGTGATTTAATAACTTTTCGCTGAAGCTCTAACGTTTGTTGGAGAATCAACATGGTGTGTAATCCGAAAAAAAACTTTCAAAGAGAATATGCAAATTACGTCTACACAGGAAACACTAGAACAATGTCGTACAGATACTGTAGGTGTTTCCCTGAGTCAGCATTGGGGCTCTGGGTACTGGCAAGTCTTTGGTAACAAAGTAATTTTGATATATTTCTAAAAATAGTTTGTTTCTCATCACAGAGCTGAAGAGGTTTAATGTATGAACAATGGGACTTCTCTTATTGCATTCTTTATGTATTGCCATGTATCTTTCTTGATCAAAGGTGATTGGTATAAAAGGTATGTGAACCTACCAAAATAAAAAAATATCTAGGACCAAGGTGTGGGTCTAACCGAGGGGTCTCCAAACTTTCAAAACAAAGGGCCAGTTTACTGCCCTTCACACTTTAGGGGGGCTGGACTGTGGCCAGTGGGAGCAGACAATGCCCCGACATCGGTGGGAGTAGACAATGCCCCGACATCGGTGGGAGTAGACAATGCCCCGACATCGGTGGGAGTAGACAATGCCCCGACATCGGTGGGAGTAGACCATGCCCCGACATCGGTGGGAGTAGACCATGCCCCGACATCGGTGGGAGTAGACCATGCCCCGACATCGGTGGGAGTAGACCATGCCCCGACATCGGTGGGAGTAGACCATGCCCCGACATCGGTGGGAGTAGACCATGCCCCGACATCGGTGGGAGTAGACCATGCCCCGACATCGGTGGGAGTAGACCATGCCCCGACATCGGTGGGAGTAGACCATGCCCCGACATCGGTGGGAGTAGACCATGCCCCGACATCGGTGGGAGTAGACCATGCCCCGACATCGGTGGGAGTAGACCATGCCCCGACATCGGTGGGAGTAGACCATGCCCCGACATCGGTGGGAGTAGACCATGCCCCGACATCGGTGGGAGTAGACCATGCCCCGACATCGGTGGGAGTAGACCATGCCCCGACATCGGTGGGAGTAGACCATGCCCCGACATCGGTGGGGGAAGACCATGCCCCGACATCGGTGGGAGTAGAAAGAATTACACCACTGGTGTTAATCGGAGGAATAGTGCCCCATCATTGGGAGGAATAGTATATTATAGTGTATCTGTGGAGTGTGTCTGTGTAGTGTGAGTACTTAAATTTAAAGTGCACCAAACGGCACTTTACATTGATTAAAATGCATCTACGTACAGAATGTATCCAAAAATCGGAGGAAACATTAGTGGAACTGAATTCTCTTAAGTGTAGATTATATGGGATGGCGGGGGAGAAAGACATATATACATATCACCATATACATGATCATATGTGTTTTTTGTTTTTGCACCCCCCCTATTGGTTGAACTGGATGGACTTGAGTCTTTTTTTCAAGCAGAATAGCTATGTACCCAAGTAAAGCATTGCACCCGTAATCATCAGATCACGGGTGCAATGCAGACGGTCAGTGCATCTGTTTGCTCATACCTCGTATGGGCAGGCAGTTGCACGACTACAGGAAGACTCCATGAACTACCGGAGCCCTCACAGGTAGAACACGTAACATGTTCCCAAAGGTGGACTTGTCCTTTGTAGCGAAAGTTAAGTCCTCTATAAAAAAAAAAGTTTTAAGGCGCCCTCCCCCTAGATGAATTATGCCATAATATACTAGTATGCACAGCATATTGGTACATTATGGCAGACTTGCCTGTCATATGGTGTCCTTCAGCGCAGCGCTGGGCCCCCGGCACTTCCATTTTGACCCGGTCTTCCTTCCAGGTCCCATGCCTTTGGCCACTTGATAGGCCAGACCGCAATGACGCCACTCATGTGCATGGGAGTCGCTTTGCTGCGGCACGGATTGGAGCAGTAAATGTTCACTAAGCTGCGCATGCGCTGCTCAATGAACATGACAGCTGACAGGCAGAAAGATGCGTTTATGGCAGAAGAGACCAGTTGGATCTCTTCTGTCCTAAGTACACTGCCTGTCAGCCACTTGTTTACAAAACAACTTTACTTCCACTTTTTAAGGACAGATACAAAAAATTGTAGGTATTGAGTTTCAGGGATCGGCTAATTTTGCATATTTGACAGCAACCAAGCTTTAGAAATGGAAACCCAATCGTAAAAAGGATTTTACTTATGTATACTTCTGTCTTTAAAACAATATATTGTATATTTTTCTCTGGATGAAAATTTAACTTTTTTTTTTTTTTCGTTTTTAAGCTCTTGATGATGGGCCTAAACTGCAGGTAGAAGACGTCTCCTTTTGCACAGTAAAACATGTAAACCAAGACCTGAAGAACACAGAAGCTTTCCGTGGTTGGATCTATCCATAATTATGGCCCAATCAAAGGCCAGCGGATCCTATTATGCCCTCACTGCCATCGGAGTAGGGCTGTTGGTACTCGGCGTAGTGATGGCCGTATGGAACCTGGTCCCGGGATTTGGCAGCAATGACAATCCTGGCCCATCCCAAGGGAATAGCAGCAAGCCAGAAACCCATGGCGAAATCAATCTCAAGAGTAAGACTTTCACTGTAGCCTACGTCTTGGTGGGTTCAGGTATATCGCTTCTTCTGGTGGCAATCTGCTTGAGCATACGCAGCAAACGGAAACGGCGCCCAAGCATGGACAACGTCCACGTCGTCCCGCAGGAAGTTACCGTTCCCCGGGGTAATGATGTGAGGTAAGTAAATGTCAACCTAGAAAATCGGTATGACTAATCCTTTTATTCTCCCAAACAAAAGAATAATACCTTGATGAGCAACAAAAATGTCTTTACTCTGAACTTAGAAGCAAGCTCTGCTAAAGTCGCCTATTTTTACAGAAGTATTGTTAACCAGTTACACCTCAGGGCGTGAGTAGAAGATCATCCCTTCAACTCATCCATAATGATTACTTAGCAATGTTCTTGCTGCTACTGCCAAATGACACACGTGAGCAAAGATATGACAACACTGCTTCCTAGTCCTTCCCCAAGTCTGTCGTGTCACGTTTCTGGCTGCTTTTCATTCTTTGATGTTGTCCTTTAAAGGGACTCTTTGTTGCTAAATCAAAAATCGGCAAAAAAGTTAGTGTAGCCATGTCTGCCATGTTCTGGCAGCAACAAGTGTCTGGGGAATGCCCAGGAAAAAGCCAAAGTCTACTTACCACCAGCTTGCAGACAACCAAATTGACCTATCTAACAGTAAGCGTTAAAAAAGGGGTTTAGTCCGCACGCATTTGCAAACGCATGCGTGAGCCACAGAGCCACGTCACGGCACCCTTGTATCTGTGGTCCTAACACTAAACTATGAGTGTCCCCACAGTGGAGGCACATGCATTTAATGGATAAATGAGAGCAGGTGGACTGGAGGGGAGCCCACCCCTCCTTAAAGGTACAGGAGCACACCAAACACCCAGCAATAGCACAATGGCTGCAAAGGTGTTGGTGCGCTGCTGGACCAATAAAAAAGGTACCAACAAGTGTCTGGGGAATGCCCAGGGTAAAGCTCTAGAACTTCATGATCACGCTCAAGCTTGTTCTTCCACCCCCTACAAGCAGAATATACCCAAGCTCAACCGCGCAATTGAAAAATACTTGCTAAGATTCGGTGCTCAGGCTGGGGGATCTTCACTCCCCTGTTCGAACATCCAAAGCAGAAATTAAGCCGGCAACCGCATAACTTCTTGGTACTATCCTTTATTTGGCTACATCCCATACACCGGATCAATGCTAACATGTTTCGGCTATTGCAGCCTTATTTATAGCACCTTCTGCCCCTGCCTCCTGCTCATTCCTAGTGGCCATTTAGGCCGCCCATCATGCCATAGGGCCAGTGGGACTGTGTGGAGTATTTTCTTGATACCTATCAGCGTTCTGTGAAACCCTAGGGCAGGCATCTTCAAATGTTTTAAACTAAGGGCCAGTTTCCTGTCCTTCAGACTGGCCCACTATGGCCAGTGGGAGTAGAAAATTCCCTGGGCTTGGTGGTCAGTGGGGGTAAAAAAAAGAAATGTATATAGTGCCTGTGGTTAGTATGAGGAAAAATAGTGCTTCATCATTGGTATAGTTGGAAGGAATAGTGCCCCATCATTGGTATAGTTGGAAGGAATAGTGCCCCATCATTGGTATCACTGGAAGGTCTAGTGCTCTGTCATTGGCATTTAGTGGGAGGAATAGAGCCCCGTCATTGGTGTCAGTGGGAGGGGCAGTGCCCCGTCATTGGTGTCTGTGGGAGGAATAGTGCCCCGTCATTGGTGTCTGTGGGAGGAATAGTGCCCCGTCATTGGTGTCTGTGGGAGGAATAGTGCCCTGTCATTGGTATCAGTTGGAGGAATAGTGCCCCGTCATTGGTATCAGTGGGAGGAATAGTGCCCCATCATTGGTATCACTGGAAGGTCTAGTGCTCTGTCATTGGCATTAGTGGGAGGAATAGAGCCCCATCATTGGTGTCAGTGGGAGGGGTAGTGCCCCGTCATTGGTGTCTGTGGGAGGAATAGTGCCCCGTCATTGGTGTCTGTGGGAGGAATAGTGCCCCGTCATTGGTGTCTGTGGGAGGAATAGTGCCCCGTCATTGGTATCAGTGGGAGGAATAGTGCCCCGTCATTGGTATCAGTGGGAGGAATAGTGCCCCGTCATTGGTGTCAGTGGGAGGATTAGTGCCCCATCATTGGTGTCAGTAGGAGGGGCAGTACCCCATCGTTGTCAGTGGCAGGAATATTGCTCCATTATTGGTATCAGTGGGAGGAATAGTGCCCCATCATTGGTATCACTGGAAGGTCTAGTGCTCTGTCATTGGCATTAGTGGGAGGAATAGAGCCCCATCATTGGTGTCAGTGGGAGGGGCAGTGCCCCGTCATTGGTGTCTGTGGGAGGAATAGTGCCCCGTCATTGGTGTCTGTGGGAGGAATAGTGCCCCGTCATTGGTGTCTGTGGGAGGAATAGTGCCCCGTCATTGGTATCAGTGGGAGGAATAGTGCCCCGTCATTGGTATCAGTGGGAGGAATAGTGCCCCGTCATTGGTGTCAGTGGGAGGATTAGTGCCCCATCATTGGTGTCAGTAGGAGGGGCAGTACCCCATCGTTGTCAGTGGCAGGAATATTGCTCCATTATTGGTATCGGTGGGAGGAATAGTGCTCCACCTTTGATGTCAGCAGGAGGAATAGTGTTACAACATTTTACATTAGTGGAAGGAAGTATGGCCCATTGTTGGTGTCAGTGGAAAGAATGGTGCCTCTTCATTGGTGTCAATAAGAGGAAACAATGCCTTGTATCAATGAGAGCATTAGTGCCCCAAGGGCCGAATAAAGGCAAGCAAAGGGCCCTCGGGCCACAGTTTTGAAACCACTGCTCTAGGGTACCTTCAAAAGCTGCTAGGGGTTCTTCCCTGGGCTATTGAGCCCAGGGCATCTGCCTCTTTTTCCATTATATTTAAAATATCTCTGCTGGCACCACATAGTAATTAGAAAATAAAGCTGATTTTAACATCGTATCCTACCCCCCCCCCCCCCCGGCATACTTAACAGATGTATCCATAAATGATCGTTTTTATTGAAAAGGAATGATTTGCAATTCTTTTAGTCGGCTTCACAATGCTGCAGGTAGAGTGCACAAAGTACCTTTTTTGTGCAAGTTGGCGCTGCAGATTTTGTAGTTCAGGCACCACAGATCATGTTGGAATACAAATTCCTGAGCAATCTTGATCAGCAGGTGATGACGCATGCGGAGAATGTTGCTCTCTCTGCCCCTATTGGACGTCTCTCTCAGGGCTGTACAGTATCTTCAAGCTGAGGCTTGTATGGGAACTGGCAGTACAGCATTGCATGAGAGATCATCCTCCTGAGCTCACGAACATGTGTTTTGAAGGGTAAAACGACAGCTAGAGAGTGTTGAAAGTCGGCCTTAATTTAACTACACCCACGCTGTATAAATAGTATAACTACACTGGAAATGTGCATGCAGCCGGTTTCCATAATTGTGGGGTTCATGTACAATGCAGCTAATTAGGATTTGTAGGATGGCTTTCGTTTTGTAAAGTTTATCCTTTAAATGACCCCCTGCCCTCAGAGTCAAATGCTGCCCGTGGGGAACCATGAAGGCAGTGCTAGAAATGCTTGTGGCTTTGTGGTTGCCTTTAAGGCCACACAATAGTGGACCTGACAGGTGATTAGAGGACCTTTTTGGAAGTGGTGTAGTATATCAGATGTATCCTTTAAATGGCACCCCCCTTCCCCCTCACTTCCTTCCCCAAGGAGGAACCCCTCCTGGCCAGTGCTTAAAGCCTTTGTGGTTCCTTGTGAGCCACACAGAGTGGACCTGTCCGGATCTTGGACAGGCAAGTAGAAGACATTGGCTATGGTGTAGTATAGCAGAGTCCCCCCATAAAGGACACCACGGCACCCCCCCCCCCCCCCCCCACTTGCTTCCCCAAGGGTCAGTGCTTGAAGCCTTTGTGGTTCCTTGTGAGTCACACACAGGGAGGATCTGTCAAGATCTTAGATAAGTCAGTATTATGCCCCGTACACACGGTCGGATTTTCCGATGGAAAATGTCCGATCAGAGCGTGTTGTCGGAAATTCCGACCGTGTGTGGGCTCCATCGAACATTTTCCATCGGATTTTCCGACACACAAAGTTGGAGAGCAGGAGATAAAATTTTCCGACAACAAAATCCGTTGTCGGAAATTCCGATCGTGTGTACACAAATCCGACGGACAAAGTGCCACGCATGCTTAGAATAAATAAAGAGACGAAAGCTATTGGCTACTGCCCCGTTTATAGTCCCGACGTACGTGTTTTACGTCACCGCGTTCAGAACGATCGGATTTTCCGACAACTTTGTGCGACCGTGTGTATGCAAGACAAGTTTGAGCCAACATCCGTCGGAAAAAATCCTAGGATTTTGTTGTCGGAATGTCCGAACAAAGTCCGACCGTGTGTACGCCCTATAAGACTTCGGAGGAGGTGCAGAACAGCACAGTTATCCTTCTAAAGTGGACCTACAATCAAATGCTGAAGCCCAACTCCAGGAGCCTGTAAAATTCTCATTTACATCTGAGGGCATTTAAAAGTAGATTACTTACCCCAATCTTCTGCTCCTCCATGCTGCTAGCTCAATCCCCGCAGAGTCTTCTCCCTCGTGCTCCAGTGGTCTAAGGTCGGTCCTAATGTCATCTAGACCAGTGTTTCTCAACCTTTTTTAGGTCAAGGCACCCTTTTGAATTTTTGCACAATCTTGGGGGTATATCAGTCTGAGGGCTCGTTCACACTAAGGGGTACGTCCGAGCACGCACCCGTCCATTTTTGTTGTTCCAGCTAGATGCATTTCATAAAGGACTGCTCTATGCGCGTGTAAAAGGTGTGGTGGGTGCCATTAGGAATTAATGGCATCCATGTGCATCTGCAAAAGGCAGTATTTTTGTGAGGTGTAGGAAAATGCACAATTACGCACATATTACCACACTGCACCTGCTGTGAACAAGCACTAAAATGTAGTCTGAGGCAAAGTTCAGTGGGGTTGTGATTCCCCCAGTCCCCTCTCCTAGCACATACCCACCACCCCCTCCCCTCCTAGCAAAAAACTCTCCTCAAATCTCCCCTCCTAGCACCAATTCTGTCCCCCCCATCATTACAGGAGTAGGGACAGCCGCAGAGAGGAGCGGGCCAGAAGGTGGGGTTGGGCTGTGCTCTCCCTTCCCCCCATGAGCCCCTCTCCCCTCCTGTCTGTATAGGAGAGTTAACACAGGATTGCTCTCAGATCCAGATGTACAGAGGTTGATTATTGCGCCCCCCTTCCGCAATTTCTGCTGCAAGTGTTCTGTCGAAATGGCCAACTTGTTGAAATCTCCAATTGCTCTCCAGCCGTAGATTTCGACGAGTTGGCTCTACCGCCCATGTGCGCGCGGTTACCCTACCTTGGGCATGCGCACTGACAGCTGTTGGAGAACTCAATGAATTTTCCAAAAAGGTTAGTGACGCACCTTCGTGCATGGGCAGTGAAGCCCACTCGTCGAAGTCTGCTGCTGGAGAGTCACCTGACGTGACGTAATTGGAGATTTCGACAATTTGGCGACAGAACACCGGGACGGTGTGGGGAGGAGATAGGGCAGTAATCAACCCCTGTACATTCAAATCTTAGAGTGATCCTGTGTTAATTCCTCTATACAGACAGGAGGGTGGGGGGAGCACAGCCCACACCTCCACCCGCCTTTCTTCTCCTCCCTGCTGCTATCTGTACTAAAGTCTGCAACCCAGAAAGCTGTGCGGGCCGCCCTACATGCCCTCAGCAACTGATGATGCCATCGGTTGGTAGGACACTTGCAGACGACCTGCAAAGCAGAGGTGTAGGCTGTGCTCCGTCCCATCTCTCTGTATACAGGAGCTGCCCTACATGTCCTTGGCAACTGATGATGCCATCGGTTGGTAGGACGCTTGTAGACGACCTGCAAAGCAGAGGTGTGGCCTATGCTCTGTCCCACCTCTCTGTGTACAGGAGTTAACACAGGATTGTTCAAATTGGACTGTATAGGGTTGGGACAGTTTGTATTTGTTTTTTGTCCTTTTGCTGTGGGACCCCTGAGGACAGTTCGCTGAACCCCGGTTAAGAAACACTGATCTAGACCAATGCGGGGTACGTAGCCTTGCATTTGGGGTGGGGACGCCAAGGGACAGTACACTGCCAGAATATGGGGTGGGGGGGGGGGCACCACGGGAGCGGAAGATTGGGCAGGTAAGATGCTTTTACTCTCCTAGACAAAACGAGCAGTTAACCCTTGCAGTACAGGTGCAGGGTTCCCAGAGGTGGGCTTTAATATAAAGTTGTGTTAACAGTCTGCCTCTTGGAGAATAAATAAAGAATAACGGGCTTAAGTACTTTTTCTAGAACAAAATGCTGCCCTGGGTTTCCTTCTGTGCTGAGTAATCACTTAAAAGCCGAGGCATTTAGTCAGGTGATCTCTACTGAACCCCGTTCCTCCCCTTTGGCAGAGATGACGTAGGCAACACCTAGGTTCCTGGTCACATCACCAGCATAGGAGGGCTAATATGACCACTTCCTTGGTCAAGTGCTTTTCCTAAGGAAGAGGTTTGGTAAGGACAAATCATGAGCAGTGCTGTCCCGCCACGTTCCCACGAGCTTCCTGCTCAGGTCTCAACTAGGCTGTGGGAACTCCTGTTCCTCCAGGCGGAGGATTATGGGAGGAAGCTTAAAAGTGTTTCAATTTGGTGCCGGAATGCCTGGAAGGATAGGCAAGGTCAAGGCAACCAGACGTTGTTGTGGCACATTCTCTACCTCACAGTCACTAGTGATAAACTGTACAGCAAGTGTTGGTGCCAAGGATGTAGACAGATCTGACCTTGGTGGATGGGGAGACATTTTTCTATGGATATATTTTAGAATAGCAAAAAAAAACAAAAAAAAAAAAACATTTTATTATTTTATTTAGAAAAAGTGATTACAGAGGAAGGCGGCTCTTCTTTCTAGCGGCCTCCATTTGAGGTCATATGAAATGCTCAGTTCAAAAGGGTCACCCATACGACTTAGGCCTCATGCACACGAGACGCTGTTAAACACGCATTCAGAGGCAGTTGGACACTTTTTTTTCAACTGCCCCTGAACTCATTCAATGTTATTCTATGTGTCCATGTACACAGTCTCGTTTTTTGGCGTTTTTAGGCAGTTGCGTTTAACCTCGTCTTTCCAGAAGCAAAAAAATGGGTCCAGACGCAAAAGTTTTCCACGTTTCAGACGCCAAACGCGGGTACCGCGTTTAGCCGCGTTTGCGTTTATAAGTGTTTTTAACGGAACCCTATTTTTTGGACCAGAAAACACAGAAATATGATGGTAAACTGCAGCAGAGAAGGACATTTTGCGACCCGACTTTGGGGCCCTTTATCTCGGGGTTCCTAGCGCCAAGTGGCCCTGAGATACAGGGCCCCAAAGTTGGGTTGTAAAATGTCAAGCACTTTTTCTGCAGCAGAGAATGACATTTTGCGACACGACTTTGGGGCTCCATATCTCGGGGCCACTTGGTGCTAGGAACCCCAAATGTGCTGTGCAAACACAGTGGAACTAGCACTACAACATATCCAAATTTGGGGTTCCTAGCACCAAGTGGCCCCGAGATACGGGGCCCCAAAGTCGGGTCACAAAATGTCAAGCACTTTTCTGCAGCAGAGAATGACATTTTGCGACCCAACTTTGGGGCCCCATATCTCGCGGCCACTTAGTGCTAGGAACCCCAAATTTGGTGTGCAAACACAGTGGAACTGGCACTACAACATATCCAAGTGGCCCCGAGATATGGGGCCCCAAATTTGGGTCGCAAAATGCCGTTCCCTGCTGCAGAAAAGTGCTTGGGGAGGGTCTTTGTTATCATAACTAAACGCTTCTAGACGCAAACGCGGTAAAACGCCGCTAAACGCGGCATGCAAACGCGGCAAAATGGGCATTTCTAAACGCCGGTTTCAGCTTTTAAAAACGTGTTCAGCAGAGTTTGCACCAGCGTCTCGTGTGCATGAAGCCTTAAAGGGGTTGTAAACCCTCATGTTTTTTCACCTTAATGCATCTTAACTTCTGTCACTGACCGGCCCCCCCTGTTTTAGTCCTGTAATTCCCATGCCGGAGACACGCTCTTCCCCTCTGCCCGTTGTCTCGGCTCTTGATTGGATAGATTGATAGCAGCGCAGCCATTGGCTCCCACTGCTGTCAATCAAAGGCCAGTGATGTGGGGGGGGCAGAGCCAAGTCTGGCATTCTGTGTCTATAGACGCAAATGCTGGACTCGGGAGCGTGCCCGCAAGGTAACCCCCCGGGAAAGGGGGGTTATACGATGCGGGGATGACCTACCAGTGCCGCCTGGGGACCCCAGAAGTGAAGGATCGGGGTCGCTCTGTGCAAAACCAACTGCACAGTGGAGGTAAGTATGACATGGTTTTTTATTTGTTTTTTTTTTAAAGAACAAAAAAAAACAAAGCTTTACAATCACTTTAATAGGTGTGTGGTTGTTATTTCCCCACTAGGGCAACCCATTCAGTATTCTCTATTGGCCACAAACAGCACTGCAGGCTGAACCCAGCTCTGATTTTGATGAGGACCTAGAAATGGATTAGGATGCCTTCATCAGCATGCTAATGAGGTTTTTATTTAAAAAAAAAGTTCCATTGGCATTGCATACCTTATTTTAGACCCTGTGACCCTCATCACTGGGTGTCTGTGCTTCTCTATGCAGGCTGATCATGGCTGGTGGGAGGGGCTGTACATGGCATCCCGAAAACAGCAGACTGTCCGAAGTAATACCCACATGTGAGGCTGAGCCTTCATGACTGAAAGAACTGAAATCCAATGAATGAAAGGAACTGCTTGGGTTCAGTCGGGCCAGGAGGGAAAGGGCTGAATGATGATGGGAATCATCCAGCCAGAAAATGAGGCAGGCTCTATCTGATATTCTGCAGCTTCTAATACACTCGAGAGAAGCTCACAATGTGCAGCACAATTAGAGTAAGCAATGCAGTTGGACCTGTTAAGAAACGGGCAAAAAGTACTCAACATGTAGCATTCTTTCCTATTGTTTTATAATTGTTACATTTCTAGTTTTTTTTTTTTTTTTTTTTCTTAAGCCTTTTAAAAGCTTGAGGCTGCATTCACACCTCAGCTTTTTTTTCCACGTGACTTGCACACGTTTTTGAGCTTTGGCGTTTTTTTTTTTTTTATTAGCCAATAGAGAGATATTATCTGTTGCATCATTTGTTGCTAGGCATTTCAGCTTTTTTAGCTTTTCCCTTAGTTTTTATTTATTTTTTAATTATTATTATTATTATTATTATTATTATTATTATTCATTATAATATTATTTTTTTCCATTGGGGGTAAGGGGTTAGAGTTGAGGTTAGGATTAGGAGTTTGGGTGTGGCGTACTTTGGTTGAAGTCGGTGTTAGCCTGGGCTTGTCTGTGTGCTGGTTCACGAGCATTAGCTGTATGAGAATGAGCAGTAGCTGCAGAAGAATTTGCATTAGCTGTATGAGAATGAGCAGTAGCTGCAGAAGAATTTGCATTAGCTGTATGAGAATGAGCAGTAGCTGCAGAAGAATTTGCATTAGCTGTATGAGAATGAGCAGTAGCTGCAGAAGAATTTGCATTAGCTGTATGAGAATGAGCAGTAGCTGCAGAAGAATTTGCATTAGCTGTATGAGAATGAGCAGTAGCTGCAGAAGAATTTGCATTAGCTGTATGAGAATTGGTATTGGCTGAACTAGCTTCCTGACATGGGGGTTATTTATTTTTTTTTCTTAGGGTGTTAATACTACTACTACTAATAATAATAATAATCACAATAATAATAAACACCTAAACCTGAAAAAAAATACTAGTAAGTTTATTTATTTTGTGTAAGGGTTAGGGTGTTTAGTTAATTATTTTGTAGGGGTTAATTTTTAGTATTCATACATTGAATTTATTTGTGTATTTTAAATGTATTTTTTTTATTATTATTAAGAATTATTATTAAAAATAAAGAATAAATGTAAAATACACAAATAATAATCATAAATGAATTCAATAAATGAATACTAAGTACCGTAATGGTAAATAAATAACCCATAACCTTAACCCCTAACCCTAAAAAATAAAATGCTAATAAATGAAACACCCTAACCCTTCCACAAAATAACTTACTAGTATTATTAATAATAATTATAATTTATTTAACCATTTCAGCTCCAACGAGTTGCCCCCTTAATGACCAGGCCATTTTTTGCAATGCGGCACTGCGACGCTTTAACTGACAATTGTGTGGCTGTGCAATGTTGTACCAAAGCAAAATTTACATCCTTTTTTTTTTTTTTTTCTTTCCCCACAAATAGAGCTTTCTTTTGGTGGTATTTGATCACCTCTAAGATTTTTGTTTTTTGTTTTGTTTTTTTTTTGTTTTTTTTGTTTGCTATAACCAAACAAAGAGCGCCAATTTTTTTGTACTTTTTGCTATAATGCATGTCAAAAAAAAAAAAAAATGTATACATCAGTTTAGGCTGATATATATTCTTCTACATATTTTTGAAAAAAAAAAACAAACCACAATAGGCGTTTATTAATTGGTTTGCGCAAAACTTATCGCGTCTACAAACTATGGGATAGATTTAGGGATTTTTTTTAAAATTGTTTTCACTAGTAATGTCGGCAATCTGCGTTTTTTTTTTTTTTTTTGTTTTTTTTTTTGCGGGATTGCGGCAGACAAATCTGACCCCCCGAATGACACTTTTTGGGGACCAGTGACATTGTTGCATTGATCAGTGCTATAAAAATGCACTGATCAATGTAAAAATAACACTGGCAGGGAAGGGGTTGACACTAGGGGGCGATAAAGGGGTTAAATGTGTTCACTCAGCGTGTTCTAACTGTAGGGGGGGGAATGGGTTGCCTGGGACATGACAGATCGATGTTCCCGATCACCGGGAACAGTAAATCTCTGACCTGTCCCCTGTTAGAATGGGGATCCGCCTTGTTTACAAAGACAGGTCTGCATTCTGCCTCTGTATACCGCGATCGCGGGTCGCTGGCGGACATCACGACCCGCGGGACACGCTCCCGCAGTGTGCAGGGGGCGTGAGCGCGCCCGTGCCATCGTACAGCTACAGTGATTTGCACAGGAGGGCCGACCTGCTGCCGTATAACGATGGCGGCTGGTCGGCAAGCAGTTAAGGTTAAAGGTTAATTATAATTTATGTATTCTATATTTTATTTATGATGATTTTTAGTTATTTGGGAATTTAGTTTACATTTATTCATGTATTATTGCAATTTTATGTTTTACAATTTTTTTTATTTGTGCAGAAAATCGCACAACAAAACGCGAAATGTCGTGTTTCTATTCGTTCTGCATTCATTAGTATTGTATATTTTATATACAGCTGGAGTTCATCTGCGAGGGATCTGTTCACATCTGTGCACTTTTGCCGTGCTAAAAAGCAGCTACTGAGCGCATAACACAGGGATGTGAACAAGCCCTAAGGCCTCGGTTGGTTACGGGGGGGGGATAAAAACATGTGGTTAAGCCACATTTTTAGCTTCCCACCACCCCCAAACTCCTTGCACCCTTAAAGTGGTGTTCCACCCCCAAAAAAAATACATGAATGTGCCTAAGAAAAAGAAACATTTGGAAATTTTTTTTAAAATTTTTTTTACTCACCTCTTAACGCCTGATGCTAGGGGGTCCCTCGTAGTCTGCCTCTTTCAGTGCCTGGGCTGGTGACATCACTTCCCCCTCGGCACAGGAAGGGCTCAGCTTTGCTCCCTCCCTCTTGTCAATCATCTGGGACCCATTACAGGACCCAGATGACTGAGCGGCCAATCACGGCGCACGGCACCGCTCGCGCATGCGCAGTGGGTGCCCGGCTATGAAGCCACAGCCCGGCGCCCACAGTTGCAATGCCGGCGCTGCCAAACGGAGGGGGAGACGAGCGGGGCTTCGATCCCCCGCATCGCTGGACCCAGGGACAGGTGAGTGTCCAATTAAAAGTCAGCAGCTGCAGTAATTGTAGCTGCTGACTTTTAATTTTTATTTTTTTTTTTAAATGGGAACTCCTCTTTAAGCTGCAGTGGCAGTGAATGGGGGGTGGTTACATTCCGCGGTGTGGGTGCTTTGCCTCCGCTGCAAAATCTGACCAACATATCAAGTGACTGAGGGAGGGTGGCAAACGCATTCAATGCACACAGTTGTGGCACGTTCATTCTGCAAAAATGAGGTTAAAACAGTCGGTGAAGAGATGTGACATTACCTCGCAAATACCTGTCAGTCGCCTCTGAAAAGCAATCCAAATGTGGATCACTTTTCAGAGGAGTGGTGGGTTTGGACCCACATTTAAAGTGATTGTAAATGCAACATTTTTTCGTGTTTATACTTGCAGGCTCTGTGTAATGGTTTTGCACAGAGCAGCCCCGATCCTCCTCTTCTCGGGTCCCCCTTCGGCACTCTGGGCCCCCTTGCCAAGTGCCCCCCATAGCAAGCCACTTGGTGCGGGGGGCACTCGTGCGTGCTCGCTCCCAAGTCGGCCTCAAGGCCTCAGCCCTGCCCCCCCCCCGCTTCCTCCTCACCTGCTGTGATTGACAGCAGCAGGGGGCCAATGGCGGCTGCATCTCAGCCAATGAAGAGGGAGAGACCCAGGAGAGCCTCAGGGTCTCGTGCACATCGCTGGATCGAGATCGGGCTTAGGTAAGTATTAGGGGGGAGCGGCACAGATTTTTTTACCTTCATCCATAGAATGCATAAAGGTTTACAGCCACTTTAACCTTCACCTTAATGATATGATCGAAAGACCGAACGGTCGTGTGGGTGCTTTAATGCTGGCCATACACATGGCAATGTTCAAGCAACCTGAAATGCTTTAAACCAGCTAACAATTGCAAAAATAGAGCCCACTACCACCACTGATGTCTTTTATATCCCGAACCCTGAGATTGTTACGGGAGTTCAGTCCTTTTTTTTTTTTTTTTAGATGAAATGCGTTGAAAGTGGTCAGGATTTCTTGAAAACAGACATGGGGAACCCTGATTTAAAAAAAAAAAAAAAGAACTTCACGCTTGAGTCTTTCTTGAAGTATAGAAGTCAAGTACGTCAACAGAAGCGAGTGTCAGAATATCCCATTACCGCAGAGACGATCGGTCATTCTGCCACTTGTTTCGTATTTCTGTGATGGCTTTATGTCTATTGGTAAGAGGCCGGGAGCTGTGCTGTGCTGTGTGCGACATTAAAGTGAGGAGTTGGAATAGGTAATGACAGGCCAACCATTGATTGATTGTCTCTACTTGTAAAAAGCTTTTTGTGACCAAGTACATGTCCATTGCTCAGGACTGCTGTGCTCTGCACTGTGAAGACATAGACGAGCGAGGAGCTACAATATCCTATAGAGGCACTGCAGTCATTTGTGTTGCACACGGTGCCCTCTGCTGTCCAAAGTGATAAATGACTAAGAAATGGTTGTTATCTGGATAGAATTCCAGAATGAATTTAGGATTTTTTTTTTTTTTTAAAGGTAAATGTCAATGGTAATTTTTTTTTTATTAACGTATTATAAGCCCACTGACCTCTACGTTCTGAAGGAACGCGTTTTACCGCAGTGTGCAGCGTCTCACATTACATGAAGTGCCATTCATTTTGAATAGCACCCCCAACGCATCATAGTTTTGTGATGTGTTTTAAATGTGTGACCGCTTGATTTTTTTTTTTTTCCTTAGTTTTTATTTATTTTTTAATTCTTATTATTATTATTATTATTATTATTCATTATATTATTTTTTTTTTTCATTGGCGAGTTCATTTTCAGCTCCTTGATCTGGACTGCCTAACACAGCACACATTAACCACTTTAGAAGATTTACCCCCCCTTCAAGACCAGGCATTGAAGTCATTTCAAAGTCGTACCAAAGTAGCACAGGAACCTTTTCTAAAGGCGGACAGACTTGTGTAGTATCAGTTAGGACAATGTAGACAAAAACTCACCCAAGCTCTACTGCATGTTTATAAGACGATCAGCTTAATAATGGTGCTCAGGCCATTGTGTCCCATACATCAAAATTGCAAAAATTATCAGTTGGGGCAACTCTCATAGGGAAACATTGAATTTCACATGTCACCCGACTTGGGGTGTCACAAGTCAGATCCTGTCACTTCAGTGTGAACTGAGCCTTACAGGCACTTGTATAGCGCCATTAATTTACGCAGCGCTTTACATATACGGTATCTCACAAAAGTCAGTACACCCCTCACATTTTTGTAAATATTTTCTTCTATCTTTTCATGTGACAACACTGAAGAGATGACACTTTGCTACAATGTAAAGTAGTGAGCGTACAGCTTGTATAACAGTGTAAATTTGCTGTCCCCTCAAAATAACTCAACACACAGCCATTAATGTCTAAACCGCTTTCAACAAAATTGAGTACACCCCTAAGTGAAAATGTCCAACTTGGGCCCAAAGTGTCATTATTTTGTGTGGCCACCATTATTTTCCAGCACTGCCTTAACCCTCTTGGGCATGGAGTTCACCAGAGCTTCACAGGTTATCACTGGAGTCCTCTTCCACTCCTCCATGACGACATCACGGAGCTGGTGGATGTTAGAGACCTTGTGCTCCTCCACCTTCCGTTTGAGGATGCTCCACAGATGCTCAATAGGGTTTAGGTCTGGAGACATGCTTGGCCAGTCTATCACCTTTACCCTCAGCTTCCTTAGCAAGGCAGTGGTCGTCTTGGAGGTGTATTTGGGGTCGTTATCATGTTGGAATACTGCCCTGCAGCCCAGTCTCCGAAGGGAGGGGATCATGCTCTGCTGCAGTATGTCACAGTACATGTTGGCATTCATGGTTCCCTCAATGATCTGTACCTCCCCAGTGCCGGCAGCACTCATGTAGCCCCAGACCATGACACTCCCACCACCATGCTTGACTGTAGACAAGACACACTTGTCTTTGTACTCCTCTTCTGGTTGCCGCCACACACGCTTGTCACCATCTGAACCAAATAAGTTTATCTTGCATAGCTCCCAACTGTCCCTGATTTGGAGAAATGTCCCTCGGTCCCTCATTCCTCCTAGTTTTGTCCCTCAGTTTGGTCTGATCTATATAGATGTATATCAAATTTACTTTTTATCTATCAAAAAGTGTTTTCCAGTGCTAAACCTTTCATCTGATTTGTAAATTCCAAAAGCCAATATAAAGGAATAGTAGTGGTAAAAAAAAAAAGCACTTGTGGGTTTAACCAATCTTGATTTTTTTTTTTTTTTTTTTTTTTGTACAATTCTCCTTTTTAAGTGGGTGTGGCAAGGCAGTAATCCATGTCCTTAGTCTGCTTGTCTTCAGCAAACTGTTTTCAGGCTTTCTTGTGCATCATCTTTAGAAGAGGCTTCCTTCTGGGATGACAGCCATGCAGACCAATTTGATGCAGCGTGCGGCGTATGGTCTGAGCACTGACAGGCTGACCCCCCACCCCTACAACCTCTGCAGCAATGCTGGCAGCACTCATACGTCTATTTCCCAAAGACAACCTCTGGATATGACGCTGAGCACATGACCTCAACTTCTTTGGTGGACCATGGCGAGGCCTGTTCTGAGGGTAACCTGTCCTGTTAAACCGCTGTATGGTCTTGGCCACCGTGCTGCAGCTCAGTTTCAGAGTCTTATCAATCTTCTTATAGCCTAGACCATCTTTATGTAGAGCAACAATTCTTTTTTTTCAGATCCTCAGAGAGTTCTTTGCCATGAGGTGCCATGTTGAACTTCCCGTGACCAGTATGAGAGAGTGAGAGCGATAACACCAAATTTAACACACCTGCTCCCCATTCACACCTGAGACCTTGTAACACTAACGAGTCACATGACACCGGGGAGGGAAAATGGCTAATTGGCCCAATTTGGACATTTTTACTTAGGGGTGTACTCACTTTTGTTGTCAGCAGTTTAGACATTATAGACATTTGAGGGGACAGCAAATTTACACTGTTATACAAGCTGTACACTCACATCAGTCTCTTCCCTAAAGGAGCTTACAATCTAAGGTCCCTTAACCACTTGCCCTCTGGCAGATTTACCCCCCTTCATGACCAGGCCATTTTTTGCAATACGGCACTGCGTTACTATAAGGGCCCTTTCACACGGGGGCGGCGCTGTCAGTATTTGGCCGCTAGCGGGGCGGTTTTACCCCCGCTAGCGGCCGAGAAAGGGTTAAAACCACCGTAAAGCGTCTCTGCAGAGGCACTTTGCCGGCGGTATAGCCGCGCTGTCCCATTGATTTCAATGGGCAGGAGTGGTGAAGGAGCGGTATATACTCCACTCCTTCACCGCTCCCGTCCTGCCAGCGCACCGCTCCAGTGTGAAAGCCCTGGGGGCTTTCACACTGGAGACAAAGCAGCGGCACTTTCAGGTCGGTTTGCAGGCGCTATTATTAGCGCAATAGCGCCTGCAAACTGCCCCAGTGTGAAAGGGCCTTAACTGACAATAGTGCGTTCATGTAACGCTGTACCCAAACGAAATCTTTTTTTACTACAAATAGAGCTTTCTTTTGGTGGTATTTATTCACCCCTGCGTTTTTTTGTTTTGTTTTTTTTTATGTTTTTAAACAGACAATTTTGATGGAAAAAACTATTTTTTACTTTCGGCTATAAAACATAGCCAATAAAAAGAATTAAAAAAATGTCATAAATTCGGGCCAAAATGTATTTTACGACATGTTTCTGGTTAAAAACAAAAATCCCAATAAGCGTATTTGATTGGTTTACACAAACGTTATAGCGTCTACAAACTATGGTGTATATATTTATGGAATTTTTTAATTTATTTTTATACTAGCAATGGCGGCAATCAGCGACTTATAGCGGGACTGCGATATTGCCGCAGACACTGACACTTTGTGGGAACCAGTGACACTAATACAGTGATCAGTGCTAAAAATATGCACTGTCACTGTACTAATGACACTGGCTGGGAAGGGGGAAACTTCTAGGGTAATCAAAGGGTTAACTGTGTGCCCAGCCAGTGTTTTTGTGTACTGTGTTTGCTGCTTTTACTAAGGGAAGAGATGGATTTTGAGTCCCTGCAGGGACTCAAAATCCATTCCTTGACCCTCCCTCTCCCGAGTCTCTGCCTGACGATCGGCAGGTGCCGGCGGACATCGAGTGCCCGGCAACCACAGATGGGCTTCTGCCGTGATTAATCACAGCAGAAGTGGCCAGCCGGAGGCTCGTACGTGCCCTCTAGGCAGAAGTGCAGAATCGCCTGTGTGTGTATATATACGTGATGCTGCACAGGGAGCAGGAGCAGTAAATCTGCCAGGGGGCGGTCCTTAAGTGGTTGATACGTTTCATGACGCATGCCAACGCATCGCACAATGGTATAGGCGCCCTCAGACTCGTGAGATGTTGGTGATTGGGTTTATGCATATTCTTAAGGCAGTTGTTGTCAACTTATGAGCTAAAGGGGGCCTCAAATGTGACCTCCTGACATCAAAGGGCCGCATGTAATGTTCAGTATATGTAATGCTTGGGAGAACTGCCAGACTGCAGACCGAATAGAGGAAGGTCGAAAAATGTGGACAGGATCCATTGTTGGCTGGGGATATGTCTCAGAAGATAAGAAACGGGGAACATGTTACGAGGCTTGTAGAGATCAATGTGATTACCATAATCCATGTTCCCACTATAGACTGGTAAGATCTGAGGGCCGCACATCATATACCAAAGGGCCGCAGGCTGGGCAGCAGGGTTCCAAGGGCTTGTCCGCAGCATAAGACGTGTCCAAGCAAATGCGCTTTTCTTTGAGTGTTCCTGCACATCACGTTTTAGGGCAGCCTATTTGTTTCAATAGGATGCCCTATGCCCGTGAAATACATTTAAAAAAATAAAAATTGGGCCTCACCAGACCGCATACCATACATTTTTGGAGGCCAAAACACACCCACATTTGCTAGAAGTGTGGTGGTGCCATTAAGAATTAATGGTACCTGCACACAGCTACAGAAGGCACCGCGTTTCTGTGCGGTGCAGAAAGACGTGGTTTTGCACCACACCTGGTGTGAACAAACCCGAACGCTTAGCTCCAGGCAGATATAAAAGCCACACATAATGCGGCACTGTAATCAATATTGCATCATTAAGTGTAGTTTTTTTTTTTATACAGCCTTTTTCAGCCCCTGTATAGCAGAGCTCAGACTCGGAGGAGCAGAAGCAGCACAAGGAGCTAATCAGTTGTGCTGCAGTGGACAGGGCATGTGGAAAGGAGAGAGCAGGTGACAGCGATCAACTCGTCAGTGTGCTGCTTCTCTGTTCGCTGTCCAGTCACAGGCTGAAGAGGAGGACGGGACCTGCAAGTTTCAGGCTTAGTTTACACTTGAAGTGGGGGCATAGTAAAAACCATGTGGTTGAGCTGCATTTTTACACCCCTCCTCCCCAGCTGCTTTCCCTAAGCTGCAAAGGCAGCCATATGGGTGGTATACCCATGCCCGCTGTCATGTTTGGTGAGCAGTACCACCCACTGAACATGACCCATTCATGTGAATGGGGCAGTGTGGGTTTTTAGGGGTTAAAATAGGCAGGGAGAAAGCGACACAACGCTTACCAAAAAGTGATCCACAGTGGATCGCTCTGGAAAATGGCCATTACCGAACTATAGCAGAGAAGAATCAGGTCTTCTGTCTTTTTCAGGAAGAGTCAAGCTGTGTAAATCGCAGGACTGGATGGACAGAAATACCATTGATTTGTCAAGTAAAGCAGCTCCCACACATGTGACCCGTTTAAAATGCTTGGAACGCTCTGAAGCCCTGTGTTCTCTCCTCCGATGATCCACACTGAAATGGGTGCTGCGGCGTCTCTGGTTCTGATCCAGAAGTTCCTTGTGTGAGAGGGCCGCTCCGGACAGCCCAATCTCGAGGAATATTGGAGCAGCCTCAACTCCTCCCCAGCCACACCCCCAGATGCGTTTCGCCCCGGAGCTTATTTATAGAGAACCTCTGACTAAGCCCCGGGGCAAAATGCGTCAAAGGGCGTGGCTGGGGAGGAGCTCAGGCTGAAGCCGTTCCCTACTATTATTGGGCTGTCGGGAGTGCGGTGCTCTCACACTTGCACATTCAAACTCCCATACATGTGCTTCACTTGTGTATTAAGCTGTCTGGATTTTAAAGCGGGGGTCCACCCACACCGCCAAAAAAAAAAAAAAAATATTAAAAGCCAGCAGCTACAAATACTGCAGCTGCTGACTTTTAATAAATGGCCACTTACCTGTCCCAGGGTCCAGCGATGTCGGCAGGCGACGCCGAGAACCCGCTCGGTTCTCGGCAGCTGCCGCCGCCATTCTAGGTGAGGGTATCGGGAAGTGAAGCGTTGCGGCTTCACTTCCCGGTTCCCTACTGCGCATGCGCGAGTCGTGCTGCGCATCGTAAGTGGTCCCCGCTCTCTCCTGGGAGCTGTGTGTTTCCCAGGAGACAGCGCGGAGGGACAGGAAGAGGCATAGACTCCCATGGGAGTCTATGCCGGAAGTGGGTGCAAATACCTGTCTTAGACAGGTATCTGCACCCCCCTCCCCCCTGAAAGGTGCCAAATGTGACACCGGAGGGGGGGGGGGGGGTTCTGAAAAGCGGAAGTTCCATTTTTGTGTGGAACTCCGCTTTATTCATAGAGTAGTGGAGGGTTTTAACAGTTGTCAGGTTTTTATAGCTGTCATCGTCCTGTTGGGTAGCTTAAGTCAGAACAAAGTCCCTATACTTGCCCCTTCTCTAACATTCAGAAGGGGTCCCTTGCTGGAGTGGCATCTTCTTACTGGCTCCTTCCGGGTGTGTAAAACAATTTGTGGAAACCACAAAGACACTCTTCCATGAGGACAAGTCGGTGATGAAGGTATACATTTTTATTAAACAACTATCCAAAAGATTAAACATACTACATTTAATTGTATTGATATCGCTAAACAACCCTATTTCCCAATTAACATTTAAAAAGACCTATTGTCTGGAGAAGGTATAGGTGGCCACCAATTCCTGAATAAAGCTCATGCAACATTCATTCTCACATACACACACACTGAAAGATCTAGATTGCTCATAAGATCTGTTTAAATTGTGGATGTGCACATCAGGTGATCAAAAGGTTAATCAGTAAAAAAAAGGACTGATATAGATAGTGTTAGACCCCTTTCACACTGGGGCGGTTTGCAGGCGTTATTGCGCTAAAAATACCGCCTTCAAACCGCCCCTAAACAGCCTCCGATGTTTGTTCAGTGTGAAAGTCCCGAGGGCTTTCACACTGAAGCGGTGCGCTGGCAGGAGAAGAAAAAATCTCCTGCAAGCCGCATCTTTGGAGCGGTATTCACCGCTCCTAAACCGCTCCTGCCCATTGAAATCAATGGGACAGCGCGGCTACACCGCGGTAATACTGCGGCTATAGCCGCGCTATACGAGGGGTTTTAACCCTTTTTCAGCCGCCAGCGGGGGGTTAAAACCGCACCGCTAGCGGCCGAATACGAGCAGTCCCGATCTCTGTTACCCTTGAACAGACTTTTGCTATCTGGTGTAACTGAAGCTGCAAAATGTCATAAACTAGCTTCACGGAAGCAATAAGGATTGACCTCATCACACTCGCACTTTACATCATCTACAAGATTGCCATAAACTGTTACTATACCATCTTGTGATCGGGACTGCTCATTAACACTATCTATATCAGTCCTTTTTTTTACTGATTAACCTTTTGATCACCTGATGTGCACATCCACAATTTAAACAGATCTTATGAGCAATCTAGATCTTTCAGTGTGTGTGTATGTGAGAATGAATGTTGCATGAGCTTTATTCCGGAATTGGTGGCCACCTATACCTTCTCCAGACAATAGGTCTTTTTAATGTTAATTGGGAAATAGGGTTGTTTAGTGATATCAATACAATTAAATGTAGTATGTTTAATCTTTTGGATAGTTGTGTAATAAAAATGTATACCTTCATCACCGACTTGTCCTCATGGAAGAGTGTCTTTGTGGTTTCCACAAAATTGTTTTATATGATTACATATAACTCGGAGGACAACTAAGTTCTGGTGTCTCTGATTTTTATTCATAATCCGAGATACCGAGCTTTGACGGTGTGACTGTCTGTTTTTTAAAAATCCCTATTGAAAGGTTCAGGCCAAGATACGGCCATTATATTTTCCTGGAGGGACTACAGGCATTG
Organism: Lithobates septentrionalis; assembly: GCA_037952835.1. NCBI lineage: Eukaryota > Metazoa > Chordata > Amphibia > Anura > Ranidae > Lithobates > Lithobates septentrionalis. The sequence continues at coordinate 125,160 of JBBDGP010000179.1, forward strand.
GTATTCAGGAGTAGTTGAGAATTCCTTTCAGGCATTTTGCCTTTTCCTTTTTTTTTTTTTTTTTTCCTTCCGGGTGTGGCCTTCGGCTATCTTCATTGGCTGGTGCAGGATGATGTAACTCCTGGGCATGCGCAGGAGGCAGTCATCCTGGCACACAGGGACTGTACTGGTGATGTAAACTGATTGGCACATGTACTGTAGATGTATGCTCCTATTTTGCCTGCAGTTCTGTTTTAACACCAGAGCTATCCCTGGTGGGGACATAGACAGCAATAATAACCCAACAGGGGTTCCAACCCCTCATCACTCTAGTCTAAAAAAAAAAAAAAAAAAAAAAAAATTTTTGCTTTTGCAAAAGTTTTGGCTTTAGATAAACTACTGGTGTCCAAAGGAAACCACACAAAGCAAAAAACCCAGAGAAAGTCAACGGATTATGACTGTTTTTGGGGCTATGTTATGAATACATTTGAGTTCCCAGCATGGTCTTACAATGTCCCAGGAGCTGTCTGCCACCCAGCTTCCACAGGTAGTTCCTCAGTGGGGGGGGGGGGGGGGTGACTGATCCTACTCCAGTCCAGACAAGGACTTCAGGACAGTGCCCTCCAGCATAATTAGGGTTGCCACCTGTCCAGGATCCACCCGGACAGTTTGGGTTTTGAATAATGTGCCCGGGTTTCAGTCCACCTGAAACCCGGACCCATTATTCAGACCAGGCTGTGGCTCCCCAAGTATCCAAGATAGTTGTACACAAATCTGTTGCCGCTGTGGGCGGCTGTTTGGGGGCAGGATTAGCATCACTGAAGGGTGGGGTGACTATGTCAGCAAGAGCAATTCGGCCACACCCACTGGCGCGCTCTGTGCGCTACATTACTACTCTCCTTGGAGCACTCAAACGTGTCCTAGGTCTTTTATAAATCCTATAGTATTTAATGCAAAAAGAAAAATTAAAAAATTGCCCTGTGCTGCAAAAGTGTTCGGGTTTGGCTTGAAAAAAAGGTGGCAACCCTAAGCATAATCCTTTTTAGTAAATCTTCTACAGGCCCTCCACTCCGCACCTGCTGAGGCCACCCAGACTACAATTTCCTGTCTCAGTATAGCTGCCCCCAGGGGCAGCAGCCCCAGGAATACTGGAACCCGCCCTGGAGAGGAAAGGCCTCTCCAAACATTTATTACCTCCCCAGCCATCCAGGGATTGCCTGAGGCATGATAAATATTTATAACTGGGTATCTGACTCTCCCTGCCCTATATTCCAGAAGCTTCTTCCAGAAGAAGGTAGGAGAAATCAACCACACAGCCTAGGAAACTCTACCCAGACAAAAATAATCACCAACTACAGTGCGGTCAAAAACGAAATTTAGCCCAACAACCTACTGTAAATAGGGGCAGGCACTACTTTAGTCTGTGTATGTATATATTGTATCATATATAATCTGTGTGTTCCAGGTATTTTCAGTCACTTGACATCACAGGTCCTCTTCGCCCTCTTCTTTCTTTTGGAGGATTGTAAATGCAGAGAGCAGCATCGCGTACTGATATGGTGCCATTTTCTGCAGAATTCTCCCATGAGCCCAAGTTTGAGGAGTGGAGCCATGGGCGTGCGCACAGGGTGTGCCAGATATGCCTGGGCACAGTTTAATCACTCCATGTGCATTAGTATTATCGCTCTGTGTGGCGGCAAGAAAGATCTCCCTCTTACCATCTCTGTCATGCTTACACACTTTTTCACTGTGATGGCAGGGAGATCAGTGTGGCGGGGTCATATATATGTAGACACATGTGTGTTTGTTTGAACTTTAGGGTGCACGCTCTAATCCAATAGGCTGCGCACATCTATGGGTGGAGCCTTGACACCCTGAGCGCACAGGAAGTGGGATGAATGATTGATTTTTGCTCATACATTTTTTTTTTTCCGGTCACCCAGCAGATTGAATGAATGAATGAAAGAAAATACATTGATTTCCCCATCCACACACTCGAGGAGGATGGGTGAATCACTCCCGCTGTGGTCTTGTATTCTGACTGCGGGGAGCCTTTTCTGCCATCGGCATACAATCCTTAGTGTTGCCGGCTGTAGTCGGCAACACTGATATTTTGGGAAAAATCGAACAGGCTGGTTGTACACAAGTCAACCTGTGTACAACCAGCCTTGCCCATACATGGATCGAAATTCAGCCAGTCCCTGCTGAACTGGCCGAATTTTGATCCATGTATGGCTGGCTTAAGAGAAGTGGAGAGTCTGTAGGGATCAGGCTGGGGAAGAGTATAGAACAGTGATGGCGAATCTTGGCACCCCAGATGTTTAGGAACTACATTTCCCATGATGCTCCACTACACTGCAGAGTGCATGAGCATCATGGGAAATGTAGTTCCAAAACATCTGGGGTGCCAAGGTTTGTCATTACTGGTATAGAAGTACTGTTTTTATTCTCTTAAAAATCTGTGGGGGGCCTTATAGGTGTTTTATGGTCCAGTATGGAACTAGTGGCCTATGTAAACAATTGATTCAATTAAAATCAAATTAAGAAACCCTCACACTACAAAGTTGTTGGTCCCACCTATATCCGGTTGTAATGTTTGGCCATGCTGGCTCCCCTTTACACAATGTAGACACAGATTTCCTCAAGCTCTCGTTTTCACAGATTCTGTAAAACAACCCAAGAACCGAATTGCGGGTACTAATGCTCTCTATTGTTCATTGCAGCCATGAAGAACCCGATTCCCCGGGGTATTCCGCCCCAAGCTACGAGGAAGTGATGAGACTGGAATATGAACCTCGACAAACTGCAGACGCCGACAGAGACCAGAGAATGAGCATTACCCTTCCATCCTACGAGTCGCTGAACGAACTCGACGAGTCAACGCCAACTAGGCCCAACGCCGCCTCAGCGAAACCGGAAAGGACCAATTCACGATCGGGAAAGGAGAAAAAACCCTTGAACGTTCGGAGGATCAAATCTGACAAACTTCACCTGAAGGAATTCAGACTCAACTTGTCCGGTCGTAAAAACCTGGCCGACACTCAGAAGATCGAGCCCATAACGCCACCGCCGCAATATGAAGATAAACAGATCGGGGCTCACCAGCCGGTCTAGACTTTGTTGTTGTGAAAAGGAATAGTTTGTAATTCATCCTTTTTGAGACTATTTTTATACTGGTATTTTTTTGTGATATAAACTATTTTTTTTTTTTCTAATTAGGCATTGCCTAAATCCTGTATTCTAGGTTGTGACTGACAGGGCCGCTCGCTGACAATACTGCTGTAGGTTTAGTCAATTTCCCTCTACTTCTAGATTAATATGATATGAATGAATATTAGAGAATCCCAGGTACAGGTGATCCATCCTGAGGTAATTTTTTTTTTCTGGGGACCTCTGGAGCCATTTACTTTATACAGGAGCATTGGTTCATACAGGAACCCTTACCTCATACAGGAGCCATTACTTCACACAGGCCCAACAAGTTATTTTTCAGTCAACAAAACAAATCTATCGTTTCTTCCCAGCCCTAAAATTTAGCTGTGCTATATGCAAAAGAGGTTCAGCTTTTAGAGAAGAACATCAAACTATGAAAATGTATTAATATTTGGTTACAATTGAGAAGGTGTTTTTTGTTTTTCATTCCTGCTTTTGTTTTTTGGTTTTTATTATTCACTTCCTGTTTTGTTAGCAAGACAGGAAGTGAGGAGAATTTCTCGAAGCCTGTTACGCACAGGAATAAAACTATTATTTTTCTCTTTCGTTTGCGGAGACAGCTCTGCTTTAAATGATTGCCAACTGCAGGTGTTATACCCAATTGCTTATTTTTGAAAGCATAGCTGTGTCCTCTATTTAACTCAGTGAAAAGGCGTTTATGGCGAGTACAAAAAACTACTTCTTCTTCTTTTTTTTTTTCATTTTTTTTTTTCCTCCCCACGTAGAGTGGGAATAGTTGAGTTTTCTATACTGTCTGTGCTCTCATTGAGGATTTTTCCTTCCTTCTATGTCTCCAGAACAGGAAGTGAGGGGTTCACACTAGTCCAGTGCGAATCACAGCTCCGGTTTCCCTGCGAAGATAAAAATGATTCATTCCGGGGTTCATCTACGACTCGGGGGTCTCAAACTTGCGACCCTCCAGCTGTTGCGAAACTACAAGTCCCATCATGCCTCTGTCTGTGGGAGTCATGCTTGTAACTGTCAGCCTTGCAATGCCTCATGGGACTTGTAGTTTTGCAACAGCTGGAGCGCCGCCAGTTTGAGAGCCCTGATGTACATTGTAGCTGCGGATCAGCTGACCAGGGAGAGGGGGGTGGTGTAGGAGGAAGAGGAGAGAATTCTTGTTCATAACGGAACACATATGCGAATCAGATGCGTTCCCATTGAAGATTATGTGCCTGCAATTCGCACCACACTGCCTAGGAAATGCACACTTTTTTTTTTTTTTTTGTGCAATGCGGAGAGCGGATGCAACGCTCATATGTGAAACTGACCCATTGAAAAGAATATATTTTCAAATATTCTGCGAATTGGATGCGTGGTGTAAGAGTAATAAAAAAAAACCTACGGGTTCTGATCCTTCCCTTCATCCAAAATTGAAAAAAAAAATGTTTGAAATTCTTTATCATGTTGCACATCTTGGATATATATGTGATCTCTAAAGATTTCTGAATGTTCTGTTATTTCCCTCTGTCTGTATCACTCACTATTTGCTTTTGTATAAGCCTTGTAAGATTACTTGTCAGAAGATTCAAATATTACATTTATTGAACCCAACGGGAAAATGATGGGTGCTCACTGGTAATGAGCTATGAGTGTTGGCTGTGGATCATTGTAGAAATCATCTCTAGTGTGAATTCAGAACACAACGTCATATCTAAGAGAACCTGTCCCCTTCCCCATTCAGGGAGGTGAAAGGTGTCTTTGTAGAGAGCCCTCTAATACTCGCCTCGATGCTCCATCGTCTGTCGCAGCTGGTGATAGCGGTGACTCCCCTGGTCATTATTGGTGCTTGGGTCTAACAAATGGCTGCCTGCTAGAACAAACACTGTCACATGAAAGGAGGTGGCATTGTCCCTCCATACCTGGTATTATCGCTGGCTGCAATGTTGGAAGGGGTGTCAAGGCAGAGCGGGCAAGGTGGGTATCCGTAGGGTTTGGTTGGGGCACTCTTTAAGTAGACACTGTCACTATGCCCTGAATGCGTAGGGTGACGGTCTCTTTTTGAGGGCGGGTTCACATATGTGTGAATCGAATGCGATTCAGACCTGAATCACACCTGAACCGGTGAACGGAAACGCACCGGACCCCAGGCTGGAAACCGCAGTTGCACATATGTGAACCTGGCCTCGTGCTTAAAGCGTAAGTAAACCCATCCATAAAACAGTATCATTTCCGGGACATGCCGGAAATGTAACACTCCCATTGGTTGTGCTCTCAACCAAACTGTCAAACCATCCAATGGCTGGTGTCATAACTGATCACATGTGCGACATCATGGCAGTTGTAGATGAAACTGAGGCAAAGATGGCAGCTTCCTTGGCTGAAAGCGATAGGGGGGTTTACTTACCCTTTAAGTTTAGTGGAAACAAAACTGCATATACAACATGACTTGCTGTCAGTGTCATGTGTCCCTTGTGCTGCTTTAGAAATCATCTCCTCCAATCCCCCCCCCTTCTGTAACCTTCTGGTGCAGTGGGGCTTAATAGAGTTGAGGGACCTGTCATATGCACTCATCAACAGTGCTGACTACGCCCGCCCCCTATAGCCTCCACCAATGAAATGCTCTCCATGAATGAAGGACAGGTAGATGGATGAAAGGCCTGCCTCCTCCATTAATCATTTTTCATTCATAGATGCTATAGTACAGGTTCTATGAAAGGAGGAGGTAGAGGAGCGGGCATAGTCGGCACGCTTGGTGAGTGCATATGACAGGTCCCTTGGCTCTATGGCCCCATTCACACCTAAGCATAGCAGGAACACGTGTTCCAGCTTGTGTTTTTACACGTATGAACGCACGTCACATATTCTTTCTGTGTGCGTATTGGCAAAACACAAGTCACTTGGGGTATCGTTAACAATGGCAGCGCACGCACAACCCACATTTGTAATGCTTATTAGACATGTGCAATTTGTTTAGTTCTGAATTCGTTTTCTAACTAATTTTGACAAATTCGTTAATTCCGAAAATTTCGAATTTCACATTTCCGAAATTGCAAAATTACGAATTTCCAAATTTCTGTTTAACTCTTTTTATTAGTTTTCAAGAAAAGGAAACATAACATTCAAAGACTAAACATATAAAAAATGCTATAACCATATACATTACATATTTACATAACAAATTACATTTAACAATTAACATTTAACATTTTTCGGAATTCGAAAATCTGAAAAAAAAGAAAGAAAATCAGTAAAATTCGAAATAACAACGAACTATTAAATTTATAGGTATTGGAATTTCCTTTCAAATTTGGCTGCTTGTGAACGTAACGAGTACGAATTTATCCGAAGTTACGAATTATCTGAAATAACGAATGCCGTGTCTATGGAACGTAACAATCTAATAATAATAGATAACAATAATACCTTTTTTATTATTTATTAATTTGTTCCATTCCATTTGTTTAGATGTGGCATTCGTTATTTCAGATAATTCGCAACTTCAGATAAATTTGTATTCGTTACGTTCACTAACAGCCAAATTTGAAAGGAAATTCCAATACCTATAATTTAATAGTTAATTACTATTTCGAATTTTATCGATATTTTTTTTATTTTATTTTTTTTTTTTTTCCCTTTTCTTTTCGGATTTTCAAATTTTTGAAATTCCGAATTTTCGAATTCTGAAAATTCGGAATTCGAAAATTTAGAAAGCTGAAATTCAGAAATCCGAAATTTGCAAAAAAACAAATGAAACAAAAAAAAATTTTTGTCAGTGCTAATATCTATTGCTTATCCAAAACGCGCAGCAAAAAGCACATTTCAGTGTGTTTTGTTGTGGATTTAGGAAACGCACTTGTGAATGCAGCCTAATACCCCCCCCCACAACATTGGAGGATTGCAGGGGGGTACAGGTGGCATTGGAGGGATAAAAGACCTCAACCACAGCAGGAGCCAGCAGCACAAGGGACACATCACACTGACATCATGTACCTTGTGCTGATTTTATTTCTTACTAAACTTCGACTTGAAAGGCTTGTATTGGTGGGATCCATTTGAGAAGTTTCTGAGATCATTCAAAATATCACTGAAGGGTGCAGTTGGCCCCCAACTCACCTGAATTTTGATCTGCTTTAAGCAGCTTTTACATTTCTATAGACTTGTATGGAAATGCAAAATATATCTGATGCAAATAAATGCCCGACACAGGCCCTTGTGCTAAATACACTGTATGATCGATCCATTCGTTCAACACAACTAGTGTGCACTGTACCCGGGGTCACGGTACAATGATTTATGTCTCGAATGATTCACTGTAAGCAAACATTGGAGTTCACTGTCCATGTATTGGTAGGTTTCTATAGGCACCAAAAGTCATTCAGACATGTTTGCTTATGAGACTTCTTTGTCTCATTTCCTGCAGTAAAACCATTTTACGGTTCAGGTAGAATGAAATCCTATTCTTTTATATGTGGCTGGTTCACATCTATGGGATGCATTTTAAAGGGAATCTGTGAAGGGCCGTCCACCCCTACACTAAGCTAAGAATGGGCTCCAAGTTGATGACAGATGTAGATGACTAAGCACAATTCGCACATAAAATACCCCTCCTCCCCCTCCTCCATGGATAGCAAGGGCTACATCCTGTAGATTACAGGACATAGCAGAAGTAAAAAAAAAAAATTGGGGGAAGGAGTTTGAAAAAAATTATCAGGCTTTTGTCACTGTGTCCCCTTTGAGGAGTTTTTTTCACTTTCTGTTCGGAGGTCATCAGGACAGGAAGTGAAAGTTTGGAGGTGACAAAAAAAGGTGAAGCGGGTTCTACACACTATACCAAAAAAAAAGAGAAAGTTTTGGTTGGATTGTGGTAAACTGATTTGTTTTTTTTAGCACTCGGAATGGTTGCTGGCACAAACCCTTAACTTAGATGACAACTGTTTTTATATAGCCTTATAGCAGCCAGTCAGCTTCAAGATACTCATTTTACCCTATTGCAGGCTTCAATCTGATTGGTGGATCAGGGGCTATGTGGACGATACTATCTGGATGGCACACTGTGGGACATTTATACAATTAGAAGATGCTGAAAACACAAATGTTTTGTTTGTGTACCATTTCTTCGCTGATAATAATAATAATATATATATATATATATATATATATATATATATATACACACACACATATATATATATATATATATATATATATATATATACATGCAATATATAATGTGTGTGTATATGTATATTAATTAAAAAAAAAAAATAAATAAATAAAATATATATATATATATGTATGTGTGTGTGTATGTATATATATATACACACACGTACTCTAGAGAGATTTATTATATATACATACACGCACTATATATATATATATATATATATATATATATATATATATATACACACACATACATACATGCACGCATTTTATATATATATATATATATAAAATGCATGTATGTATATGTGTGTGTGTGTATATATATATATATATATATATATATATATATACACTACCGTTCAAAAGTTTGGGGTCACCCAAACAATTTTGTGTTTTCCATGAAAAGTCACACTTATTCACCACCATACGTTGTGAAATGAATAGAAAATAGAGTCAAGACATTGACAAGGTTAGAAATAATGATTTGTATTTGAAATAACATTGTTTTTACATCAAACTTTGCTTTCATCAAAGAATCCTCCTTTTGCAGCAATTACAGCATTGCACACCTTTGGCATTCTAGCTGTTAATTTATTGAGGTAAGCTGGAGAAATTGCACCCCACGCTTCTAGAAGCAGCTCCCACAAGTTGGAATGGTTGGATGGGCACTTCTGGCGTACCATACGGTCAAGCTGCTCCCACAACAGCTCAATGGGGTTCAGATCTGGTGACTGTGCTGGCCACTCCATTACCGATAGAATACCAGCTGCCTGCTTCTGCTGTAAATAGTTCTTGCACAATTTGGAGGTGTGTTTAGGGTCATTGTCCGGTTGTAGGATGAAATTGGCTCCAATCAAGCGCTGTCCACTGGGTATGGCATGGCGTTGCAAAATGGAGTGATAGCCTTCCTTAGCTTTTACCCTGTACAAAGCTCCCACCTTACCAGCACCAAAGCAACCCCAGACCATCACATTACCTCCACCATGCTTAACAGATGGCGTCAGGCATTCTTCCAGCATCTTTTCATTTGTTCTGCGTCTCACAAACGTTCTTCTTTGTGATCCAAACACCTCAAACTTGGATTCATCCGTCCACAACACTTTTTTCCAGTCTTCCTCTGTCCAATGTCTGTGTTCTTTTGCCCATCTTAATCTTTTTCTTTTATTGGCCAGTCTCAGATATGGCTTTTTCTTTGCCACTCTGCCCTGAAGCCCAAAATCCCGCAGCCGCCTCTTCACTGTAGATGTTGACACTGGTGTTTTGCGGGTACTATTTAATGAAGATGCCAGTTGGGGACCTGTGAGGCGTCTGTTTCTCAAACTAGAGACTCTAATGTGCTTATCTTCTTGCTTAGTTGTGCAACGCGGCCTCCCACTTCTTTTTCTACTCTGGTTAGAGCCTGTTTGTGCTGTCCTCTGAAGGGAGTAGTACACACCGTTGTAGGAAATCTTCAATTTCTTTGCAATTTCTCGCATGGAATAGCCTTCATTTCTAAGAACAAGAATAGACTGTCGAGTTTCAGATGAAAGTTCTCTTTTTCTGGCCATTTTGAGCGTTTAATTGACCCCACAAATGTGATGCTCCAGAAACTCAATCTGCTCACAGGAAGGTCAGTTTTGTAGCTTCTGGAAGGAGCTAGACTGTTTTTAGATGTGTGAACATGATTGCACAAGGGTTTGCTAATCATCAATTAGCCTTCTGAGCCAATGAGCAAACACATTGTACCATTAGAACACTGGAGTGATAGTTGCTGGAAATGGGCCTCTATACACCTATGTAGATATTGCACCAAAAACTAGACATTTGCAGTTAGAATAGTCATTTACCACATTAGCAATGTATAGAGTATATTTGTTTAAAGTTAGGACTAGTTTAAAGTTAGCTTCATTTAAAAGTACAGTGCTTTTCCTTCAAAAATAAGGACATTTCAATGTGACCCCAAACTTTTGAACGGTAGTGTATATATATATATGTATGTATATATATATATATATATATATATATATATATATATATATATATATATATATATATATATATATAGTGTGTTGGATAGATATAGAGATCTCTATATATATATATATATATATATATATATAAAATGTATGTGTGTGTGTATATATATTCTAGGGAGAGATGTATTATGCACTATATATATATATATATCTATATAGATATATATAGATAGATATAGATATATATATATCTTCAGTACACAGCCAGATAAATAAGAAAAAAAATGTCCTCATGTATTAAACATCAAATTTAGGAATTTGCTGGGCAAAAAAAAAAAGTTACTAATGCTGGCCATACGCTCTACAAAAAATCGTCCAAAATTCGGTCATTTAGACAGTTCATTTGTTTTTTGGCCAGTTAATGGGCACAAAATCTATAATAATTGGGACATTTTTTAGTTGAAAAAAATAAAGGACGGGTTTGGGAATTTTCTGCCGAACAAATAAGTTGAAGGGTTAATGTGTTTCCCATCTGAACTGTCTTCACTAGGTATATGTTAAAAAAACAAACAAACAAAAAAAAAATGCATTCATTTATGTCCACTGAATGATTTATCGGTCATTACATAATGGCACTATCGTTTGCGCTCACAGCTGAATGTTTGCTTTTCGAAAATGGGTTTGGCCGATTTTTGGTATCGTTTATGGCCAGCATTAGTATGGATCACTTTGCTGCTGTTTGCTTAAGTCACCACTAGAGGGTACCAGTGCACTTCTTGTTGTACAATGCCCTGAAACAACCTGCAGCCCTTATTTACAATGTGCAGCTTTTGTCACAATGTGTTTTGTACATCATGTATGTACTATTATTACTTCTAATAACAGTTTCAGGCAACAGCAGCAATTTAGGTACAAACAAACATAAGTGCCTGTCAATGCTAACTTGTACTGACACATTATGCAAGTTGTCATTGCAGGTTTCTCCTTTTGAAAAATACCGGTTGCTAGGCTGGTATGCTGACCTATCGTATCGTCGTATGATGGTACGGGCTTTAATAACTGAAAAGTCACTGGCCCAGAACCATGGGGCGGATCCAGAGAATTCTAACTTTAGTCTGACTTCAATCGCTGCATGCATGGTTCTAGTTCAGTGATTTGGAGTGTATTGAGCTCGGACAGCCAGGCAACTAGCATTTTCATAATCAGGTCCGCAATGGCAAGCCACAATTTTCTTTTTTTTTTCAGCACAGGTTTTCTTTAAGAAATAGCTGTATTTGAAATGGTGACTTTCTAATGTTATGTACTTTAAAGAAAAACATCAGGCAAAGGGGTTGATTTACTAAAGGCAAATAGCCTGTGCACTTTGCAGAGTGCAGTTGCTCCAGAGCTTAGTAAATGAGGTTAAGCTTTACTTTGCAAAGAACACCCAATCATGTGCAAGGAAAATAAAAACAGCATTTTTGCTTGCACATGATTGGATGATTGGAAGTCAGCAGAGCTTCCCCTCATTTACTAAGCTCTGGAGCAACTGCAAAGTGCACAATTTATTTGCCTTTAGTAAATCAACCCCAACGTGTCGTCCTCTCACTGAAAGAAATGGCTGCTCTACTGTGCAGACTGGGCGGAGATGGAAAAACCAGAGCTCTGGCTGAAGTGTCTTATTATTCTGTCTACTTATTAAAGATGGCAACCAGGTATTGTCAGTGAGAATAAATCCTTTATTGACTACATAGTGAGACACAACACAGAGCTCTACCGCATTTTGGTGAAGATGCTAGGAGTAAGGCGGCTTAGCCGAAACGCATTGGAGCTCTGTACTGTAGCTTACTTTGTATTCCATAAAGGATTTATTCTCGCGGATGATACCTGGTTGCCGGCTTCACTTTGCTGCAGGTCCTCGTCTCGCTGCTTATATTATTCTTGTTTGTGATGGTAGAGGAGGATTCCCTACTGGAGCATTAGGAGGAGGATAGTGGTGGAGAAACGTGACCGTTCTATTATAGATTGCTTGTCCTCATTACAGAGATACCTCCCATACCCCCAGCACAGCCATGGCAGACTAAGACTTGGCATTTTAGCTCAGTTGTCATCGCATGAATTCTCTATATCAGTGATGGTGAACCTTGGCACCCCAGATGTTTTGGAACTACATTTCCCATGATGCTCCACTACACTGCAGAGTGCATGAGCATCATGGGAAATGTAGTTCCAAAACATCTGGGGTGCCAAGGTTCGCCATCACTGCTCTATAATATCCTATAGAGAAATCAGAAGAGGACGTATCTGTACCCTCTGGTACAGGGATGGGCAACCTGCGGCCCTCCAGCAGTTGTAAAACTACATATCCCATGAAGCATTGCAAGACTGACTGATACGAGCGTGGAACTACATATCCCATGAAGCACTGCAAAACTGACCGATATAAGCATGATTCTACATGTCCCATGAAGCAATGCAAAACTGACAGTTGACAATCATGACTCGCAGAGGCATGATGGGACTTGTAGTGCTGCAAAAGCTTGAAGGCTGCAGGTTGCCCACCCTTGCTCTACGAGAATCTCCTAAGTACTATATGCAGAACTTGCATAGGCTGGTGACAACAGCAACTGTGGTCAAGTGGCTGATCTTAGCCTATTGCAGGTGGACTGGGGGGAGAGATCTCCTGGCTGGCAGTAAAGACCAGCCAGAGCTGAGAACAAAGCTAACTTTTCAGCCAAGCTGCTGTTGTCACCTGCTCTCTGTGTTCCTACAAAGATTCCACTAGAGGGCGCAGTGCTTATTACTCTCCCCCAGTGCATCCTCCATTAGAATAATAGGTAGCATGTGTCAGTGCCAGCAATGGCCAAAGATTGAACCTCACCACACTCCACCTTAAACTGAGAAATTGTGCTTCGGTTTGTATGGAGTCGCTCTTTAAATTGTTATTATTTTTTGTTGTTAAGAGTGTTTATTAGATCTCATCGGATTTCATATTTAAATTGAAAGCCCAGCTGATTATCACAGAAGTATCATATGGTTGACTATTTTTTATTTGTTGGATTGTTTTGTGTAATGTAGTTTAAGTTCATATCACTGTCTGCTTGGTTTAATTTCAGGACAAATATGTAATAAGTTCACTTCTGGTTTTGTTAATAAATTATGACATTAAATTGTGTGTATCGGTTTAATTTATTGATCAATTCGGCTCAATTCTCACCTGTAGAACTTCAAAGTAGCACCGACGTTGGAGTGCAATTTTGGATGGGTGTGTGACTTGGATACCACTTTGACCTGTTGCATTGTATAACATTCAGGTAGGGCTTTTGTGCAACTTCTGAAAGTTAACATTGAAGTCTATGGCCCTCCAAGTTGCATGAAAGTTGGACCAAATTAGTCCGTGAACTACTTTAAAGTCGCTGCAACTTTAAGTCGCACACACATAAATGGTCATCATTGGAAAAAATGGAACGACTTGTCATGTGACTTTGATGTCCAAAGTTGCTTGACACGTCTCACAGGTGTGAATGGAGCCTTTGCAGCAAAAGTGCTGACCTCCTTCAACCATCTGCCTGACTGTCATGCTGATCCTTTGGCTTCAGCACTTTCCGAGTCGCTAACCTGAAACGGGTATGAAGGTCAGGATGGGCTGATGTCCAGATCTGTATACATGTTCTGGTCAGAGCCTCAAAGTACTAAAGGATGAGGATTAGCATTAGAGCCATCAACTAGAATTGGTTTTCTTTATGGCATTTGTACTGAACTCACTATAGAGTCTTCAAGACGGTGACCACTGACCTCTTGAACACGGGGATTCAGTGAAGACTTCAGTATGGAGTCTTCTGGCTGTGGGTATGTGATTCTCTAAAGACTCAGTCTTTGCTGAAACTCACTGACCACACACATTACTATCAGATTGTACAACCAGTTTTAGATTTATCATGGACTACCTAAAAAATGTATTCAGGCAGGCAGGCCTTGCCACCACATAGCGCATGGGTCTCCAAACTTCCTAAGCACAGGGCCAATTTACTGTCCTTAAGGCTTTAGGGGTCCAGTAGGAGCAGAAATTGCCCCAGTATCGGCCTCCCATCATTGCTTTCAATGGGAGGAATAGTGCCCCATGGTTGGTATCAACAGGAAGAATAGTGCCCCATTGTTGGTATCAACAGGAAGAATAGTGCCCCATTGTTGGTATCAACAGGATGAATAGTGCCCCATTGTTGGTATCAACAGGAAGAATAGTGCCCTATTGATAGTGTCAGTAGGGGGAATGGTGCCCCAGCATTAGCCCCCCATCGTTGGTATCAACAGGAAGAATAGTGTCCCATCTTTGGTATCAACAAGAATAGTGTCCCATCATTGGTATCAACAGGAAGAATAGTGCCCCCTTGTTGGTATCAACAGGAAGAATAGTGCCCCCTTGTTGGTATCAACAGGAAGAATAGTGCCCCATTGTTGGTATCAACAGGAAGAATAGTGCCCCATTGTTGGTATCAACAGGAAGAATAGTGCCCCATTGTTGGTATCAACAGGAAGAATAGTGCCCCATTGTTGGTATCAACAGGATGAATAGTGCCCCATTGACAGTATCAGTAGGAAGAATGGAGCCCCAGCATCAGCCCCCCATCGTTGGTATCAACAGGAAGAATAGTGCCCCATTGTTGGTATCAACAGGAAGAATAGTGCCCCATTGTTGGTATCAACAGGAAGAATAGTGTCCCATCTTTGGTATCAACAAGAATAGTGTCCCATCATTGGTATCAACAAGAATAGTGTCCCATCGTTGGTATCAACAGGAAGAATAGTGCCCCCTTGTTGGTATCAACAGGAAGAATAGTGCCCCCTTGTTGGTATCAACAGGAAGAATAGTGCCCCATTGTTGGTATCAACAGGATGAATAGTGCCCCATTGTTGGTATCAACAGGAAGAATAGTGCCCTATTGATAGTGTCAGTAGGGGGAATGGTGCCCCAGCATTAGCCCCCCATCGTTGGTATCAACAGGAAGAATAGTGTCCCATCTTTGGTATCAACAAGCATAGTGTCCCATCATTGGTATCAACAGGAAGAATAGTGCCCCATCGTTGGTATCAACAGGAAGAATAGTGCCCCCTTGTTGGTATCAACAGGAAGAATAGTGCCCCATTGTTGGTATCAACAGGATGAATAGTGCCCCATTGTTGGTATCAACAGGAAGAATAGTGCCCTATTGATAGTGTCAGTAGGGGGAATGGTGCCCCAGCATTAGCCCCCCATCGTTGGTATCAACAGGAAGAATAGTGTCCCATCTTTGGTATCAACAAGAATAGTGTCCCATCATTGGTATCAACAGGAAGAATAGTGCCCCATCGTTGGTATCAACAGGAAGAATAGTGCCCCCTTGTTGGTATCAACAGGAAGAATAGTGCCCCCTTGTTGATATCAACAGGGAGAATAGTGCCCAATTGTTGGTATCAACAGGAAGAATAGTGCCCCATTGTTGGTATCAACAGGAAGAATAGTGCCCCATTGTTGGTATCAACAGGAAGAATAGTGCCCCATTGTTGGTATCAACAGGATGAATAGTGCCCCATTGACAGTGTCAGTAGGGAGAATGGTGCCCCAGCATCAGCCCCCCATCGTTGGTATCAACAGGAAGAATAGTGCCCCCTTGTTGGTATCAACAGGAAGAATAGTGCCCCCTTGTTGGTATCAACAGGGAGAATAGTGCCCAATTGTTGGTATCAACAGGAAGAATAGTGCCCCATTGTTGGTATCAACAGGAAGAATAGTGCCCCATTGTTGGTATCAACAGGAAGAATAGTGCCCCATTGTTGGTATCAACAGGATGAATAGTGCCCCATTGACAGTGTCAGTAGGGAGAATGGTGCCCCAGCATCAGCCCCCCATCGTTGGTATCAACAGGAAGAATAGTGCCCCCTTGTTGGTATCAACAGGAAGAATAGTGCCCCATTGTTGGTATCAACAGGAAGAATAGTGCCCCATTGTTGGTATCAACAGGAAGAATAGTGTCCCATCTTTGGTATCAACAAGAATAGTGTCCCATCGTTGGTATCAACAGGAAGAATAGTGCCCCCTTGTTGGTATCAACAGGAAGAATAGTGCCCCCTTGTTGGTATCAACAGGAAGAATAGTGCCCCATTGTTGGTATCAACAGGAAGAATAGTGCCCCATTGTTAGTATCAACAGGAAGAATAGTGCCCCATTGTTGGTATCAACAGGAAGAATAGTGCCCCATTGACAGTGTCAGTAGGGAGAATGGTGCCCCAGCATCAGCCCCCCATCGTTGGTATCAACGATGTGCCCCAAGGGCAAGCAAAAGGCTATATCTGGCCCCTGGGCCACAGTTTGGAGACAACTGACCTAGCGAAAGGAAATCCAAGGGAGATTGTACAATCAGATTGCAAGGAGTATGGCGAGTGTTTGGGGAATTGTGAGCAGATAGTTTAATAAGAGTGATCAGATGGATAAAAGAGTCTCTGTCACCTTGCCCCTTCAGTATGTAGAACAAAACCTATGCTACTACACCCTCTGAAAGCCCATAGGGACAAGATTACAGTGCAGGAAGCAGCAGTATAATGCTATCATATTGGTGAGAAAAAAGGCCATTAACAAACGAGGACAGCCGATTACTTGCAGGGCATTAACATGCATTGTTCTAGGACAGCTGGTTCATGAATGGGCAGTCTATGCACCAAAAAGGTTGAGCTCACCGCAACGCCTATCCATTGGCATGGTCCATTGGGGTGACATGAACGAAACCGTAATGCGCCAACACACAAAATGTGCGTTTTTGCGTGGTGTGGTGATATACAGTAGGTAGGTCTTCTCTATAGAGATTGCAAAGGAAGTCAAGGTGTCGGTGAGTACAGTTTCCCTTTCCGTTAATAGGAAAATGGAGGAAACTCTGATAGAAAAAGGTCTGCTTACCAATTCTTAAATGTGGCGGCTGCTTTAGTTTTCTTCTTCCTTTTTTTTTTTTTTTTTCTGTTACCTGGTGATCCAGCTAGTTACATTTCCTAGCTTAGGGTGTCTCTATTTGTGGATGGAGGAGCAACGGAGACACCACTGGACAGCAGCACAGTCAGTCTGGGGAGGGGCTAGTGTTAGACCAGTGGATTTGGATGGACTTGACTAATTAAAGCTGAACTCCGACGAACACTTTAGAAGCAGTTACAGTAAACCATTTTTTCCTTTTGGGATAAAGGTTTTGCATAAATCAATAAAAGCTGATCATGGTAAGCATTCCTGTCAGTGGCAAATGGTTTGTCTCATCTCTCTAACTGTCCACTTTGTCAGGACAACTTGGTCTGTTAAAAGTGGTTGAAAAACAACCGACGTAGGCAGGCCATAGACAATGCCAATTTCTTTCCTGCAACTAGGGGTTGCAGGAAAGAAATTTGCACGGTTCCCCCATCAACACTGTTAGCGCTGACAAGGAAATCCCTCCTGCCAGGCCATTGTCATCCCCGCCCCGGGCCATCCCCACCAGGGGAAGACCATGATTATTGCTAGCGGCTATAGCAGCCGCAAGCAATAATCGCAAGAGTCCAGCAGGCTGGTTGTACCAAAGCTGATCAATCAATCAACTTGGTGCAATCAGCCTGACTGAGATTTGAGCCTTGTATGGCCGGTCTTACTGGCAGGATCACCAGGTGAAAACAAAGGGGAAAAAAACGAATGCAGCCACCACATCTCAGAATTGGTAATCTGCAATATAATACTTTTGTTTTTGGATTTAAGATTTCTTTAACCACTTGACCCCCGGAAAGTTTACCCCCCCCCCCCCCTTTCAATGACCAGCCCATTTTTTGCTATACGACAGTGTGTTCCTTTAACTGACAATTACGCAGTCGTTCGACGCTGTAACCATATAAAAAAATTTTTCCCACAAATAAAGCTTTCTTTTGGTGGTATTTGATCACCTCTGCGGTTTTTCTTTTTTGCGCTATAAACAAAACCGACAATTTTGAGAAAAAAAAAAATATTTTTACTTTCTGCTCTAAAACATCTCCAATAAAAACATTGAATTTCTTCATCAATTTAGGCCAATGTGTATTCTGCTACATGCTTTTGGTAAAAAAAATCCCAATAAGCGTATATTAATTGGTTTGCGCAAAAGTTAGTCTACAAACTATGGGATATATTTATGGAATTGTATTTTTATTTTTTTTAACTAGTAGTGGCGATCAGCGACTTGTAGCAGGACTGCAACATTGCGGCAGACAAATTGGACACTAAGTGACACTTTTGGGGACCATTGACACCAATACAGTCTTCAGTGCTAAAAAAAACCCCCACTGTCACTACTAATGACACTGGCTGGGAAAGGGATTAACATCAGGGGGAATCAAAGGGTTAAAGGGAGTGCTTGCCAACTGTTGGGGGGGTTGGTGCTTTAACTGTGGGAAGACAAAGATCCGTGTTCCTGCTTAGCAGAAACACAATCTCCTGTCTTCCCTACTAACAGAACAGTGATTTGCCTTGTTTACATAGGCAGCTGTTTTGCCTCTGTCGGAAACTCTCGGGGGGCCCATCGGACCCGCTGATTGGCTCCGCTGTGATTGGACCCAATGTCTGCTGGAATACGCAGATTGTTTCCGACAGAGGCAAAAAGGCGGTCTTCTTATGTAAACAAGGCAGATCGCCATTCTGCTAGTAGGCAAGACAGATTGTGTGTTTCTGCAAAGCAAAGGATTGTGACCATAGCGTGCACACCTCCAGCTGCTGCCTCTGCAGCTAAAGGGGAAGTGGTAAATTAAAAAAAAAATAAAAATATATATATATACACTACCGTTCAAAAGTTTGGGGTCACATTGAAATGTCCTTATTTTTGAAGGAAAAGCACTGTACTTTTAAATGAAACTAACTTTAAACTAGTCCTAACTTTAAACAAATATACTCTATACATTGCTAATGTGGTAAATGACTATTCTAACTGCAAATGTCTAGTTTTTGGTGCAATATCTACATAGGTGTATAGAGGCCCATTTCCAGCAACTATCACTCCAGTGTTCTAATGGTACAATGTGTTTGCTCATTGGCTCAGAAGGCTAATTGATGATTAGCAAACCCTTGTGCAATCATGTTCACACATCTAAAAACAGTCTAGCTCCTTCCAGAAGCTACAAAACTGACCTTCCTGTGAGCAGATTGAGTTTCTGGAGCATCACATTTGTGGGGTCAATTAAATGCTCAAAATGGCCAGAAAAAGAGAACTTTCATCTGAAACTCGACAGTCTATTCTTGTTCTTAGAAATGAAGGCTATTCCATGCGAGAAATTGCAAAGAAATTGAAGATTTCCTACAACGGTGTGTACTACTCCCTTCAGAGGACAGCACAAACAGGCTCTAACCAGAGTAGAAAAAGAAGTGGGAGGCCGCGTTGCACAACTAAGCAAGAAGATAAGCACATTAGAGTCTCTAGTTTGAGAAACAGACGCCTCACAGGTCCCCAACTGGCATCTTCATTAAATAGTACCCGCAAAACACCAGTGTCAACATCTACAGTGAAGAGGCAGCTGCGGGATTTTGGGCTTCAGGGCAGAGTGGCAAAGAAAAAGCCATATCTGAGACTGGCCAATAAAAGAAAAAGATTAAGATGGGCAAAAGAACACAGACATTGGACAGAGGAAGACTGGAAAAAAGTGTTGTGGACGGATGAATCCAAGTTTGAGGTGTTTGGATCACAAAGAAGAATGTTTGTGAGACGCAGAACAAATGAAAAGATGCTGGAAGAATGCCTGACGCCATCTGTTAAGCATGGTGGAGGTAATGTGATGGTCTGGGGTTGCTTTGGTGCTGGTAAGGTGGGAGCTTTGTACAGGGTAAAAGGGATTCTGAATAAGGAAGGCTATCACTCCATTTTGCAACGCCATGCCATACCCAGTGGACAGCGCTTGATTGGAGCCAATTTCATCCTACAACAGGACAATGACCCTAAACACACCTCCAAATTGTGCAAGAACTATTTACAGCAGAAGCAGGCAGCTGGTATTCTATCGGTAATGGAGTGGCCAGCACAGTCACCAGATCTGAACCCCATTGAGCTGTTGTGGGAGCAGCTTGACCGTATGGTACGCCAGAAGTGCCCATCCAACCAATCCAACTTGTGGGAGCTGCTTCTAGAAGCGTGGGGTGCAATTTCTCCAGCTTACCTCAATAAATTAACAGCTAGAATGCCAAAGGTGTGCAATGCTGTAATTGCTGCAAAAGGAGGATTCTTTGATGAAAGCAAAGTTTGATGTAAAAACAATGTTATTTCAAATACAAATCATTATTTCTAACCTTGTCAATGTCTTGACTCTATTTTCTATTAATTTCACAACGTATGGTGGTGAATAAGTGTGACTTTTCATGGAAAACACAAAATTGTTTGGGTGACCCCAAACTTTTGAACGGTAGTGTATATATATATATATGTATACACACACACACACTGTATGTATATATATATATATATATATATATATATGTGTGTGTGTGTGTGTGTATGTATATATATATATATATATATATATATATATAGATATCTATATATATATATATATATATAGATATCTATGTATATATATATATATATATATATATATATATATATATATATATATATATATATATATATATATATATACACACACTGTAGGTATGTGTATATAAGTAAGGTCGTACATGAGAAATATATGGGACATCACTGCTGACCTCTACTCCTGATTATGCTATTTTGCTGACTCTGGTCCTGTTATATTGGTATCAATGCTCTGAGTCACAGCAAGCATTAGATGCTCCAGGGATTGGTGACAACCATACAGAGAAGTAATATTTTCAGAATGGGGGTCAGCAATGGCAGTCTCCATATTCCTGTCAGTACAGGTTTCTTATTAGATACATTTGGTATAATGATTGCTTCCAGGTAAGAGGAAATAATGCGCAGACTAGTGCATGGTGAGGTCATGTCTTCACTCTGGAGGTCACATCCCATTTCTGGGGGGGGGGGGGAGACATATACAGGTACAATTCAGTCCAGTAGTAGTGGTGATGATACTGGGATCTCATTCATAGTGAGATCCAGATAGTGGGAATGCCGCATGCTCATTACATTAGTAATATGTGTTCTACTCTGTAATAATATACTGATGTACTACAATATACAGTTGTAGTAACAATAATTGGTGTTAGTTATGATGATGGCAGTAAAGTTGTGACCTCAGTAATGTAATCTATAGATCGGTGTATCAATGGAGCAATAATGATCATTGCTTATCTGTAGTAGTTTTTGCTGATGATGTCATAGCTGTAGTGGTAGTATTGATGTTGGTCTGGTTGTAGTAATGATGATGGTGTGGTCCATATGTAGTAATGATGATGGTGTGGTCCATATGTAGTAATGATGATGTAATACTAATGAGAGTGGGATCTATGCGGTAGAGTCAGTGATGCTGGTGATGTGGTCTCTGTGGTAGTGATGATCATTTGGCTCTGTGTAGTAGTCAGTGATGTTCTGTGTAGTGATGATGATGATAGTGTTGTTCATGTAGTAAAGATGATCTGGTCTCATGTTTTGGTGATCTTACTCTCTGTAGCACTCACTAATAATGATGCTCTCTGTAGTAGTCAGTGATGCTGCAAACCGTGTAGTAGTAATAGTAGTGGTGATGATGAGGATGTGGTCCCTGAAGTATATAGTGATGATGGTTTGCTCTGTGTAGTTGTCGGTAGTGATGATGATGCTCTGTGTAGTAGTGTTGATGCTCTGGTCCTGTAGTAGTGATGATGCTCTGTGTAATTGTCGGTAGTGTTGATGATGATGCTCTGTGTAGTAGTCGGTAATGATGATGATGATGATGATGCTGCTCTGTGCAGTAGTGTTGATGCTCTGGTCCCTGTAGTAGTGTTGATGATGATGCTCTGTGTAGTAGTACCGGTGATGATGATGATGATGATGATCTGGTCTCAGCATCCCCCCTCCTCTCCCCCTCCTCTCCCGGTCCGGCCCCCGGCTCAGCTCCAATCACGGCTCTCCTTACATCTGGCCGGAGCCGGTGCGGTCACATGACGGGTGCCGGGGATGTGAGCGCGACAGGTGTCAGCCGGGGGACGGAGACGATGGCGGGGGACGAGCTGGCATCCAGGCTGAACCGGCGGCTGCGGATGGGGGACCCGGAGGACGCAGAGAGGGAGAAGCCCAGTATGAGGGTCTTCAATCCCCACACCGAGTTCAAGGAGTTCAGCAGGAAGCAGATCAAAGACATGGAGGAGATGTTCAGACAGTGAGTGCCCCCCGTCCCCGATACCATCCCTGGACCCCGCACTGCACCCCGACACCATCCCTGGACCCCACACTACACCCCGACACCATCCCTGTACCCCACACTGCACCCCGACACCATCCCTGTACCCCACACTGCACCCCGACACCATCCCTGTACCCCACACTGCACCCCGACACCATCCCTGGACCCCACACTACACCCCGACACCATCCCTGTACCCCACACTGCACCCCGACACCATCCCTGTACCCCACACTGCACCCCGACACCATCCCTGTACCCCACACTGCACCCCGACACCATCCCTGGAACCCACACTGCACCCCGACACCATCCCTGTACCCCACACTGCACCCCGACACCATCCCTGTACCCCACACTGCACCCCGACACCATCCCTGGACCCCACACTGCACCCCGACACCATCCCTGTACCCCACACTGCACCCCAACACCATCCCTGTACCCCACACTGCACCCCGACACCATCCCTGTACCCCACACTGCACCCCGACACCATCCCTGTACCCCACACTGCACCCCAACACCATCCCTGTACCCCACACTGCACCCCGACACCATCCCTGTACCCCACACTGCACCCCGACACCATCCCTGGACCCCACACTGCACCCCGACACCATCCCTGGAACCCACACTGCACCCCGACACCATCCCTGTACCCCACACTGCACCCCAACACCATCCCTGTACCCCACACTGCACCCCAACACCATCCCTGGACCCCACACTACACCCCAACACCATCCCTGGACCCCACACTGCACCCCGACACCATCCCTGTACCCCACACTGCACCCCGACACCATCCCTGGAACCCACACTGCACCCCAACACCATCCCTGTACCCCACACTGCACCCCGACACCATCCCTGTACCCCACACTGCACCCCGACACCATCCCTGGACCCCACACTGCACCCCGACACCATCCCTGGAACCCACACTGCACCCCGACACCATCCCTGTACCCCACACTGCACCCCAACACCATCCCTGTACCCCACACTGCACCCCAACACCATCCCTGGACCCCACACTACACCCCAACACCATC
Source organism: Lithobates septentrionalis (assembly GCA_037952835.1). Classification (NCBI taxonomy): domain Eukaryota; kingdom Metazoa; phylum Chordata; class Amphibia; order Anura; family Ranidae; genus Lithobates; species Lithobates septentrionalis. The sequence continues at coordinate 148,750 of JBBDGP010000179.1, forward strand.
CCTGGACCCCACACTGCACCCCGACACCATCCCTGTACCCCACACTGCACCCCAACACCATCCCTGGAACCCACACTGCACCCACACCATCCCTGGACCCCGCACTGCACCCTGACACCATCCCTGGACCCCACACTACACCCCAACACCATCCCTGGACCCCACACTGCACCCCGACACCATCCCTGTACCCCACACTGCACCCCAACACCATCCCTGGAACCCACACTGCACCCCGACACCATCCCTGTACCCCACACTGCACCCCAACACCATCCCTGTACCCCACACTGCACCCCAACACCATCCCTGGACCCCACACTACACCCCAACACCATCCCTGGACCCCACACTGCACCCCGACACCATCCCTGTACCCCACACTGCACCCCAACACCATCCCTGGAACCCACACTGCACCCACACCATCCCTGGACCCCGCACTGCACCCTGACACCATCCCTGGACCCCACACTACACCCCAACACCATCCCTGGACCCCACACTGCACCCCGACACCATCCCTGTACCCCACACTGCACCCCAACACCATCCCTGGAACCCACACTGCACCCCGACACCATCCCTGTACCCCACACTGCACCCCAACACCATCCCTGGACCCCACACTACACCCCAACACCATCCCTGGACCCCACACTGCACCCCGACACCATCCCTGTACCCCACACTGCACCCCAACACCATCCCTGGAACCCACACTGCACCCACACCATCCCTGGACCCCGCACTGCACCCTGACACCATCCCTGGACCCCACACTACACCCCGACACCATCCCTGGACCCCACACTGCACCCCGACACCATCCCTGTACCCCACACTGCACCCCAACACCATCCCTGGAACCCACACTGCACCCCGACACCATCCCTGTACCCCACACTGCACCCCAACACCATCCCTGTACCCCACACTACACCCCAACACCATCCCTGTACCCCACACTACACCCCAACACCATCCCTGGAACCCACACTGCACCCTGACACCATCCCTGTACCCCACACTGCACCCCAACACCATCCCTGTACCCCACACTGCACCCCAACACCATCCCTGTACCCCACACTACACCCCAACACCATCCCTGGACCCCACACTGCACCCCGACACCATCCCTGTACCCCACACTGCACCCCAACACCATCCCTGTACCCCACACTACACCCCAACACCATTCTGACACCTTCCCTGTACCCATCCTCTACATCTCTCCATCCTTCTATACCCATCCTCTACATCTCTCCATCCTTCTATACCCATCCTCTACATCTCTCCATCCTTCTATACCCATCCTCTACATCTCTCCATCCTTCTATACCCATCCTCTACATCTCTCCATCCTTCTATACCCATCCTCTACATCTCTCCATCCTTCTATACCCATCCTCTACATCTCTCCATCCTTCTATACCCATCCTCTACATCTCTCCATCCTTCTATACCCATCCTCTACATCTCTCCATCCTTCTATACCCATCCTCTACATCTCTCCATCCTTCTATACCCATCCTCTACATCTCTCCACCCTTCTATACCCATCCTCTACATCTCTCCGTCCTTCTATACCCATCCTCTACATCTCTCCATCCTTCCATACCCATCCTCTACATCTCTCCATAATTCTATACGCATTCTCTACATCTCTCCATCCTTCTATACCCATCCTCTACATCTCTCCACCCTTCTATACCCATCCTCTACATCTCTCCATCCCTCCATACCCATCCTCTGCATCTCCCCATCCCTCCATACCCATCCTCTACATCTCTCCATCCTTCTATACCCATCCTCTACATCTCTCCATCCCTCCATACCCATCCTCTACATCTCTCCATCCCTCCATACCCATTCTCTACATCTCTCCATCCTTCTATACCCATCCTCTACATCTCTCCATCCTTCTGAAAGCATCCTCTACATCCCTGCACCCCATACTGCACCCCGACACCCTGCCCTGCAATATATTCCACCATTGTACCCATCCTCTACATCACTCCATACCCCTCCATCTTTATCTCTCAATCCTTGTACCCCTCACCGAAGCTTGGCACCCCAGACACCCTGCTCCATATTACATTGCACTATCATGTCCTCTACCTCACTCGATACCTGTCTTCTCCATCTTTGTTTACTCTATACTGGAGCCTGGCACCCCAGAGACCCCAACGTTCAGTTTCACACTACTCCCCCATAATTACTCTCCCCTCAGCACCATGATATCATTTCAGTATAATTGCCAGTCTAATTGTATGTTCTCCCAGTGGTAGGACATAGCTAAAGAGGGTGCACCTGCCCCATGGAGTTATGGGGACCATCCCTTAATCTAATATCCTGTGTGCTCACATTACATAGTGTACATAATCAGTGCAACTGATTTCCATTGAGATATTTACTGATTTACTTTTTAGTTTAGTTTTTAAAGGGTTGAATCTCCCAAGGGTAACATTTCAGCAACTGGTAGATGCTTGAGAGTTCATTTACTGGACTGTTTCTTATATCTGTCTGGGTCTCTCTAGGTGAGCCCCAGGGGTCTGTATCTGCTATGCCACCATGACAAGGAGCTCATACTCTCTTCATGTTGAACTTTTATTAATTTCATATTATGGAGAATGTAACTGGAGAAGCTGGAACACACCAAGGTTGGAAGGAATATTTAAAACACCTAGGTGGCCAGGAGCAGTCAGGAATCATGGCAGAGAGATCTCAATATTGCAGTATCCAGGGTGTATAGAAAGCCTGGGGATGACCAAACACACAAGGTTTCTTCTAGAAGTAATCACACCTGGTTGCACTGACCCTTTGATCTCTACAGTTGAATCAGACCAACCAAGGCTTACATGAGAGATCTAGGAGACTTTATTTAGATCCTACACTTGGTCATTGTTGCTTTTCATCGTGCCTGGCTGGGTTTATGGGAAAAATAGGGGGAGTATCATCATTATGGGCTGCCTTCTGAAATGCTAGATGACCAGCTGTTATACTGACCAGCCAGCCATTGGCCTAGATCAGATATGCAGATCAGTAAACCAAAATCCTTCTCTGTATACTTCTTCAAGGTCATTGGTTCAATGTGTTTGGGCAGGAGGGTCAGCAAGTCAGTGGGGCACCCAGCATTTTCAGGGGACCTCCATAAAGGCAGTTTTCGATGTTTCTATCAATAAAGATTTCTTATAACCACATGGGTGCCCATCTTGTTGCACTGCTCCTGGCCTTACCTGGGTTGCTGATATCATAAGCTTCCACGTTGTATTAGCTACAATCCCTTTCCTTACATTACTCATATTTTAGCAAGGAAACCACACACAATATTTCAAGCTCAACCCAATGATGTCTAATATTCTGATGGTGGGCCAATAGGATATCAATGACATCCCAATGTTCCCAGTAGTCCAGTCTCCTTGGACCTCTCAGCTTCAGCCCATCTGTACTGGATACCTGGCAGACCTGATTTTGGAGTGCTGGTCTTTTTCCCCATTGAGATTGTTTTTGCGTTGCATATTTTAGCAATGCTAGTCCTACATTGTGCCCTTGTAGTGCATGCAATGGCCACATTACATTGCATTCACTGGTCCTGTACATGCTCACGTTACATTGGCACTAATTGTCTCTACAGAGCAGTAACCACCATGCCATCTTTTGGCCGCTTACACACTGCAGTTTGAAAAAGCTCAGTACAGGGTGGGGGGGTTGTGGGTTACTGATCTAAATCCATTGTTTTCAATGTGCCTGTACAAACAGGTGCGTAAACAAGCGCTGCATATTCTTGAGTAAAAGAAAAATCTGCATTTCCGGTTATCATTTTGCACCGGTATGCACAAATACACGCATATGAGCATAAATATTAATGAATTTTGCATAGAAAGGTATTGTATGCAGGAATGTGTGAATGCGCATACACAAGCAAATATGCGCAAAAATACGCACAATTATGAGCAAAACAAATGCTTGAAATTACATCCAGAAATGCTGATGCCCAAACATCAGTTCCAAGTGCAAGAGGTCTTAGATACAGCCACCTCATTAACCTCAGTTTACCGTATTCCCAATAATAACCTCTTCCATTGAACACCTAGCGTTTCTTGTATTGTGCTATCCCCAGCCTCAATACTACTCTTGCACCAGCCCTCATAATTATGGTAAAAAAACACAAAATGCAGTGCTTTGAAAGAATGATCAAATAAATTCCAACATAGTACTGTATGCATAAACAGTGGTATTTATTGTATAAAGTTTAAAAATGGTTGAACAGTCAAAGTTTAAAATAAATGGTAGTGAATGTTACCAGTGACCTCAGAGTGGATAAGGGGAAAACAATCATCCGGGAGGCTTGCCTGGAGATGGTTTGAACATCAATCACCATCCAAGGAAATAAAGGGGAGAAAATTCAGTTCCCAGAGGGGGGAGCGTACTGGCTGCTGGCAAAGCCTGCCAGCTCCAAGTGGATGCCACGGCTGGATGGGGGTCAGCAGGATGGATAGAAAGGCAACCAGAGGGAACAACCAAGCCGAGCAGGGTTGATATTCTCAGCGCGCCTATGCATCTTCTGTGACGTCACTGCTGTGCCAGAGATGAAAGGAAAAGGTGTCCTGAATTCAGTTGTGTAAGCATCCACAATTCTGTTGCTGTGACTTACACGTTTCGCACGCATGAGCTTTGTCAAAGTCACCTGGTGACTTACAAACATGTAAGTCTCGGCAACAAAATTGTGGACGCCTACACAACTGACTTCAGGACACCTTCCCCCTTCCCTCTGGGAACTGAATTTTCTCCCCTCTATTTCCTTGGATGGTGATTGATGTTCAAACCAAGCCTCCCGGATGATTGTTTCCCCCTTATCCACTCTGAGGTCACTGGTAACGTTCACTACCATTTATTTTAAACTTTGACTGTTCAACCATTTTTTTACTTTATGGAATAAATAGCACTGTTTATGCATACAGTACTACGTTGGAATTTATTTGATCATTCTTTCAGAGCGCTGCATTTTGTGGTTTTTTTTAATTGACTGTCGCATCTCTTTCCATGCTGTGCTGGATGCACTGGGTCTGATCCACTTATTTGATTACTCCTCATCAGAGCACTTTACTTGGCCCCTAGACTCGCAGCGCTCCAGGCGTTCTGTGTTTTTTTTCTCATAACTATGGTGCCTTCCAGTCCTGCACTCAATACTACATTCCTACCTAATATATTATAACCTTTTGCAGCGAGCCCATATAAAGCCTCTTCCCCATTTTACAGCCCAGCACAGTCCTCCATGGCTCCCTTGTACCCATAAACAAAAAAGCAGAACGTGCCACCAAACAGGCTCGTCTTCAGTAGCTGGCAGAGTTCAATGGAAAGCGACCAAGATCCTGGCAGATGGGAACCAGGAATTGGCTGTGTGGTGAAGGTGACATCCAGCTGGAATAGAATGCAAGGCTTGAGCACTGTCCATCAGCAGGAGCCGTAACCACGATGGAACGCAAGCCAGCGTCGCGGCCGGAACCAGCATCTCGGCCGCTTTCGAACCCCCACTGAATACTAAAGTCTGATGATGAGCCTGTTTTCCTTCCACTTTTGTGAGTGTATTTTGTTTATATTTTTTAATTTGTTTTTAACAAAATTATACACTTAAATGGTGGCACCTTCTGCTTTTTTGTTTATTGTAGTGCACAGAGATCATCTAATACTTTGCTGGAAGAGCTGCTGCCATTGTTCAAGTGGCTTTCCCTAATTGGACTTATTTACCTTGGAAATGTATTATTCTTCTTTGCACCATTTCTCTTGCACCCATGCCTGTAGAAGCTCTGTTCTCATGGACACCGGTTCTAGTCCAACACTCAAGCTTTCTTTATCTGCATCTTATTACCCTTCACCACGTTCTTGCTGCCACTAATTCCATTCATAGTGCCCTGCAGATGTCCCACCACTCTTCTTCCTGCTTGAGGGTGATTGACAGCTCCCATGGCCAGTCGTTGTTGTCCAGTTCCTTTAAGTGAAGCCCCCCTTTAATTTATTTTTTGTAGGGAGGTCCTCCCACACGCTAATGGAGTCTAATACTTAATTAAATGCTGATCCTAATAATAGCATCCCCCTACTGTAAGAATCAGCGGGAGGCAGATAAGGTCTATTAGTCTCCCTGTAGCAGCAATATGATGTAAGCTTTAAGTTTCAGTGAATGGGTTAATGCCATTATGTTCTTAGAACCACAGTGGGGGATGTGTGTGTGTAGAAAATGGCTATGCCATTTAGTACTAGGCTGTAGCAGCTGCTGTCAAGAGGTTGCATAAGCTGCAGGAGTTCAATTAGTCATGGATGGCCATAGGCCAGTATGGCACGTAATAGGTTAATTGACATTCTCTGGCAAAAGAGAAATAGTATTTTGGCCAATGTAGGTGAGCCCCCCCCCCCCCCAAGGGGACCCTTTTTGGATGGCGTTCTCCATAGCAGTTCAGCATAATCTGTCTGCATAACGCTACCGATCGCCCTCCAGCAGCACTGTAGTAAACATCTATATTTCTGCATTAAATATCTCAGCCGCAACAAGGTTTTCTGGCTGCCGATCAAATGCATTTCAGCAACAGGTTGTTTATTAAAGCGCTCTGCCTACCTGCCTAATGTTTATCTATAGAACACCTCCAGGAGATATCCTTGATAACTGCTGGGAAAAATCAAAAAATGCATACAATATATGTATACACAGTATATATATATATATATATATATATATATATTTATTTTTTTTTCCCCCTATTTATATTTGTAAACATTTGTAGTCTGAAATCTTTGCAATGTGCTGTCCCATTTACAATTGATGAGACTATATTGCATCATTTCTCATTTAGAACAATCATTTGGCACTAATTAAAATCTGCATGGTTGTGTGTAGGGATGCTGGTACATCGTTCGTCATATGGGTGACGATTGTCTTAGTACAGAGCTGCAGCAATGAATTCCAGCTATAGAAAGGAGTCATTGAGGAAGAAGGTCTCTCTGGTTTGCTGTGCATCAGCAGCTTTCTGAATGGAGAATGTTACATTGTAGCAGAATCTGTAGCCATGTGTCAGTTTATTCAATATGTTTCAAATCTGCAGGATGGAATGTGTTCAGAAAGGATTTTTTTTCTTTCCTAGCTCTTGGCTGAAATGTGCTGCCTGTAGTGTTCCAGTGTCTATCTATACGCGCTTCAATAAATAATTTATTTTATTAGATTGTAAGCTCTTCTGAGCAGGGCCCTCTTAATCCTCTTGTATGTTATTGTATTATAACTGTATTGTCTCCTTTTTATATTGTAAAGTGCTGTGTAAATGTCTTTTCCGATCGATCTCTTCCAATAGGAATAGTTAATCTTTAGTTGACAGACTATTTGATCGAGATGCCACACATGGTGGATTTTGATTTAAGGTAAAGTGCTTGCATGGGCTTCCTCCGGGTACCCCGGTTTCCTACCACACTCCAAAGACACGCTGGTAGGTTAAATGGCTCCTGTCTAAATTTTCCCTAGTCATAGGCGTGCGCAGGGGGTGTGCCTAGGCATACCCTAATCATTATGTGCGGTGCCGATTCCCCCTACTGCCCATGCCCCCCCCCACACACACACTTGTTGGCCCCCCACCCCACAGTGCTGCTGACTTCCCTCCTCTCCCCCTGGCTGCTGCTGGGGATGTTTCAGGATGGAGAGCAGGGAAAGGGGCTAATGAATATGTAATTTACCGGCTCCTTCATTTTCTAAATGAACATACTCACTCACTGTGTCCATTCATAACTGAAGCATAGTAAACGGTGTTTGTGAATGCACAGAGCACTACCCATGCATTCACTGTCCTGTGCAGCTGAGGCTACAGAGGAAGGCATGTGTGTTTGAGCTTTGGGGCACACACCCTAATGCCATAGGCTGCACAAACCTATGGCCCTAGAATGTGTATGTATGAATGTGAGTTAAAGTGGTTGTAAAGACAAAAGATTTTTTACCTTCATGCATTCACTGTGAATGTACAATATACAGTATCTCACAAAAGTGAGTACACCCCTCACATTTTTGTAAATATTTTATTATATCTTTTCATGTGACAACACTGGAGAAATGACACTTTGCTACAATGTAAAGTAGTGAGTGTACAGCTTGTATAACAGTGTACATTTTCTGTCCCCTCAAAATAACTCAACACACAGCTATTAATGTCTGAACCGCTGGCAACAAAAGTGAGTACACCCCTAAGTGAAAATGTCCAAATTGGGCCCAAAGTGTCCATATTTTGTGTGGCCTCCATTATTTTCCAGCACTGCCCTAACCCTCTTGAGCATGGAGTTCACCAGAGCTTCACAGGTTGCCACTGGAGTCCTCTTCCACTCCTCCATGATGACATCACAGAGCTGGTGGATGTTAGAGACCTTGTGCTCCTCCACCTTCCATTTGAGGATGCCCCACAGATGTTCAATAGGGTTTAGGTCTGGAGACATGCTTGGCCAGTCCATCACCTTTACCCTCAGCTTCTTTAGCAAGGCAGTGGTCATCTTGGAGGTGTGTTTGGGGTCGTTATCATGTTGGAATAATGCCCTGCAGCCCAGTCTCTGAAGGGAGGGGATCATGCTCTGCTTCAGTATGTCACAGTACATGTTGGCATTCATGGTTCCCTCAATGATCTGTAGCTCCCCAGTGCCGGCAGCACTCATGCAGCCCCAGACTATGACACTCCCACCACAATGCTTGACTGTAGGCAAGACACACTTGTCTTTGTACTCCTCACCTGGTTGCCGCCACACACGCTTGTCACCATCTGAACCAAATAAGTTTATCTTGACATCTTCAGACCACAGGACATGGTTCCAGTAATCCATGCCCTTAGCCTGCTTGTCTTCAGAAAACGGGTGCACCGTCTTTAGAAGAGGCTTTCTTCTGGGACGACAACCATGCAGACCAATTTGATGCAGTGTGCGGCGTATGGTCTGAGCACTGACAGGCTGACCCACCACCCCTTCAATCTCTGCAGCAATGCTGGCAGCACTCATACGTCTATTTCCCAAAGACAACCTCTGGATATGACGCTGAGCACGTGACCTCAACTTCTTTGGCTGACCATGGAGAGGCCTGTTCTGAGTGAAACCTGTCCTGTTAAACCGCTGTATGGTCTTGGCCACTGTGCTGCCGCTCAGTTTCAGGGTCTTGGCAATCTTCCTATAGCCTAGGCATTCTTTATGTAGAGCAACAATTCTTTTTTTCAGATCCTCAGAGAGTTCTTTGCCATGGGTGCCATGTTGAACCTCCAGTGAGATCTATAACACCAAATTTAACACACCTGCTCCCCATTCACACCTGAGACCTTGTAACACTAACAAATTGGGCCCAATTTGGACATTTTCACTTAGGGGTGTACTCACTTTTGTTGCCAGCGGTTTAGACATTAACCACATAAAGACCAGCCGCTGCAGTTATACTGCAGCAGGTTGGCTCTCCTGGGCGAATTGCTGTCATGGTACGTCGGCTGCTTAAGACCACTAGGGGGCATGTGTGCTCGATGCCGGAGCCAGTGCGATGTCCGCCGGCCACCCTCGATCGCTCCTGAGAGAGACTGAATGTAAATGTAAACAGACCGATCCCCGTTCTGTCAGGGGAGGATAGACTGATCGTCTGTTCCTAGTGATTAGGAACAGCGATCTGTCTCCTCCCCCAGTCACTACACTGCCCCCACAGTTATAAACACCTCCTAGGGAACATATTTAACCCCTTGATCACCCCCTAGTGTTAACCCTTTCCCGGCCAGTTTCATTTATACAGTAATCATTTTTATAGCACTGATCGCTGTGTAAATGTCACTGGTCCCAAAAAAGTGTCAAAAGTGTCCAATCTGTACGCCACAATGTCACAGTCCCACTAAAAATTGCTGATCACCGCCATTACTTGTAAAAAAAAATAATAATAATAAAAATGCCGTAAATCTAACCCCCTATTTTGTAGACGCTATAACTTTTGCGCAAATCAAACAATATACGCTTATTGTGACATTTTTTTACCAAAATTATGTAGAAGAATACATATTGTCCTAAACTGATGAAGAAATTTGTTTTTTTACATATTTTTTGGGATATTCATTATAGCAAAAAGTAAAAAAAAAAAATATTTCTTCTTCAAAATTGTCGGTCTTTTTTTGTTTATAGCGCAAAAAATAAAAAACGCAGAGGTGATCAAATACCACCAAAAGACAGCTCTATTTGTGGGAAAAAAGGAAATACATATTGTTCAGGTACAAAGTCGCATGACCACGCAATTGTCAGTTAAAGCGACGCAGTGCCTTATCGCAAAAAATTGCTTGGTCATTAAGGAAGCAAATCCTTGCAGTCATTAAGGGCTCATGCACACAGGATGCTTTAAAAACGCCAGCGCTAAAAACTTAAATTTTTTTCATGTTAAGCTGCGTTTTTACATTAGCGTTATTGCGCATTTTTCCGTGTTTTGTGCATTAGCATTTTTTTGGGGTGTTTTTCACTAAAAACACTCCCTATAGTGTAAAAACTCCTAAAAAGTGTCAAACGCTGCTTTTTCATTTTTACAGCTCATTTTTACTGCTCCTAGAAGCTCATGCTGAGGTTTTTGTTTTTTTTTACTGCCCCTAAACGCTTATGCCTCCAAACGCCTCTGACAGTTTATGCGTGCATAAACACATAGGCTACAATGGAGGGGCTTTTAGCCAGTTAAAAAATGTCAAACGCCCCTAAGGCTCTATTCACACTAATGCGTTTTTTGATGCATTTTGCATTTTGCAGAAATGCATGGGAATTTTTTAACATGGGTTCTAGGGGTGCAACGGATCAAAAAACTCACGGTTCGGATCGTTCCTCGGATCAGGAGTCACGGTTCGGATCATTTTCGGATCAACAAAAAAAAAAAATCTCCCCCACTGTAATATCCACAATCTCCCTATTGGCAGAGTATTGGCAGAGTATTGTCAGGGTATTGGCAGGGCATTGCAGAGTATTGTCAGGGCATTGCAGAGTATTGTCAGGGCATTGCAGAGTATTGGCAGGGCATTGCAGCAGAGCATTGCAGAGTATTGGCAGGGCATTGCAGCAGAGCATTGCAGAGTATTGGCAGGGCATTGCAGAGTATTGGCACTGCTGCCGTCCGATCTCACCCCTCCACTGTACAGATCAGTACACAGAGGGGAGAGAGGAACCGGCGTCATGACATGACGCCGGTTTGTTACAAGTGATCGCTCCGTCATTTGACGGAGCGATCACGTGCTAAACGGCTGCCGGGTGTACCAAGATGGCCGCCGCTCCGGAGCTAGGCCAAAGCCGCGGCCTTTCCTATGGCCGAGGCCACAGAGTGCTCCGCGGATCGCGGGTGTCCCGTACGGATCAACCTCCGCGGATCGGATCACGATGACGATCCGTTGCACCCCTAATGGGTTCCTATGGAACATGTTCACATGCATTTTTGTGCCTCTGCGTTTTTGGAAAGGGTCGGGGACTTTTTTCATGCAAAATGCAGCGTTTTGCATGTAATAGAATTCAATGGACCCGCATCCAAAACGCAAGTACCGCGTTTTTGCAGCGTTTTTACCGCGTTTTGTTTTTCTCTCTTTTTTTTTTACACTGTATACAGTATAAAAAAAAACACTGTAAAAAAAAAAAAAAAAACCCCGCAAAACGCAGCAAAATCGCTGCAAAAACGCATGTTCAAAAACGCACCAAGCACCGCAGAAAGCACTGCAGAAACGCTCAAAAGCTCTCAAAAGCAACATGCATAGATGTGAATCGAGCCTTACAGCAGCTGTATAAACATCCTGTGTGCATGAGCCCTAAGTGGTTAATCGTTCTGAAGGGGATATGTGGCTATTCAATTGTTTTTGAATTTAAACGTTTTTAATTTTTCAACCAAAACAATTAGTGAATGACTGAAGTAAACCCTAATACTGAAAGACGTTTAGTGGAAAGCAGTGTGCATCATAAACATTTGCTGTTTTTATATTTCTTTTTATTTATAAAAACATATTGCCATACAAAAATAAAATAAATATGTTTATAAATAGTTGTATTTTTAAAAAAAATATTATAATAAATATGTATCAATAAAATATAAATAAAATTTTTATTATTAAATAAAATAAATATGATTTATTATTGCAGAATAAAATGTACAATGAAATTTCGAATATTAATATTATTATACAGAATTTTCTATACCACCAACGGTTTGCAGAGCGTGTCACAAAATAAAAGGGGCCCCATAGAGTTACAAAAGAATTCAGTACAAGAGGGTTCAGAGGGCCCTGCTCCTTAGAGCTTACAATCTATAAAGGAAAGGTCAAGTGATACAAATTTTACATTTACATTAGCATGTTAATAAAGCCTATATAAGATTTTAGTGATTGGGTACATCTACTTTAGCATTGTTGATATAATATCGCTAACAAATTTCAGTTTCCTACCAGCATCCTCTGTTCTTTGACTGCTTTGATAAAAATCAGCCACAGAATGATCACACAAGAGGAACATATAAAATCTTGTTTTATTTTTCTTCTCCTGAGATTAGTGTGATTTTATGCTGGGAACACACTGACTTCAATCATATCTGCTAGGTGTGCACAGCCTATTGCATTAGGGTATGCACTCCAAATGTATTAAAACATGGATGGTGTCAGTAGAGCAGTGAACTTGTCATTAGGGCAGTGGACGGTGTCAGTAGTTTTTTTATTTTTATTATTTCTTTTTTTTAATGATTTTTTACAATTGTTTTAGGAGCCTCGTTGGGGGCTTTGGTGAAATATCTGCAGGGGGGAATCTTCAATGCACAGGGTGATTAGGGTGTGCCCAGGCACATCTGGCACACCCCCTGCCCACGCCTATGTCTGCTAATTATAAATCTTTATTCTGCCTTTTTTCTTAGACAATCACATTTCTTGAAGACTTCTGCCGAGAATAATTTTCCAAAGGTTGGGATATATTTACAGCAGGTAGGCTCAGTTAACACTGCTGCGACATGGAATCTGCCTTTAGACCCCAAGTCACACGACATGCCAAATTCAATGTTTCCCTATGAGAGTCGTCTTAACTGATACTACACAAGTCGCTTCGACTTAAAGGGAAACTTCAGACATTTTTTTCATCCTTCCATCTATTAAATCTTCTGCCCTTGTTGTTGTTTTAACTTTGGATAGTAAAACATTTTTTTTCTGCCGGTAAATACCCTATACAGCCCACTTCCTGTTTCTTGTCTAGTACTAAGCCTAGGCTTATGACATCATGCACAGCTCTCCCTCTCTCACTTTCCTGAGAGTTTGCCAGGGAGAGAGGGGGGATGAGTCATAAGAGGGCCAATGAGAGCTGCAGAGCTGGAGGTGTGCGTCTGTGTGTCTGTGTAAATCCAGGAAGTGAACAGGCAGCAGCTTCAGCTGCCCACAGTTAAAATGGATGCAGCCAGACTCAGTGGAGGGAGATTTCTGCAGCATATTTGGCAAGTATTGAATCACAGTATATAGAAAATAATATGCAAAGTGGTTGGAGGGAAGCTTCAGAATGGCAAAGATGTTTTTATTACAAATTATGTGAGCAGACTGCAGTTCCTCTTTTAGAAATTATTTCTGCACTACTTTGGACCGACTTGGGTGCGATTTCAGCCCTTGTACAGGCTCTTAAATAGCATCAAAGTCAGAAGGAAGTCGCAGGGCAAAGTCGTACGACTTTTCCGTCACAGCAGTGTGAACCGAGCCGTAAAGGGGAAGGATTAGAACCCCGGTTCAGTTTTTATTGCTGCCTGGATTAGAAAATAATAAGAAATCTCAGCAGATCAGGAAGTGTGGACATATCTTCCAATGTGGACACTTGTTCTGGTGACACCTGTAATACAGCCAGCAAATTTTGCCCACTTTTTTTGATGAGCCAACCAAATGTCCCTGCCAGCCACCTGCCACCCATCACCATCATTGACTTATCGAAGGAGCTGGGTGGGAACGCCCGTTCCTGCTACGCTATATGTGTATGGGGTCTAAAGTTTTGGGCTATTCATAGACTTTAAATCAATAAGGCTGTATGTTATGTACAGTGCCATGTCCCATCCATTTTGATTTGTGTTAGTTTAGGTAACAGTGTCAGTTCTCCGCTGTAAACCGCACAGCCGTGGATTCAGCAACAGCGTCTGTTTTCCTACCCCAGATTGGGGCGTTATTATGCAAATGAGACGCCTTCAGGGAGAACCTTATATGTGCAGCTGAATGCATTCAAGCGAGAAGCTGGCTATATGCGATGATGACCTCCTTTACATAGAGCCAGGCTGAACTTTACTGCATGAACCTCCCAGAGGGGTAAAGGCCACATCATTCCGCTCTGTTACATATTGCCATAGCTGCTGTGCTAGAAATCTTCCAAGGTCTTATAAAAAAAAAAAAAAAAGAAGAACCCTGCCAAGAGCGTTTTTATGTCTGCATGTCTCTCTCCGGGTCTGCAGAGGGTGACGGGTGTGCAGGGGGTGACGGGTGTGCAGGGGGTGACGGGTCTGCAGAGGGTGACGGGTGTGCAGAGGGTGACGGGTGTGCAGAGGGTGACGGGTGTGCAGGGGGTGACGGGTGTGCAGGGGGTGACGGGTGTGCAGCGGGTGACGGGTGTGCAGGGGGTGACGGGTGTGCAGGGGGTGACGGGTGTGCAGAGGGTGACGGGTGTGCAGGGGGTGACAGGTGTGCAGGGGGTGACGGGTGTGCAGAGGGTGACGGGTGTGCAGAGGGTGACGGGTGTGCAGGGGGTGACGGGTGTGCAGAGGGTGACGGGTGTGCAGGGGGTGACGGGTGTGCAGAGGGTGACGGGTGTGCAGAGGGTGACGGGTGTGCAGGGGGTGACGGGTGTGCAGAGGGTGACGGGTGTGCAGGGGGTGACGGGTGTGCAGAGGGTGACGGGTGTGCAGGGGGTGACGGGTGTGCAGGGGGTGATGGGTGTGCAGGGGGTGGCGGGTGTGCAGGGGGTGACGGGTGTGCAGGGGGTGATGGGTGTGCAGGGGGTGGCGGGTGTGCAGTGTGCAGACTTGTATATAACATCTTATTATTTTTAGGTTGCATTCACATCTATGCAATGCGACCTTGTATGTGCAATGATGTGCATTTTTATCTGCTTTGCATTCGGGTGAACTGCCCAACACTCAGATCTCACATTAAAGATTTGCATGCACTTTTTTTTTCTTTTTTAACCACTTCAGCCCCGGAAGGTTTTACTCCCCCCCCTTAATGACCAGGCCATTTTTTGCGATACGGCACTGCGTCGCTTGAACTGACAATTGCGCGGTCGTGCGATGTTTGTACCCAAACAAAATTGATGTCCTTTTTTTCCCCCACAAATAGAGCTTTCTTTTGGTGGTATTTGATCACCTCTGCGGTTTTAATTTTTTGCGCTATTAACAAAAAAAGAAAAAAATAAATATATTTCTTACTTTTTGCTATAATGAATATCCCAAAAAATATGTAAAAAAATAAATTTCTTCAACAGTTTAGGCCGATGTGTATTCTTCTACATATTTTTGGTAAAAAAAAAAGTCACAATAATAGGGGGTTGGATTTATGGCATTTCTTTCTTTTTTTTTTTTTTTAAACAATATTTTTTACTTTCTGCTATAATACATATCCAAAAATAAATACATAAAAATGTATTCATCAGTTTAGGCCAATATATATTCTTCTACATATTTTTGGTAAAAAAAAAAATCGCAATACGTGTATATTGATTGGTTTGCGCAAACGTTATCGCGTCTACAAACTATGGGAAAGATTTATGGACTTTTTTTTTTTTAAATGTTTTTTACTGGTAGCGGTCTGCGATTTTTGGCAGGGCTGCGACATTGCGTCGCACAAATCTGACCCTAAGGCCACTTTCACACGGAAGCGCTTTACAGGCGTTTTTGTACTAAAAAAAGCGAATGAAAAGCGCCTGTAAATTGCCTCTTCTGCAGCCCCAGTGTGAAAGCCTGAGTGCTTTCACACTGGGGCGGTGCGCTTGCAGGACAGGAAAAAAAAAGTCCTGCAAGCAGCGTCTTTGGGGCGGTGCTGTCAGAATACACTGATCAGTGCTGCAGCCGCTAAATGAGCGGCTTTTATCTGATAGGGTGGTTTAACAGAAGTCGATCAGTAAATTGACTTATGTTTAACTGCAGTGGCCACACGTGGCCTGAAATTTAGTCAGCCCCTGCTGAACCAGCTGACTTTCGAACCATCTATGACCACCTTAAGACAAGAAGTGTGTTGCTGGCTGGATCACCAGATAAAGGGGAACAAAAGAAAACAAATGCAACCGATCAAAGGTAAATGTTCCAACAAGACGGTTCCAGAGACGTCTGGAAAGGGAATCGCCATAGATGAATCGAAATTCAGATGGTCCATGCTGAACTGGATCAATTTTGATCCATCTATGGCCAGCTTAAGATGTAGTGCCAATCCCTCCTTTGACTTCCGCTCACCCCAAAAATACAACAACCAACAAAGCCGACCACAACTCTGCCCCCAGCTACATCACTAACCTGGTCTCAAAATACCAACCTAGTCGTTCTCTTCATTCCTCCCAAGACTGCCTTCTCTTTTGGTCCCTCTTCACCTCCTCCCATGTTTTCCTCAGGACTTCTCCAGAGCCTCTCCCATCCTATGGAACTCCCTACCCCAATCTGTCTGACTATGTCTGAAAACCCTTCTCTTCAGAGCCTATCCTACCCTCACCCTTCAACTGTACTTTTATTTTCTCCCTTAGCTCATCCCCCACAGTTATTATTACCTTTTGTATCCCTTGACCCTCCTTTTTAGATTGTAAGTTCTAATGAGCAGGGCCCTCTGATTCCTTTTGTGTTGAGTTGAATTGTATTGTAACTCCCCTTATGTTGTAAAGTGCTGCACCGTTGGTGCTTTATACATCCTGGATAATAATGATAATAATAGTATTTCTTAAAGTTCAAGCTCAAGGTTTTTTACCTTCATGGATTCTGTGCAGCAGCCCCCCCTAATACTTACCTGAGCCCCACATATATACGATCCAGGGATGTGTGTGAGAGCCTCGGCTATCCTGGGTCTCCCCCTCTCCATTTGCTGAGACAGCAGTTCTGTGTGTGTATGGACACGCGGAGCAGCAGCTCGGGAGCGAGACTGCTTGGGTGCCTTCAGAGCAAGCTTCTTGCTCTGGGGGCACTTGGCGGGTGGGAGGGGTGAGGAGCGCTGAGGACCCAAGACTAGATCTGAGCTGCTTTATACAAAACCACTGCACAGAGCAGGTAAGTAGAACATGTTTGTTATTTAAAAAAACAAAAACTTGTTTTGCACAGAGCAGCTCCGATCCTCTTTTTTTCGGGGCCCCCCGCCGGCTGTGATTGACAGTAGTTGGAGCCAATGGGCGCCTGCTGCTGTCTCAGCCAATCAGAAGGGAGAGTGCTGTGACAGCCGACTGTGAACATCATGGATCAGAGGGGGCTCAGGTAAGGATCGGGGGTGGGTTGAGAGGGGGAGCTGCACACAGAGGATTTTTTACCTTAATGCATAGAATACATGAAGGTAAAGAACCTTTAAAACCACTTTAACTACTTGTCGACCATCCGCCGCAGATGTACTGTGGCAAGGTGGCTCGGCTGCGCAAATCGCCGTACCGATTCGTGCACCACCATTCGTGGGTGTGCACGCCCCGACTGGCCAGCGGGGGAGCCAATCAGCGGGTCCGCCTGAGATCGTTCCCCGCAGAGACAGAACAGGGATCTGCTGAAGTAAACAAGGCAGATCTCCGTTCTGTCAGGGGATGACACTGAGATCTGTCTTTCTGCTAAGCAGGTATATGGATCTGTGTGTTTCCCCGCTCACACAGTCCACAAACAGGGAACACATTTAACCCCTTGATCGCCCCTGATGTTAACTCCTTCCCTGCAAGTGTCGTCAGTACAATGTCAGTGCATATTTTTAGCACTGATTACTGTAATACAGTAATGTCACTGATTCCCAAAAAAGGGTAAAAAATATCAGTTAGGTGTCCGATCTGTCCACCGCAATGGCGCAGTCCCGCAAAACAAATCGCTGATTGCTGCCATTACTAGTAAAAAAAAAAAATAATAATAAAAATGTCATAAATCTATCCCCTATTTTGTAGACGCGATAACTTTTGCGCAAACCAATCAAAAAAACACTTATTGTTTTTCTTTTTACCAAAAATATGTAGAAGAATACATATTGGCCTAAACTGATGAATAAATTATTATTTTTTTTTTATTTTTTTTGGATATGTATTTTAGCAGAAAGTAAAAAAAAATATATATATATATATATATATATATATATATATATATTTTTTTTTTTTTTTTTTTTTTCTTGATTGTAGCTATTTTTTCGTTTATAGCGCAAAAAATAAAAATCACAGTGGTGATCAAATAACACCAAAAGAAAGCTCTATTTGTGGGAAAAAAACACCATAAATGTTGTTTGGGTACAGCGCCGCACAACCGCGTAATTGTCAGTTAAAGTAATGCAGTGCCGTATCGCAAAAAATTGCTGGGCATTAAGGAGTAAATCCTTCCTGGGCTGAATTGGTTAATATCACTTTAACTGCAGAATAGAAAAATAAGGTCATGTGAGGTTGTGTGATAATCTGCTCCCCGTGCTGCATGCTGTATTTTCTCCCGCATGCTCATATGCCAGTGTAGCCGGGTCCCTAGAGGTCTAATGGTGACCTCCAGAGTTAGAGCCCTTTCACACTGGGGCAGGTGTCGGCGTCGGCGGTAAAGCGCCACTATTGTAAGCGGCGCTTTACCGTCGGTATGCGGCCGCTAGCGGGGCGGTTTTACCCCCCGCTAGCGGCCGAGAAATGGTTAAAAACCACCGCAAAGCGCCTCTGCAGAGGCGCTTTGCCGGCGGTATAGCCGCGCCGTCCCATTGATTTCAATGGGCAGGAGCGGTGAAGGAGCGGTATACACTCCGCTCCTTCACCGCTCCGAAGATGCTGCTAGCAGGACTTTTTTTTACCGTCCTGCCAGTGCATCGCTCCAGTGTGAAAGTCCTTGGGGCTTTCACACTGGAATGAAAGCAGCGGCACTTTCGGGTCGGTTTGCAGGCGCTATTATTAGCGCAATAGCGCCTGCAAACCGCCCCAGTGTGAAAGGGCCCTAAGGGACAGCTGACATCCTTCTGTGTAGAGTGGGTTACTAGGCATGGTGTGTGCAATGCAAGGTAGATTAATGGGCGCCAGACACTTCTTGAATGCAAAGAGATTTATTGTCTCTTAAACCGAACTGTGGGATAGAAGGTTTAAGGCCAGGATGCTCTTAAGTGGTTGCAATCCTTATTGGCAGACTCTGAGACTTCTATAGGTAGACAGCCATGCAGGGAAAGGGATCCAGCCGGACACCACATCTGCATGTGTAGAATCGCTGTCTCCTATGGCAATGGTCTTGTAACAGTTTCTAACACAAGTTGTAACAAACTTCTTTACTTCCTCTACAATCTCCTCTTGTAGATCTTCACTCAACTGAGCTCCCAGTCTCTCTCACCAGACTTACTGATCCACTGCCACTGGATCCCGTGAGCTCTTCCAACCTTCTCATTCAGTATCTTCCTCAAATGTCACCCCCGCATCCCTGATGGGTCCCTGGCTTGGCACTCACAGATACTCCTCAAGCGTCTCTCTACTGGCCTGCTCACAAGACTACTCTGACAGCGTCACCTCCGCTGTCTGGGTCCCCGGCTTGACATCTTGTTGAAGTTTCACCAACACTTTGCCATCCCCAGTTGGTGAGAATACTGTTCCGGTACTTGCTTCAGCTACTCACTGTGGTCCCGGGTAACAAGGTTGTTGGTCCCTTAGTGGTGACAGATTCCCTTCTACCTCCGACCACGACGCGTTCTCTGGCCAGCAGAACCGTCACTTCTGGTTGAACTGCAAGCCGCAGTCCCAACCCTGCACTGCTCTCTTGCTTCTGGATAGGCCCTCAGACTGCCCAGCAGCCAGATGTCCCAGGGATAGGCCTCAGGTCTCTGCCCGGGGCAGCACAGCACATGTCCACCCAGACAGCTGTCCAGGTGGCACAGAACAGCAATCGCCTGACCTCACCCAAATAAATAGGCGCTCCCAGCATGCCAAGGGACCCAAGATGATCCCTGCCCATTGGCTGAGATACCCCATCTATTCCTAAACTGTCCTTCCAATGCCCTTGTCTTATCTAATGTCACCAGATACCCGGCCATCTAGTGATAGAAGAGAGAAAAGTGCAGCAATTCCAGAATAAGGGTGGAATCAATTGATCTCCTATCAACTGGCCAAGGCAACTATACCTGGCAGGTAAATTTACTAGCAACCCTGCCTAAACATCGGGGTGCTACCACCAGTAAAGGACGTAAAAGCTGGTGGGAGGAACCACTGTGTGTGGCAGGGGAACATTTTCTCCGAACTGGAAAAAAATTTCCAACTGGAAGGGTTAAATACTTGCAGCAGGGGACCGGTGAAGTGTCAATGTTTGAAGACAAAGGTCACTGAAAATGTAAGTATAAATAATCCTCCTTTTTGGGTTCCCCTTTTTTTCAATAAGTAACCCTGTGGTGACAAGATCACATTAAAGGGCAACTCTTAAGCCACGTACACACGAGCGGAATGTCCGACAGAAAAAGTCAGACAGAAGCTTTTCATTGTATATTCCGATCGTGTGTAGGCCTCATCGGACTTTTTCTTTTCGAAAATTCTGACGGACCTAAAAATAGAACATGTTCTAAATATTTACGATGGAACCAATTCCTATCGGGAAAACCGATCCTCTGTATGCTGTTCCGACGGACCAAAAACGACGCATGCTCTGAAGCAAGTACGAGACGGAAGCTGTTGGCTACTGGCTATTGAACGTCCTTTTTCTAGTCCCATCGTACGTGTTGTACGTCACTGCGTTCTGGACGGTCAGACTTTGGTCGGACTTTGGTTTGACCGTGTGTAGGCAAGACCGCTAGAATGGAGTTCCGTCGGAGAAACCTTCGGTGTTTATTCCGACGGCAAAACCGGTCGCGTGTACGTGGCATAAGGCCCATTCACACCTCTGTGTTCCTGTTCATGTTTCCTGCACCCCAGATGTCTGTGTGCTCCACTTGGCTTAATGAGGACATTTGTAAAATGAGGATAATTTGACCAAAGGCACTGCTGATGTCAGCCGCTGAGCCAGTTGTGGCAGCCAGAACAATAGGGCATAGATAATTGGAATAATTATAGAGTGCGGATGTTCATCAGCGAAGTTACAAATAGCATGGATGTTTTGATGCTGTATGTGCCTATGCGAGGGTGATGGGAAAAGTAAAGATAGCACAAAAATAAACTGATCCCAGCCATCATTCAGTTTTATTTCCTTAACGCAGTGCAGCGTGAATTATCTTCCCAGGAAGCTAGTGAGATTATGACGGCGATGGGAAAATGGATTAGTGTGTGGTTTATATACAGGGACCTTCTCTGTCCTTGTAAATTATAGGGGGCAGAAGGTTTTTTTGTTTTGTTTTTTTTTTGTTTTTTTTAGAGTCAATCACACCTACTGTATGTTTTTATTGCACACCCGTGCATGCACATAGGTTAGCCATTGTATAAATGGGCTAGATCACATCTTTGCAAGGGGTGGGCAGGAGGGGCAGCTGCCCTGGGCGCCATGGGGATTTGGGGGGGTAGTGCTAGAATGGGTGATTAGGAGGAGGGAATTTGTACTAGTAAAGAGGATTTGTGTTAGGAAGGGGGATTTTGCAGGGGGGGGGGGTATGCTAGGGAAGGGGATTTGTGCTGGGGTAGGGGGGGATTTGGGGGGGGGGATTTATGTGGAGAGGGGTAGAGGAATTGTGCTAGGAAGAGGAAGTTGGGGAGGGAGAGGATTTGAGCTGGGAGGGGGATTTGTACTGGAAGAGGGGAATTTAGAAGGAATTTAGAAGGAGAATTTTGGTTTGCAAAGGGAATTTATGCTTAGGGGGGTACGTGTGAAGATTAGTGCTCACATTTTTTTGGGGAGGAGGAAGAGGATGTTTGCTGAAACAGAATGCTCATACATTTGGTGGGGGGGGGGGGGGGGGTGTTTTGTTACTTCCCACTGGGTGCTAGCTGATCTTTGTGATGCCTTGACATGCCTTGGATTTTTACAGATTCATCCACGTGCAATATAGGGCCAATTGATGATGATGGCAATGCATGAAAGTGCTTGATTATTTAATTGCTTGCCGACCAGCCACAGCAGTTGTACTGCGGCAACATGGCTCGGCTGTGCGAATCGCCGTCATGTTACATCGCTTCTTTATGTGGCCACTGGGGGCGTGCGTGCGCCAGATGCTCGCCCCCCGGGGTCGATGCGAGTGCCCGGCGGTTGCAGTGACTGCCGGGCTCCTGCAATCGCTCGTGACACGGCGAGAAACCGGGATCTCTGTGTTTAAACACAGAGATCCCGGTTCTCTGAGGGGAGAAGAGACAGATCGTGTGTTCATACAAAGTATGAACACCAATTTATCTCTTCCCCTGGCAAGTCCCACCCCCCTTCAGTTAGAACACACACTAGGGAACGCAGTTAACCCCTTGATCGCCCCCTAGTGCTAACCCCCTCACTGCCAGTGACATTTTTATAGCAATCAATGCATTTTTATAGCACTGATCGCTGTATAAATGCCAACGGTCTCAAAAATGTGTCAAAATTGTCCGATCTGTCCGCCATATTGTCGCAGTCATGTTAAAAATCGCAGATCGCCGCCATTACTATTAAAAAAAAAATAATAATAAAAAAGCTATAAATCGATCCCCCATTTTGTAGACGCTATAACTTTTGCGCAAACCAATCAATATGCACTTATTGTGATTTTTATTATCAAAAATATGTAGAAGAATACCTATCGGCTTAAACTGGGAAAAAATTTGCTTTTTTAAAAAAAATATATATTTATTAAAGCAAAAAGCACAAAATAATGCGTTTTTTTTTCAAAATTGTCGCTCTTTTTTTTGTTTATAGCGCAAAAAAAAAAAAAAAACGCAGAGGTGATCAAATACCACCAAAAGAAAGCTCTATTTGTGGGAAAAAAAGGACGTCAATTTTGTTTGGGTACAACGTCGCACGACTGCGCAATTGTCAGTTAAAACGGCGCAGTGCCGAATCGCAAAAAATGGCCCGGTCATTCAGCAGCCAAATCTTCCGGGGCTGAAGCAGTTAAAAAAAAAAAAGGAAATGCTTGATTATTAATAACTCCCATAAAAAAATTAATTCAACAGCCTACAGAAAGGTGTGATTCCAGCCTAAGGGATTTTGTTCCTTCTTAACTTGATAGCATCTGATAGCTGTAGATTTGTCATCTACAAAGTCATGCTGCAAGCCTGGATGTCTTTTGTTTTTCCCACACTGTTCAGTCTACAGACTGCAGTGTGTGAAAATCCCAGGAGGTCAGCAGTTTCTGAGATGCTGCAAACATTCCCTCCAGCACCCAGTGTCTCTTAAAGCTGAATTTTGGGGAATTAAAAAAAAAATAACTCTTGTAGTAGGCTTCTCCCTGCACTGCAAGGGTTAAATGCTTGTTAATTCTAGGGGTAGAGCAGTGTTTCCTAATCTAATTCCTTAAATACCCCGAACAAGCCATGATTTCCCTTAGGCCTTATTCACACGGGCGTACCCATCCGTACACCTGAGCAAGATGCACGTGATTTTCATGCATCCGCGTGCAGGCAGTCCCATTTATGTCTATTGTAATACAGCAGTTGTACGGACAGAGCCGCTGGTTACAATTTGATAGCTGTGCAGGTGTGTGGCCCCCGGTCCCACCCTGTCTGCATTCAGGGCCACGCACCCACATGGCTGTCAAATTGGGACCAGCTGACTATGTCTGTACAGCAGTGGCGGCCGCTCATCACCCCCCTAATCCATGCACCCAGCCCCTAATCTACATGCAGGGTGCCGGACGCATGGATTTTAATGGGTGGGGGGGGGTGTTTCCAAGCACATAATTAGAGCCTGAGGCTCTAATTGGCTTCGAAAAAGGGTGGGCTAGGGGCGCAGAGCACTGTGTCCCGAGCCCACCCAGTTGTGTGACATTAGCGAATTAATATTCGCTAATGTCTTCCTGTTTCTCCTCCCGGCCAATCAGGAAGTGGATCCTGAGACCTGGTTGGCCACGAGTTCTAAGTCCTGATTGGCCGGGAGGAGAAGTGACCGCCGGGACTTGGGAGGAGACGCAGGGGGGAAGCCGCCGAAGCCGCGACCTGGATGGGGTAAGTGCGGGGCTGGCGGGGGACTTGACGGGCAAGTAATGCGGCGATTGAGCAACGGGAGGAAGCGGCGATCGATTGAGTGAGCGCTGGGGGTACAGTGTCTGGCTGGCGGGGGGGCTGCCGCCCCCCCGCCCTGAAGAAAATTGAGCACCAGCTGCCACTGCTGTACAGCAGTGCTATGAGGGCACTCAGTAGGGCTCGATTTCCCAGCCAGGCTGTGTGTGTCTACCCCAGGCACTAGCTCAATCGATCGACGCTTCCCCCCCATCGCTCGAATGCGAATCGCTCGCCCATCGCTCGCCAGGCCCCCCCGCCAGCCCTGCACTAACCCCATCCAGGTCGCGGCTTCAGCGGCTTCCTCATTCTGGCAGACATTCTGCATCTAGTGCGACTAGTCCCCGAAGCCTCTTCTCTTTGGTGCTCTGGCCCGTGGTCACACTCTCACATCATCACATACAATGCAGTGCCAACAGTCCTGCGTTGTATGTGAGAACGTCGAGGACTCGCTCAGAGGAGAGTGCCAGAAGCCTGCTAGAACAAAGAAATAGGTCAGTATTACAGCTTTGTTTATGATGAAGCCATATTGACGAAGCGCGTTGGACAAGACTAGACAAGGTGACATCATGATGTTCCACTTGGAGACTGGCCCAGGGTGTCCGAGTTGACAAGCAGGGAGAAAGGTTTGTGCTTTGAGCAGACACACTGTTAATTCATAGCGCTGTGTGCACTTTATAAATGTGAGCAAAGGTTTGTGGAGGATTTTATGAATGGGCCTGCCTGCACATGGATGCATGGAACACCTGTGCATCCAAAGATGGCCTTTCACACGCCTTAAGTACGCCCAAGTGAATGAGACCGACTGATTATTTTTTTTTACAATAAAAGTAATGCTCTATTAGATTGCTTCTTTGTATTGCATGTATCTCTGCATTGATGAACATTATTGGAGGGAGATGTGCCCACACTGGGATTGCCCTGGATTCAGAATGCATTAGGTGCCATATGACCTTTAAAATCCGAGGTCCAACGTATTGGTGAGTGCGTCTTTCTGATGGTGGTGGAGGATTGTCACCATTTGGTGTGATTCACTTTGGTGGATGAAGATTTGTGGTGAGGGTTTCATTTCACAATGACAAGTCACATGAATTACTTCGGAACTTGGGATTCTGACTTTTATTGTACACGTTTGGTATTCACATGCACTGGTCTATATATCATATTTATATATTTAGTTCTGCTTATAAGTAGATATTGCCATTTAAATACTGAGTGTGGCTGCTTTAATTTTATTCACCTACACTATATTGTCAAAAATATTGGGACGCCTGCCTTTACACGCACATGAATTTTAATGGCATCCCAGTCTTAGTCCGTAGGGTTCAATATTGTGTTGGCCCACCCTTTGCAGCTATAACAGCTTCAACTCTTCTGGGAAGGCGTCCACAAGGTTTAGGAGTGTGTCTATGGGAATGTTTGACCATTCTTCCAGAAGCGCATTTGTGAGATCAGGGACTGATGCGGACGAGAAGGCCTGGCTCACAGTCTCCACTCGAATTCATCCCAAAGGTGTTCTATTGGGTTGAGGTCAGGACTCTGTGCAGGCCAGTCAAGTTCCTCCACCCCAAACTCGCTCATCCATGTCCCTTTGGACCTTGATTTGTGCACTGGTGCGCAGTCATGTTGGAACAGAATCCCCAAACTGTTCCCACAAAGTTTGAAGCGTGAAATTGCCCAAAATGTCTTGGTATGCTGACGCCTTAAGAGTTCTCTTCACTGGAACTAAGGGGCCAAGCCCAACCCCTGAAAAACAACCCCACACCATAATCCACCCTTCACCAAATGATTTGGGCCTGTGTAAATGCACCAAAAACGTGCAATCTAATAGAGGTCTATGGGAAACTGGGGGGCACCCATGCTGCGGCCATACCACAGTGCAGAAGTGTGAAGCCGCCCTAAGAGGAACACATTGTGTATTGTACAAATATTTTCAGGCCTAAAAAACTGAGTCTCCCCCTACATCAGGGTTACATAGTTACATAGTAGGTGAGGTTTAAAAAAGACACAAGTCCATCAAGTCCAACCTATGTGTGTGATTATGTGTCAGTATTACATTGTATATCCCTGTATGTTGTGGTCGTTCAGGTGCTTATTCAATAGTTTCTTGAAGCTATCAATGCCCCCCCGCTGAGACCACCGCCTGTAGAAGGAAATTCCACATCCTTGCCGCTCTTACAGTAAAGAACCCTCTACGTAGTTTAAGGTTAAAGCTTTTTTCTTGTAATCTTAATGAATGGCCACGAGTCTTGTTAAACGCCCTTCTGTGAAAAAGTTTTATCCCTATTGTGGGGTCACCAGTACAGTATTTGTAAATTGAAATCATATCACCTCTCAAGCGTCTCTTCTCCAGAGAGAATAAGTTCAGTGCTTGCAACCTTTCCTCATAACTAAGATCCTCCAGACCCTTTATTAGCTTTGTTGCCCTTCTTTGTACTCGCTTCATTTCCAGCACATCCTTCCTGAGGACTGGTGCCCAGAACTGGACAGCATACTCTAGGTGCGGCCGGACCAGAGTCTTATACAGCAGAATTATCATTTTATCTCTGGAGTTCATCCCCCTTTTAATGCATGCCAATATTCTGTTTGCTTTGTTAGCAGCAGCTTGGCATTGCATGCCATTGCTGAGCCTATCATCTACTAGGACCCCCAGGTCCGTTTCCATCCTAGATTCCCCCAGAGGTTCCCCCCCAGTGTATAGATTGCATTCATATTTTTGCCACCCAAATGCATTATTTTACATTTTTCTACATTGAACCTCATTTGCCATGTAGTTGCCCACCCCATTAATTTGTTCAGATCTTCTTGCGAGGTTTCCACATCCTCGGAGAAGTTATTGGCCTGCTTAGTTTAGTATCGTCTGCAAATACAGAGATTGAACTGTTTACCCCATCCTCCAGATCGTTTATGAACAAATTAAATAGGATTGGTCCCAGCACAGAACCCTGGGGGACCCCACTACCCACCCCTGACCATTCTGAGTACTCCCCATTTATCACCAGCCTCTGAACTCGCCCTTGTAGCCAGTTTTCAATCCATGTACTCACCCTATGGTCCATGCCAACGGACCTTATTTTGTACAGTAAACGTTTATGGGGAACTGTGCCAAATGCTTTTGCAAAATCCAGATACACCACATCTACAGGCCTTCCTTTATCTAGATGGCAACTCACCTCCTCATAGAAGGTTAATAGATTGGTTTGGCAAGAACGATTCTTCATGAATCCATGCTGATTACTGCTAATAGTACCGTTCTCATTACTAAAATATTGTATATAGTCCCTTATCATCCCCTCCAAGAGCTTGCCTACTATTGATGTTAGGCTAACTGGTCTGTAATTCCCAGGGATGTATTTTGGGCCATTTTTAAACATTGGTGCTACATTGGCTTTTCTCCAATCAGCTGGTACCATTCCAGTCAGTAGACTGTCAGTAAAATTTAGGAACAATGGTCTGGCAATAACTTGACTGAGTTCCCTAAGTACCCTTGGATGCAAGCCATCTGGTCCTGATGATTTATTAATGTTAAGTTTCCCAAGTCTGATTTTAATTCTGTCCTCTGTTAACCATGGAGGTGCTTCCTGTAATGTGTCATGAGGATAAACACTGCAGTTTTGGTTACTGAAGCCCCCCCCGATTCACTCGTGAAGACTGAGGAGAAGAATAAATTCAATACCTTCGCCCATTACATCAGGTTCCCCATCAGAGTCCTTCTTATATTAGAGTCTCCATCAGAGTCCTCATTATATCAGGTTCCCCCCTACTTCAGGATCCCCATCAGAGTCCCCATCAGTGAGGCCACAGCCAGGCGCCCACAGTTAGAATGTCGGCTTGTCGGAGAGGAGGGGGAGAGAAGCGGGGCTTTGTGAGCTCACATCGCTGGACCGTGGGACAGGTGAGTGACAGGTGATAGTCTGATTATTAAAAGTCAGCAGCTACACTTTTCATAGCTGCTGACTTTTAAATGGGTGGATCTCCACTTTGATACAATAATTTTTCTAACTGCAAGCGGTGTAAGTACCTGAATTTGACCTGATATCAGCCTTGTGCGATCCCTGTACAGCAGAGCTCAGATTGGAAGGGGGGGGAAAAGCGCAAGTAGTTATTTGGTTGTGCTGCAATGCTCATGTGCTAACAAATGAAAGAGCAGAATGACAGAATTAGTCTGCTGCTTCTCCTTTACCTGTCAAATCACAGACTGAGGAAGGTAAAAGACCTGTATGTAATAAACTTTCTCAGCAAAAAGAAAATCACCTGGGGCTGTGCTCTTGGGCAGAGCTGGGTTATCTTGGAGCTGGATGGACACAGATAAAAATCATTGGGCAGGTAAGACAGCCCCATTATTTAGCTGTATTTAGCAGCTTGTTCAGAGGTACCTTATAGTGGCCGAGCTCTGTTTGGCCAATCAGAACTTGGCTCATAGAGAACGTAGGGCATCTGTATATAGTATCCTTGCATTGGTAAGAACATCAGGTGTATCTGATCTTGTCTAACAGGTACGACGCTGGCAGGGACGGCTTCATAGATCTGATGGAGCTAAAGCTGATGATGGAGAAGCTTGGAGCGCCGCAAACCCACCTGGGCCTTAAGGACATGATTAAAGAAGTAGATGAAGACTTTGATGGGAAACTGAGCTTCAGGGAGGTGAGTCAGAGGTGTGGATTCATTGTAAGTACTGGACTAGAATGAAGAGCAGGTTTTACTAGAATGTCACATCACCAGTCACTGAGGGCTTTTATTACTGCCGTGTTATGCTGTGAATTAAAGGGACCCGGGAGACGTCTTTACTGGAAGGCTGATGACATCAGTTTCCCCATCTAACATCAGTAATCCTAAAACAATCCATTTTAACCACTTCAGCCCCGGAAGGATTTACCCCCCTTCCTGACCAGAGCACTTTTTGCGATACGGCACTGCGTCGCTTTAACTGACCATTGCGCGGTCGTGCGACGTGGCTCCCAAACAAAATTGACGTGCTTTCCCCCCCCCCCCACAAATAGAGCTTTCTTTTGGTGGTATTTGATCACCTCTGCAGTTTTTATTTTTTGCGCTATAAACAAAAAAAGAGCGTCAATTTTGAAAAAAATGCAATATATTTAATTTTTTGCTATAATAAAAATCCCCCGTTTTCATCCGATCTCTCCATGGCAACCAGCGGCGCTCGACAAGCCCCTCCCCGCTCAGTGAGCGTCCGCCGGCTAAGTGGAGATCAACGGAGAGATCTCCCGCTGAGCTGGCGGACAGAGGAGGACTCCGTGGAAACGGATCCGCCTCGTGGGAATGAAGCCGGCTAGCCTCACATCATGGCGTGTCAGGAACACACACAAAACTGCGGCACACAGAGAAACACGCTGCCCTTTAGAAGACACGCAGCAGTGCCATTCATTATTATTAGCAACCCCATGCATCTGCAAATGCACTTTTTTGCGTTCTCCAAATCACATGATGCCGGTGCTTTGCCGAGAAAGGTCCCCCATCGGATAGTGTCCGCCCTGTACTGTGCAGGCGCAGCGCTTGCCCAGTACAGAGGACAAAGGTGACCACGAAAATCACGAACAGCTGTTCATCAGCTGGACACGGCGCCTGCGCAATTAAGACTACATTGTGCCACGCGCTCCCGATGCTCGTGCAACTCTGCAAGGGGCGGATTAATAAACTACACGTATTTGCGGGGCGTGTTTACACACAAACACCCCCCCCTCGCGCAAAGATCCGCCACTTTGAGAAATCAACCCCCATCGTATGAGCTCTGTCCATCATGTGGCCTCTTCTGTATGCATCCGCCCCTACACCCACCCCTTGCAGAGTTGCACGAGCATAGGGAGCGTGCGGGAGCGCGTGGCACAATGTAGTCTTAATTGCACAGGCGCCGTGTACAGCTGATGAACAGCTGTTCATGTTCAGAGACTTTCGGCGTCTCTTTTGTCCTCCGTAGTGTGCAAGTGCTGTGCCTGCGCAGTACAGGGCGGACACTATCCGATGGGGGACATTTCTCGATAGGACACCGGCAATGGCACAGTCCGAATCATTAATTCCCCAAAGTAGTTCCTGTACGACTTCAGGGGGCAATTTGTGTAGACATCTGTGCAGCAACTTGCACAGATGTCTCTGAAATCACTCCCGAAGTCGGACTGACATGCGGTGAACTCGCACGATTTCTAACACGCTATCAGCAGTGGCAGCCAGTCCATTAGGCATGGTTTCCTTTACCACTAGTTTTTGGAAAGGGTCGGGGACTTTTTTTCCCGCGATTTGCAGCTAATAGACTTCAATGGAGCTGCACCAAACACATCACAAATGGTGCATTTGTGATGTGTTTGCATTTTGAGTTTCTTATTTTACCACTGTATATAGCTGGTTGCTAAGCAGGGAGCCGGGAAGCCGGCTGCCGCGTCCTTAGCAACCGATGAGTCATCAGCTGTCAGAGGGGTTCCCTGCTGAAAGCTGAATTAAAAAAAAAATTGTCAGCAAAAAAATAATAATTGCAAAATAAAAGAGGCATAGGGTTAACCCAAGGTCCATACCAGGCCCTTCGGGTCTGGTATGGATTCGGAGTGGTCCCCCACACACCAATTTTTGTTTTAAAAACGGTGTGGGGTCCACCCCAAAATCCATACCAGACCCTTATCTGAGCATGCCGCCCAACAGGTCAGGAAAGGGAGGGGACGAGCGAGCGCCCCTCCCCCCTCCTGAACCATACCAGACCGCATGCCCTCAACATGGGGGGGGGGTGCTTTGGGGCAGGCACAAAGCACCTTGCCCAATGTTGATTAGGACAAGGGCCTCTTCCCGACAACCCTAGCCGGGGTCTGCGGGCAGGGGGCTTATTGGAACCTGGAAGCCCCCTTTAATAAGGGGGCCCCCAGATCCCGGCCCCCCACCCTATGTGAATGGGTATCGGGTACATTGTACCCCTACCCATTCACCAAAAAAGCAGTGAAAAGTTAAAAAGAACAAGAGCTGGTTTTTGACATTTCCTTTATTAGTAAAATAGCTCTGAGCCACCGTCTCTCCCGGTGTCGTCTCCTCCGGTGTCGTCTCTCCCGGTGTCGTCTCTCCCGGTGCCCTCGTCTTCTTCTGCCACAATTTTCTCCCTGAGCTGTCATCTCCCGGTGTCGTCTTCTTCCTCCGACTAGGGTTGTCGGTAAGAGGCCCTTGTTCTCAACATGGGAGCAAGGTGCTTTGGGGTGGGGGGCGCCCCAAAGCACCCACCCCCCTCATGTTGAGGGCATGCGGTCTGATATGGTTCAGGAATGGGGGGGGGGCGCTCGCTTGTCCTCTCCCTTTCCTGACCTTCCGGGTGGCATGCTCGGATAAGGGTCTGGTATGGATTTGAGGGGGGGCACGCTGTTTTTTGTTTTTTTTTTTCAAATTTTTTTGCCAGCAATTTTTTTTCTATTCAGATTTGAGCGGGAACCCCGCTGACAGCTGATGACTCATCGGTTGTTAGGGATGCGGCGTTAACAACCAGCTTTATACAGTGTGTTTTACAGTGCAATTAAAGAGAAAAAAAAAAAAAAATGAAAACTGCATACAAAAATGCATAAACGCTGGTTTAAAAACACAAATTGCACTGAAAAACATGCCTGAAAAACGCATCAAACGCAGCCGTGAACCTAGACTTAAGCTTTGACAATAAAACCTGGAATCTGATTGGTTACTATGCACAGCAGCACCAGATTCTGAGTGTTCCAGTTTTAGTAAATCTCCTCCATTGCAGCTGGCTTCTAACACACCATAATGGAATGTTGAATAATCTCTAGTTAATGAAACATTCCCAACATTCCACTGTGTCAGGCGTGTTCCTGTGTGCTCTAAATCAATGAAGGGTTTGTTCCAATTGTAATCTTTTATGTTGTACTATATACTGCTTCCTGTGTAGGTGCAACAGGTACCCAAATGGCTGATATCACAAACCAAATTCAACATCATCTGTATAGTTATGTATTAAGCATAAAGGCGACCATATAAAGCTTGATTACAACCAAATGTGTGTATTGTGAGACGCGCTATGTAGTCCTGCCCTAGGTCATGATAGGTGCTTCAAGAAATGTTTAAAAGTTTTGTTTCTTAAAGCGGAGGTCCGCCCACCGCTGCAAAAATTAAAAGCCGGCAGTTACACATACTGGAGCTCCTTTTAATAATCGGACACTTACCTGTCCTGGAGTCCAGCGATGTCGGCACCGCAGCTGATGTTCCCATCAGCTGTTGGGTGCTGCCGCCGACATTGAAGGTAAGTGAACCCGGCAGTGTAGCCCGACGGCTTCACACTGGGAACCCTACTGCGCATGTGCAAGGCTCCGCTCCTCTCTCCTACTTGCCCGGGCAGAGGGTGCCCGGGCGGTAACGTCAATACCCGCGGCTGAGGCTCCTGGAAGTGGGAACAGAATACCTGTGAAAGACGGGTATCCCCCCCCCCCCCCAAGTTGCCAAATGTGGCACCTCAGGGGGGAAGGAGTACAACGAGCGGAAGTTCCACTTTTGGGTGGAACTCCGCTTTAATTAAAAAAATAGACACCAAGAGCCCTTTCATAATGCCAGCAGGCCGCGTTAGCGGGAAAGCGCCGCTAGTTTTAGCGGCGTTTTTTGGGCGCTAGTGGGGCATTTTTAAAGCGCTTTGCAGTCGCTTCGGCAGCGGTGCCCATGGATTTCAATACATCGCTCCTAAACCGCTCCAAAGATGCTGCTTGCAGGGACTCTAATGTCCTGCAAGTGCAACACTCCAGTATGAAAGCCCTCAGGCTCTCACACTGGGGCTGCAGGGGAGGTTTGCTTTACAGGCGCTATTTTTAACCCTTCAGCGCCTGAAAAACGCCTCCAATGTCAAAGGGATCTTATTAAAATTAGCTTTTTAGAGTATTTCGTCACATCGGAAAGTAGGCACATGGTCATAAATACATTAGAGTGTAAGCTCATCTTTTTCAGAAAAAACGTAAAAGGTGAACGAAAACTATACACCCTCCCCACCCCGGTCCCTGCTGGGCTTCTGGGGATCAGAGCTCTTTCAATTGGTCAAATCGGTCACGTTTCGGCACTGACCAATCAGAAGTGCTCTGATCTGTCCCAGAAGCCCTGCACAGGGCTGTCTTTAATGCAGGTGAAAAGGGTAGCTTCCCCGGGCCCAGTCACTTGAGCCCCCACTGCCCGAAAATAGTTGATAAGTGGATCCGGGAGGGCCCAAGAAGAAGGCCCTGGCCCTGCAGATAGAAGGGGAAGAAGAGTGTCTGCGTGGACACTGGCAGCTCATGGCTCATGGAGGCGAGTACAGCAAGGCCAGGGAGGTGTAAGGGGGGGGGGGGGGGGTTGTATGGTGTTTGTTCACCTTTACGTTTTTTTTTAATTCACCTTTTTCATGTTTTTCAACTCCACTTCTTTTCTCCACAATGGCAAAATAGCACCAGAAGCACCGTCATTTTTCCAACATTATAAGGAAATTAATACTCTCAGTTTGGCTCATGCCTATAATGGCCAGGCAGCTAGCTTTTTTACAAACAATGTCAACCTCCATATTTGTTTCAGGAAAAGTGCGATTTTATTATGACGCTTGCAAAATATGCTAAATCGTTCACCGTGGGAAGTACAGAGGTTGCATAATCTACCATCTGCTTTGAAACAATTCTGTGTACTACGATAATGCAGGAATGCTTGGAGCACAAGGACAAACCTGGTGCTGTGAACGGTCTGTAGTCTGAGGACTGAACGTGAACTGACAAGGTTGGAATTCGCTGCTGTTGGTTTGAGTCAGCAGAGGTTTTTCTGCTCAAAAGCTAGATTGTTCTTTATTCCGATCCCCTGCCAGCACTGCGTGGAATTTTCAATTCAGGAGTCACAAGACAATTTAGATACTGCTGTCATCGGTTGTCACCCATTTATGCAGTTTTATCCATGGATGTCATATAATCAATGGGACTCACTAATGTGTTTTTTGCACACATGAATTAAAAATCATTTTAGGTCTAAAGATTACATAAATATATATTTTCTGAAAGCAGACACCCTGGAGAATAAAATAGTGGTAGTTTAAATGTTTTTATGTCACAAGTTTTTAGCAGAATGGTTTATGAAACATATAAATCTACTACAGTTAGGTCCATATATATTTGGGCTCAATTTTGGATTTGTTCAGGTGTTTACCAGAACATATTCAAGCTATAGTTATATAATGGAAATGGGCTGAAAGTGCACACTCTCAGGTTTAATTTGAGGGCAAGTACATCCAAATCGGAGGAAGGGTTTAGGAATTACAGCTCTTAAGAATAGCCACCCCCCTTTTTTAAGGGACCAAAGGTAATTGGACAGCTGAATCAAAAGCTGTTTCATGGCTAGGTGTGGGCGACTCTTTCATTATTTCTTCATCAATTAAACAGGTAAAAAGTCTGGAGTTGATTGTAAGTGTGGTATTTGCATTTGGAATCTATTGCTGTGAACCTACATCATGCGTTCAAAGGAGCTGTCCATGCAAGTGAAACAAGCCATTGTAAGGCTTCAAAAATGAAACAAATCCATCAGAGAGATAGCAGCAACATTAGGAGTGGCCAAGTCAATAGTTTGGTACATTCTGAGGAAAGGAGAATGCACTGGTGAGCTCAGCAACATAAAAAGGCCTTGACGGCCACGGAAGACAACAGTGGTAGATGATCGCGGGATCCTCTCTATGGTAAAGAAAAACCCATTCACAACATCCAGATAAGTGAAGGACACTCTCCGGGAGGTGAGCGTATCATTGTCAAAGTCTACAATCAAGAGAAGACTTCACAAGAGCAAATACAGAGGGTTCGGCCACAAGGTGCAAACCATTCATAAGCCTGAAGAATAGAAAAGCCAGATTAGACTTTGCCAAAAACATCTGAAAAAAGCTAGACCAGTTCTGGAAAAGCATTCTTTGGATGGAGGGAACTAAGATTAGTCTGTACCAGAATGACGGGAGGAAAAAAGTGTGGAGAAGGCTTGGAACAGCTCTTGATCCAAAGCACACAACGTCATCTGTGATCACATGGTGGAGGCAGTGTGATGGCATGGGCATGCATGGCTTCCAGTGGCACTCAGTCATTGGTGTTTATGGATGATGTGACAGAAGACAGAAGCAGCCGGATGAATTCTGCAGTGTTTAGAGAGTAAACAGCACTGTGCCAGGAATAATGCAATAAATTGAAAGCTACTACTTTAAATAATTTAAATATGAAAAAACATTTACCCTGTGTATCGAAGTAAATAGTGGCGCCAGTGCCTGAAAAAAAATACAATAACCACCCAGTGACAAGAGTAAATCACAAATAAAAAATGATATAATCCTAGTCCGTGATTAAATAGCCCATAGATGAACCAAAATTGGCACATGTGACATTATGCAAAAATAATATCTTCCAAATCTTCCACCACACCGTGTGCACTTGGTGATTCCACCCCCTCTTTAGAAATGCACTCACCAGATAAAGATGCCTTGCATTCTCATGCTCGGCAAATAAACATCAACCCTCCCAGGGTTAAAATAATCCACCGATATCCAATCGTGCATCAGATGTCATAGTCAGATCACTCTGGGCCGCTAGGACCCTCACAGCTTTAAGAGGTAGGTATCTGCAATGATTCTATCCTGGTCATCCACTCACTGGTCTCTTTCCTTTGCTTTATTCCATCCGGGTGATCTCCCATGCAGCTTCTCCCAGATTCAGCCAAATGCAGCAAAGTTGATTGGACGGCGCTTCACAGTACAGATGGACAATGATCCAAAACACACTGCAAAAGCAACCCAAGAGCTTTTTAAGGAAAAGAAGTGGAATATTCTGCAATGGCCAAGTCAATTACCTTACCTCAACCCAATTGAGCATGCATTTCACGCGCTGAAGGTAAAACGCCCGAAAACTAAGAACAACTGAAGACAGCTGCAGTTATCGCCTGGCAAAGCATCAGAAAGGAGGAAACCCAGTCTTTGGTAATGTCCATGGGTTCCAGACTTCAGGCAGTCATTGTCAGTAAAGGATTCTCAACAAAAGATTAAAAATGAACATGTTATTTAAGATTATATTAATTTGTCCAATTACATTTGAGCCCCTGAAAATGGGGGGACTGTGTATAAAAATAGGTTGCAGTTCCTAAAAATTGTACTTGATATTTATGTTCAACCCCTTGAATTAAAGCTGAAAGTCTGCACTTCAAATTCATTTGGATTGTTTCGTTTTATTTATATTCTGGTGGCATACAGAGCCAAAAATATGAAAATTGTGCCTGTGTCCAAATATATATGGACCTAACCGTATATTACCCAATTTTTTGGTGAAATATAAAAGATGAGGTTGTGCCAAGTGAATAAATGCCCAACATGTCAAGGCTTAAAATTGCCTATGCCTGTGAACCGGCGACAGAATTCAGTACCCTATATTTTAAATGGGTGATGCATTAAAAGACCCTACAGGTCATCAGTTTAGAGTTCAAGTTATTCTAAAGAAAATATAAAAAAAAAAAAGTCATACTTACCTGCTCTGTGCAATGGTTTTGCACAGAGCAGCCCCGATCCTGTTCTTTTCGGGTCCCCCGACGGCGCTCCTGGCTCCTCCTCCCTGCCAAATGCCCCCAATAGCAAGCCTCTTGCTATGGGGGGAATTTGAGCAGGCTTGCCCTCGAGCCGCGCCGCGTGTCTAAGTAGGCGGCTTGCTATGGGGGCACTGGGTGTGGGGGTGGAGCCAGAAGAGGAGGATTGGGGCTTTTCTGTGCAACAGAGCAGGTAAGTATAACATGTTTTTTATTTTAATAAAATAAAAAAGCAGCTTTACAATCCCCTTAAACCAGAGTTCAGTGTCACTTTAACCCCTTTAAGTTGTTTCTGTATCATATCTCCCCCCAAAAAAAACACATAAACCATATATGGGTACTTTTAATTCACTTTTAATCAATTGTTATTTGATTGAAACAATTGAACAGACATAATAGGTGGTTGTAGCATACACAGTATAGCAAAAAATGTTTGTACTCGGTCATTTATAGATCATACAGGCTGATGCAATGAACATTTTTACGAAAGCAATCATAAGTAGAATTGGACAAGGCAGCAAATCTGTGTGTGTGTCACCTGGAAATAAAATATAAAATATAATTTAAAAATATAATTAAAACTCTGTTTAAATCTGAAAAAGTTGATGGCCAATTGATGCTTGTGTGGCCAGCATCTGACTTATAATAATAGAGATAAATCTGCTCTGCTGTCTCGCTGTATTCGGCATATCAGCTCAGATTCCTTATTATGTAATCTCCGCACTTTGATGCTGTGTGTTTGATTAGTAGGACGCTCCGTCAGTATATCACCAGGCAGCGAAGATTTTAATAAGTCTTACTTCTTTCTCTCTCCTCTCTTTGAAGTTTCTTTTAATTTTCCGCAAAGCCGCTGCAGGGGAGCTGGAGGAAGACAGCGGGTTGCATGCTCTCGCCCGGCTTTCAGAAATTGATGTCTCCATCGAGGGCGTAAAAGGAGCCAAAAGCTTTTTTGAAGCTAAGGTAAGCAGCATTTACATACAGACTGTATTATAGACATATCCTTAAAGCGGATCTTTACCCTCAACAGGATGTTGCCTCCCCTCCACCCCTCCGCTGTGCAAATTGGGCTTTCTTTTTTTTTTGTTTACAAATATTTTTATGAAAACCCTCTAACCCCCCCCCCCCCCTGTCTTAGGCTAGGGGCACTCAACCTGTGGCCTCCAGAGCCCTTTGTTGATGTGGCCCTTGACCTCAAACCAGGCTTCGCTACGGGGGTGCAGACCACACCCGGGTAACACCCACCAGGGGTGACACCATCAGGGCCAGCACTAGCATAAGTTTCGCTGATGCCATCGCCGCCAGTGCTATGCAGGCCTGGCATCCCAGACAGCAGGGAAGCCACTTTGGCATAGCACGGGCGGCACCTGCAGGGACTCCCACAAGTAAGTGCCGCCCACTGGAACGGGATGCTGAGTGGGGGAGAATGGCTTAGCAAAGGCAGGGACCTGGGACAGGCTGAAGCTGGAACTCTGCCGATGTAGAGTGCTGGCTTGCTGGCGCTCAGGGCCCGGGATAGAGGGAGGGGAGGGTAGACTTGCAGTAGAGACCATGCTGCCCTGAATTTTTTCTATGACTCCCAGAACCCCTGCCTTAATGCACCCCTATTGGCTCCCTGATCCCTGGGCACCCTGTGACACTGCTTCATTGTGGTTATCATGTGGGGGCTGGGATCTGGGATCACCAAGTAATTTCCCACCTCCTGGATCGCCTGTGCTGCCCATCCCCACCTCACCTTTGCTTTTTAACGCTTTGCTTGCAGAATGCCATCATCACCATCACTGCCACACTTGGGGGTTCTAAGTGGGTTCGGTACTTTTAAGGTGTCACCCTCCCTTTAAAATCAGAGCCTCTCTCCCCTACCCTTGGCCTCCATTCCTAGGAAGGGTGATCATGGTGAAAACTCTGACATACTGTACACCTGTCAGTGGCAGCAATGTGCTTAGCCAGAATCTGCCTTCCATGGGAAGAAAATTATTGGGGGGTGACACCATATTTTACTGCACCAGGTGACACCAACCCTGGTGACTCCACTGGTTGAGACTTGTTTTTACCACACACCCCACTGGTGTAGCGTCAGGGGTCACAATGGTGATCCCGCCCTATGCTCCAGGGGGCCTGTGCAGACTCCCTGTCACATTCTGTTTTACATTTGGACAGGAGGGTCTGTGAGGGCGGCATATATGAACCGATCCTCTCCATTTTGCTTCTGCAAACGCTGAAAGCTGGCTTCTCCTCTCCCCCATTCAGCGGTTGCAGGAGCAAAATGTTTATTGCACTAGTCAAAATAAAATAAAAAATCTAAATTCTAAACCATTTCAATTGATTGTGGCCCGGGACTGTACATTCTGGTTAGCCACAAGTCCCAACTTGATTTCAGGTACTTTAGTCTTCCCTGCAAAATGCCAGTGCACCTGGCTCCAACTGATAATTCCCCAAGCAAGGGTAGAGGATAACAGTATGCTGTCCCTCTGAAAGCTAGCTGAATATTGCACTCAGCTGCAGTCTCCCTTGTAGGCATTGGGGGGTGAAAAGTGTAGAAGAACTTTGAGGACAACTGTGGCTACACTGTCTTCTTAGCACAAAACTCCAGACTGTGTTCCCAGGAGAAATTACTTTTGACAGACTGGCACAACACTCCCAATACTGATCCCAGCACTGGTACATTAGTGCAAGATTATCCCAAGCAGGCATTGAAGGCTGGCCGTAGCTGTCCCTCCC
Organism: Lithobates septentrionalis; assembly: GCA_037952835.1. Taxonomy (NCBI): domain Eukaryota; kingdom Metazoa; phylum Chordata; class Amphibia; order Anura; family Ranidae; genus Lithobates; species Lithobates septentrionalis. Next base: position 188,242 of record JBBDGP010000179.1, read on the forward strand.
AAATGGCTAGCTGGGTATTGCACCTGGCTGCCTCTCCCCTATAGGCTTAGGGTGTCGAAACAAGCAGAGGTTACTCACTCAGTCCCTTTTTTTCCTGCAGCATAGCTGGTGACTTCTGTCCTGGCCCCCTGCTGTTCAGGTCCCACTTGCTTGCCAGGGTGTCTCAATCAGTTGAGATGAGACGGAAGGGGTAAGGGTTCCTCTCAGCTTCCTTCCTCCTTTCTCTCATCACACTGTCTCCCTTTCTTTCTCTCTCTGGCACCTTCTGCCTGGAGGCAGAGCCTCTCAGCACAGGGGTCCCCTACAGGCCTCTGGATCCTGGATTCTTCTCCATATGGCCAGGCTCCTGAGCATATATGGACCAACTCTCCACATTCTGGGCCATCATAACCCAGGGATTGGTAGAGCTGCCATAAATATTCAGTCTTCTATCTCCATTTATCCGCCCACTAAGTTCTGGAATATTCTGGAAGCTTCCAGAAACCAGGGGGAAGTAACAGAGGCTCTGCCCTCAGAGCCCGATAGCTAAACTGTACATGACCCCAATTCATTCTGGCTGCAGTGAAGGTTAAAGTGGTTTTAAACCCCATTCATGAAAATTTAAACTAAACACAAATATCTGTAGTGTTTACTTATCTTTTTACAAAGCTCTAAGTGTGGTTTCTCTCTGGTGCTTCGTTCTTTTATTATCAGCATGAGTCACTTCTGACAAGTTCTCTGACACATGAGATAACATGAGCTGAAAATTTGTGTCAGGAAGGGAGCTTAGAGGGAGATAAGCAGAGAGGTTGTCTATTCAGAATACAGCTCTGCATGTTCCTTCATTCCTTTTGCCTATGTGGAGGGGGGTGTCCCTTTCCTCCAATCAGCTCTCACACAGTGTAAATCCAATCTCCCCACAAACCCCTATGCACTGCTGAAAGATAAAGAAAGATTTTTAACATGATCTGCACTTTTCAAAGGGTGTTGAAAGGGGAACACAGCAGATATAAATGTAAAACGTATGTAAGAGGATTTGCTTCATCTCTGTGTATCTTCTGAGGCCAGTCACTTCACTGGGTATATGTGACGGTTCACAAGAGGATTGCACCGATACCTGTACAAGACCGAGTACAAGTACCAATACTTTTTTTCAAGTACTCGCCAATACCGATTACCGATACTTTTTTTAATGTCATGTGACAGTGGCACTAATATACAGCACTGATGAGGAGGCACTAATATGCAGCACTGATGAGGAAGCACTAATATGCAGCACTGATGAGGCGTGGAGGGTGTCAGTAGTTTTTTATTTTAATGTTATTTTTTTTTTTACAATTTTATTTTTTACGGTGTCAGTTTTTTAATTTTTTTTATTTTACTTTTTATGGTTTTTACAATTTAACCTTTTAAATATTTATTTATTACAATTCTTTATTTATTTTTTCATTTTTTTCAGCCTTGTTGGGGGGTGGCTTTGGTGAGATATCAGGGTCTAAACAAACACCTGACATCTCCCTTTTGAGACATGGAAAGGGACTGAGGACAGAGATTCCCCAGTCCCTTTCTCTGCAGCCTCAGCTACACTGCAAATTAATGGACAGGAGACAGAGGCTCCTCCCCATTCATAAACTGAAGCATCGTAAACACAGTTTACAATGCTCAGTTATGAATGGACAGAGTCACCAGTAAATGATATATATACTGGCTCCTTTCTCCGCTCTCCATCCAGATCCGGGACAAGCGGGACTGGAGGAGGACTCGGAGGAGAACACTGGGAGCCAGAGGAGGACCCGGAGAGCTGGAGGAGGACACAGGGGACAGACGGGGGTGATCGGTGCAGTGGTGCAGGCAGTTACAAGCACCGATCTAACTGTAGAGCTTTCAATAAAGCAGCTGACAGCCACGGGAGGGAGAGGAGGAGAAGCGGCTGTCAGCTGCTTTATTGAAATCTATACAGGGAGATTGGTGCTTCTGCCCGGCCCTCCCTGCTACGCTGAGGACCCCGGCCCGTTACAACAGGCATCAGATTAAGCATTGGAGCATTACTCGTGCAAATGCTCGGTATCAGTGCAACCCTAGTTTACAACCACTTTAACTAAATTTACCTAACCTATTCACACTATGTACACAAGGGGGTGCTACACAAGATACTCGTAACCCACCTAAAGGGATGCTGTAAATATGTCTCTTCTGTATTTGTTGTCTGGGAAGTGGCCAGACCCACTCCTGATTTCCTGAACATGATCTATCCCTCTAAAACTGTGCATTTTCCAAACTTCTAGGTACAGGCCATTAATCATGGCAGCCGATTCGAGCAAGAGATCAAAGCAGAGCAAGAAGAAAAAAAGAGACAAGCGGAAGAAAAGGAACAGAGGAAAGCTGCTTTCAAGGAGCTACAGTCTGCCTTCAAGCCATAAAACAGAGCTAAATATTTTCATAGCATGCACAGAGATATATATATAGAGAGAGAGCAGGGTGCTCCATCTTCAACTGCAACCATTGCTGGACTACAGCTCCCAGCTCAACAAGGGCTGAACAAACTGTAGTTCATCAATAAACAAGGAGTCGAGATGAGACCCACCTGCTAAAAATTATCTGCAAAAAAAAATATATATATATATATATATATATATATATATATATATATATATATATATATATATATATATATATATATGAAAATCTCTAATTTATTGCTTATGGTTGGACGGACCAATAAAGTTTATCATTTTATTAGTGACTTCCATCTTTTTTATTTTTAACTCCGTTGCAGACTCGTTATTTTTTTACATCATTATAACGCTGTTTTTTTTGTGAACTGTGTAAATAATAAAAGCCTACCAGCTCTATTATAAGGTGTATTTTGTATCTTCTGATAAATGGTGTTGTAAACCACGCTGGCTTAGCTTTAAAGGAAACTTTTCATGTTTTGGCTTTACTGCTTTTTGACTTGCTAACTTGGACCAAGTAAAGAGATATGCGAATGCTGACTTTAATTGGCTGCATAAATAAAGCCAAACTCTGGCTTTTGTTTAATATGTCCCCCTAGAAAACAAAAAAAAATAAAAAATAAAATCTCCTCTGGTTGCAATACTTCAGCCTGCACCTGTCCCCTGCAGTACCTTTTTTTGCCACAAGATGGCCCCATTCTTCTGCGGTTGAATAAGTCCCAGCCTCACTAAGCTGTGAATACTGAGGAAAGACTGTGAGGACAAAGCATCATGACAAACAACCCCCCTCCGCCAGGAACGCCTTGCAAAATATTGATGTAGAGGATGGGGCTAATGTCACTGTTGATGTCTCTTGAACTTTCTACCACTGTGAGAAAACCTAAAGTGATTGTAAAGGCTCGCTTTTTTTATTTTAAAACAAGAAACATGTTATACTTGCTTCCTCTGTGCAGTTGGTTTTGCACAGAGCAGCCCCAATCCTCCTCTTCTCGGGTCCCTCTTTGCTGCTCCTGGCCCCACCCTCCTTTGAGTGCCCCTCAGCCAGCAGCTTGCTACAATTTGTCACCCAAGCCGAGTCAGAGCTCCGTGTATCCATTCAGACACGGAGCCCCGACCTGGCCCTGTCCCCCTCTCCCCTGATTGGCTGATTGACTTTGATTGACAGCCGCGGGAGCCAATAGCTCCTGGGTTTTTTATCTTAATGCATAGAATGAAGACGATAAAAAAACCTTCTGCCTTTACAACTCCTTTAAAACTAAGTGGAATCAGTAGGCCCTCTTGCAGCAGCTGCTGGTCCTGCATTGTAAATGATGAGATTTTGCGCCCACTCACCTTCCAGGGAAGGAGCAAAGAAGACCAGAGCGGTGGCTGCCATGGAACTGAGAAATGTAAAGAAGTATTCAAGTGGAGTGCACCCACATGTCACTGTTTTATTTATTTTTTTTACAAAATTTTTATTTATTCAAAGGACAAGGCACAAGGCACAAAACTGGGGCAAATACAGTCCGCTGCATTACACATTACAGCAATTAGACACTACAAAAAATGTCGTAATACATCATCTTGGTCCCAAAATATCAAACTGTAACCTGGGCCGTCTCTCTTGGTCTTTAACAGGGATGCAATTTTTACCACAATACAAATTCCTTTCGCCCAAAATTGGGCCAGAACCAGTCCAGATCAATTTTTAAATTTTAAACATTAGAAAAAGAAAAGAAGAGAAGATTGGAGCCGGTGTTCTGCCATATACTGTCCTATCGGATAGTGTCCGCTCCGTACTGCGCAGGCGCAGCGCTTGCGCAGTACGGAGCAGAAGGAGATGCCGAAAATGTCCGAAGTTGATCAGCTGACCATCAGCTGTACACGGCGCTTCGGCAGTTCTTAGCGATGGCTGTGTAAGAGGGCCCCTCGCGGGCTCGCTTCGCTCGCCGCGCTTCGGGCACGGCCTCGCTGCGCTCGGCAACTATTTATTCTAACTCTATGTCCACTTGGATAGTAGGGAATGATCCTGGACATAGGGTGAGAATAAATGCGCAGGCGCCGTGTACAGCTGATGATCAGCTGTTAAACTTCGGAGACTTTCGGCGTCTCGTTTGTCCTCCGTACTGCGCCTGCGCAGTACAGGGAGGACACTATATGATAGGGGACTGTATTTGACAAGACACCGGCACACACCGGTCCCCAGAACAAAGGAAAGAACAGGAAGGGAGAAAAGAATGAGATAAGACTAGAAAAGAGAGGTTGGAGGGGAATAGGGAGAGGCGTAGAATAGAGAAGGGGGGGGGGTTTATATGCAAAAGGTGTGCCATGTGCGAGCTCGCAGAACGCCGTGGGGCTGCAAGGGGAAACTCGAGGCGGCCTCTCGGGATATCCCATAATGTCCATATGGACAGGGGAACTCAATCAGCTGGGTCACAGTCAAGGAGGGCTCATGTCACTGAGCTGACTGCAGTTCAGCTTGAAAGTAAACCTGTTATGGGAAAAACATGGGGCTGCCATTACTGATTTCTGACTGTACTGCACACCATCGCACATCAGTACTATTAATCAGGGACGTTTTATGAAGTCAGTGGACCTGTGTGCAAGATCACATGTTTCATAAAAATAAAATGTGGTGGGCTTAGTATACCACAGTTAAGAGTGGGCATGGTTTTCATAGTGGCAGGGGTGTTGCTCAGGATTGTAAAATAACTGGGGCACCTTTGGGCACACCAAGCAGAAAAGTAATGTGGCATGCATAGCATGCACCGGCAAACAGTGGGTGAGGCCAAATTGTGTTAATGGTGGGAGGGACTTAAAACAATTCCCCTCAGGTCAGTCTGTCCCACAGTATAATCCTTCCCCCCTTCCAGGTCAATCTGTTCCCCAGTATAATCCCCCCAGGTCAGTCCACCCCCCAGTATAGTCCCCCCCCCCCCGTTCAATCTGATCCCCATAATAATCCTTCACCCTCTCCCCCAGGTCAATCTGTCCCACAGTACAATCCCCCCTTTCAGATCAGTTGGTCCCCTAGTATAATCTCCCAGGTCAGTCTGTCCCCCAGTATTATCCCACCCAGGTCAGTCCACCCCCTGTATGATCCTTCCCCCAAATTCAGTCTGATCCCCATTATAATCCTCCTCCCCAGGTCAATCTGTCCCCAGTATAATCCCCCCAGGTCAGTCTGTCCCCCAGTATAATTTCTCCCAGGTCAGTCTGACCCCCAGTATAATTTCTCCCAGGTCAGTCTGTCCCCCAGTGTAATTCCCCCCAGGTCAGTCTGTCCCCCAGTTTAATTCCTCCCAGGTCAATCTGTCCCCCCAGTATAATCCCCCCAGGTCAGTGTGTCCCCCATTATAATCCCCCAGGTCATTCTGTTCCCCAGTATCATTCCTCCCAGGTCAGTCTGTCCCCCAGTATAATTCCTCCCAGGTCAATTAGTCTGCCAGTATAATTCACCCCAGGACAGACTGTCCCCCAGTATAATTTCCCCTAGGTCAGTCTGTCCCCTAGTGTAATTCCCCCCGGGTCAATCTGTCCCCCAGTATAATCCCCCCCAGGTCAGTCTGTCCCCCAGTATAATTCCCCCAGGTCAATCTGTTCCCCAGTATAATTCCTCCCAGGTCAATTAGTCTCCCAGTATAATTCCCCCCCCCCCCCCCCCAGGACAGACTGTCCCCCAGTAAAATTTCCCCTAGGTCAGTCTGTCCCCCAGTGTAATTCCCAGAAGGTCAGTCTGTCCCCCAGTATAATTCCCCTCAGGTCAATCTGTTCCCCAGTATAATTCCCCTCAGGTCAATCTGTTCCCCAGTAGAATTCCTCTCAGGTCAGTCTGTCCCCCAGTAGAATTCCTCCCAGGTCAATTAGTCTCCCAGTATAATTTCCTCCCAGGACAGTCTGTCCCCCAGTATAATTCCCCCCAGGACAGTCTGTCCCCCAGTATAATTTTATTGGGGAGCAGGCTGACAGTTTGTCAATCTGTCCCACCCCCCTCAGGGTCCATGTGCACTGCACACATTGCACCCATGGATAATACGCCACTGCTTTTATTAATGACCTGCAATACGTATGCAGTAAAAATGCTGCATTTCTGATCTATGTACTATACAGTATATAAAAGTGACTTCAAAAGTATTTCTCCTATGACAGGTTTCCAGTAAAAAAAAAAAGTATACACTGCCAGGCCCATCTAGCACAGTAAGGGCTGTAGTTGTTCAATAACCTTTAGAATCCCTTTAAATGCTCATTTAATCTCAAGGTTAAGGAATAAACTGGAATATCTGCCTGATTCTTTGCTCCCCTGTCAGTCAGTGTTCTCCTGTGCTCCAGCAATTTGGGAGGGACCTCAACACCCTTACATACCATGCCAGATCGCTGGTCATGCAATGACACTGGGGTAGCTGTGACCACACAAAGGGCGAAGAGGGGCATTTCATGGGACTGGCTGTATGATGGGGGTGTAGAATAGTATTTCCAATGATTTCCGTCTCAACCAGGGTTGCTCCAGGTTCCTTGAGCAGTGAGCGATGAAAAATTGATCTCCTGTCTACAATGACTACCATTGTAAGGGGGCAGTTTCCGAGTGACATTCAATATTTTGGGTGACTTATACACTGATTACCAGTGTAAGGAGTCTTTTTTTTCCAGTGACCACCAATGTAAGGGGTATTTATCCACTGACCACCAATGTAAGGGGATATTTATCCACCGACCATCAGTGCAAGGGGGTATTTATCCACTGACCACCATTGTAAGGGGTTATTTACCCACTGACAACCAATGTAAGGGGTATTTCTCTACTAACCACCAATGTAAGAGGTTATTTATCCACTGACTACCAATGTAAGGGGGTATGTCTCCACTAACCACCAATCTAAGGGGTATTTCTCTACTAACCAGCAATGCAAGGGGGTATTTCTCTAATAATCACCAATGTAAGGGAATATTTATCCACTGACCACCAATGTAAGGGGGTATTTCTCTACTAACCACCAATGTAAGGGGGTATTTCTCCACTAACCACCAATGTAAGGGGGTATTTCTCCACTAACCACCAATGTAAGGGGGTATTTCTCCACTAACCACCAATGTAAGGGTGTTTTTCTCCACTAACCACCAATGTAAGGGGGTATTTCTCTACTAACCACCAATCCAAGGGGGTATTTCTCCAATAACCACCAATGTCAGGGGGGTATTTCTCTACTAACCATCAATGTAAGGGAATATTTATCCAGTGACCACCAATGTAAGGGGATATTTATCCACTGACCACCAATGTAAGGGGATATTTATCCACTGACCACCAATGTCAGGGGGGTATTTATCTACTAACCACCAATCTAAGGGGGTATTTATCCACTGACCGCCAATGTAAAGGGTTATTTATCCACTGACCACCAACATAACGGGGTATTTCTCTACAGAGACATGAAACAAAGCGAACAAATGACAATTGTGAAGCCATAGGAACAATTTGTTTTTAGGGAAACGAGTATAATAAAAGTTCATTGTGTGATGTAAGAAGGGTGAAGTACTTTCTAATGGCCACTAGATGGCAACAATGCACACATCTGTTACACAGCTTTGTATGTAGATGTCTGATATGTCTACCAGTGAGGAGAGAAATACGGGGACCGCATATATACTGACTCTGGTATTTAAAGCAAATCCCTGATTTGCGTGCTGTGCGATTCCTATATAGATAATGTGAGGTGTATATAGTGCTGCTGGGCTGGCAGTGTGAACACTCTCCATTCATCAGACCGTCACTCCACGTCCTTCCAGCAGAGGGCGCCTGTGATCACTTTCCCTAACAACCGATCTGTTGATATGTCAGTCCCTAGCAACCGTCCATCCCAGTGATTGTGTGACTCGAGGAGATCAGAGATGGCGAGTGTGAACCCCCTATCCAACCCCAAGGGGGTGAAGCTGGAGTGTGAGCTGTGCCGCAGCCCTGCCTACATCCAGTGCCCCGGCTGTAAGGTCACCTATTACTGGTATGTAGAGAGGATTGTGTGTGCACAGGACAGGTCATAGTGCTGAATATTGTATGATTGGGGGTGATAACAGGGCGACTCCTCCTGAGAATGCCCGGCTGTCCTTCCCTTCCCATGGTGCATCAATACGCTCACTCTCTGGGCTCACGCCTTTGCGTACGCGTTTGCGCGCCCTCGTCATGGGTACAGCAAGCCCATTCATTGGAGCAGGCCGCTGTTTCTGCCAGAAAACGCAGGTAACCGCTTCAGACCCGGAGGATTTTACCCCCTTCCTGACCAGAGCACTTTTTGCGATACGCCACTGCGTCGCTTTAACTGACACTTGCGCAGTTTCACTCAAACAAAATTGACGTCCTTTTTTTCCCACAAATAGAGCTTTCTGTCGGTAGTATTTGATCACCTCTGCGGTTTTTATTTTTTGCGTTATAAACAAAAAAAGAGCGACAATTTTGAAAAAATGCATTATTTTTTACTTTTTGCTATAAAAAATATCTCCCAAAAATATATAAAAAAACTAATTTTTTCCTCAGTTTAGTGCCGATATGTATTCCGCTACATATTTTTGGTAAGAAAAATGCAATAAGCGTATATTGATTTGTTTGTGCAAAAGTTATAGCGTCTACAAAATAGGGGATAGTTTTATGGCATTTTTAATATTTTTTTTTTTTTACTAGTAATGGCGGCGATCTGCGATTTTTATCGTGACTGTGACATTATGGCGGACACATCAGACACTTTTGACACTATTTTGGGACCATTGTCATTTATACAGCGATCAGTGCTATAAAAATGCACTGATTACTGTGTAAATGACACTGGCAGGGAAGGGGTTAACCACTAGGGGGCGATTAAGGGGTTAAGTGTGTCCTAGGGAGTGATTCTAACTGTGGGGGGGATGGGCTACCACTCACATGACAGTAATCATTGCTCCCCCCGATGACAGGGAGCAGGGATCTCTGTCATGTCACAAGGCAGAATGGGGAAATGCCTTGTTTACATAGCCACTTCCCCGATCTGCAGCTCCGTGACACGATTGCGGGCACGGTCATCCTGTACATGGTGCGCACCCGCTAGCCCCACCAATTAAAGGGGACGTACAGGTACGCCCATTTGCCCACCACTGCCATTGTGCCGACGTATATCGGCGTGCGGCGGTCGGCAAGTAGTAAAGAAATCTGGGAACCTTTTCTAAAAATGCACTGTCCGCATGGAACGCAGCAACATGCACCCCAAACGCCGTGTGATTTTGCTGCAATTGTCCTGTGACAAATTGCACAAAAATCACTGCAAAACCAGCAACGGCGAACGCGCCCGGCTCAGTGTCAACATTTGGTACGTGAGCCTCTTTGACACCGTTTTTTAGAACAGAGGGAGGCCCGTTCAAAAGGAATGGCGCGGCTCCAAAAGCGTGCTACAAAAACGAGCAAACAAACACGGCAGCGCAGCTCAGGTGTGAATGGGGCCTTAAAGCGGAGTGCCACCGTAATTTTTTTTTTCCTTTAAACGACTCCTTTAAACCAATAAACAATCATTTTGAGGAAAAAAAAAATTATATTTACCTTAACCCCCTGTTACTATGTAGTCCTCGTAATCTGGAACTTCCTGGTCTGCGGATCTCCTTGAGACTTCCTCCCTCGCCTGTGCTCCCGGGAAAAGAGGACACATAATTACCCAGGAGTCTGTGGGCAGTACAAACAATCGGCGCTACGGCCGCCATTGAATCGCGCATGCGTGAGATCGAGAGGTGCATGCTGGTTACCCAGCATGCACCTCTCCATGCATATTCCAGGAAGCGATCTCGATTGGGCTTCACATGCCCACATTAATAATGGAAACGGCCACAAACAGAGGATTGTGATATTACAGTAAGGATTTTATATCTTTAAATAATCTATTAAGATCATTGTATACTCTTATTTAAATTTTGTTAACAATAATACTAGGATAAAAAAAAAATATTAATTTTTTTCACCGGAACTCCGCCTTAATAGCACCCCCCTGTGTGTCCGCTAAAGAGCAGCACGTTTTGCTTGGATTAATTGAATGAGTTTACCAGAAATGTAAATATTGCAGAATATACAGCCTCATGCTACATAACTAAGCTCCATTTCATGCTGAAGAAACTAAATTATTAATGTATCTTAAATAGAAACTTATCTTTAGATAGATTTTTATTCCAAAAGCATTTTATTAAATTTGATAGAAAAGAAAAAAAAAATCGATTAAAATTAAAACAAATTCATTCGTTTTTTTTTTTGTTTTGTTTTTGAAATCATCGATTTTTATCCTCCCTGATGCTCATGCTACCAACCCAATACATGTGTGAGCCTTTAGTCCACGTTCACAACACTATGGGGGTTATTTACTAAAACTGGAGAGTGCAAAATGTGGTGCAGCTCTGCATGTAAACCAATCAGCTTCCAGGTTTTATTGTCAAAGCCTAATTGAACAAGCTGAAGTTAGAAGCTGATTGGCTACCATGTACAGCTGTACCAGATTCTGAGTGCACCAGTTTTAGTAAATTTCCCCCCTATGTTTTCTCTTGCGTTTGCCATCGCACTCACATGCACAGCAATGGAAAGAACATTATTTTCTATGGTGCCCATTCACATTAATGCAGTGCAGTTTTTGTACAGGCACAGGTGCTTTTTTTGGTGCAGTGCAGCGTATTTTTAGCCCCATAGACTTCAAAAGAAATGCATGGAAGGCACATTTTTTTATTTATTACAGGTACTTATATAGCGCTTTCAATTTACACTTATAGTGCTTTACTTGACATTATATTCACATCAGTCCCTACCCTCAAAGAGCTTACAATCTAAACTCCCTAATTCACATTCATACATACACATATAAAGGGCCAATTTATACAGGAGACAATTACCCTACCAGCATGTCTTTGGAGTGTGGGAGGAAACCGGAGTACCCAGAGGAAACCCACACAGGAACAGGGAGAACATACAAACTCCATGCAGGTAGTGCCGTGGTTGGGATTTGAACTGGTGACCCTAGTGCTGCTAGACTGGGGGGGGGGGATGGCTGCCCTGGGCGCTGTGGTATCACGTGAGGTGGGGGCACCACAAGGAGATTAGGGGGGAGAGGATTTGTATTGGAAGGGGGAATTTTGGTGGCAGCAGGGGCTAAGTATTGTTCTAGGAGCGGAAATATGCAGGGGGGGGGGGGCTAAGAGTGGTGCTCTAGGGGGATTTGTCATGGAAGGGAGGATAGAAGGGGAAAAGATGTTTACTAGGAGGAGAAATTTTAGGGGTAGAGGATTTGTGCTAGGAGGGGTGCATTTTTTTTCTTTGGGGGGCATTTGAGCTGGTGAATGAGCTGCCCTCAGCATGTCGTATGAAAAACACGCAAAAAAAAGTGTGCAAAAACGTAAAATTAAAATGAATGGGCTGACCTACCTGCAGAACGCAGATTGCACAACTGTGATGCAGTGGCTGCTGGTGCTCCATTTTTTTTGGGGGGGGGGTGGCAAACAAACCGGCCGCCCCCGTCCCCCATTCCATTCAGTCGGTCAAACCCTCCACTCTCCCAATGCTCGGTCGATTGGTAAACCACCCCTCTGTCCCCCGTTGCTCACCCGTTCACCCACCAACCCCGCACTTACCCCATTCAGGTCATGAACAGCTTCGGCGGCTTCCCCCTGCGTCTCCTCCTCTTCGGCGGCTTCCCCCCTGCTTCTGCTCCCGGCCAATAGGATTGCTTCTCCTCTCAGCCTATCAGGCCTTAAGACCTGCTTCCTGATTGGCCGGGAGGAGAGGCAGGCTGACAATAGCGAATATTAATTCGCTATTGTCACACAACTGGGTGAGCTCAGGGTGCAGTGCTCTGTGCCCCGAGCCCACCCTTTTTGAAGCCAATTAGAGCCTCAGGCTCTAATCATGTACTTAAAAAAAAAACACACACCCCCTCCCCCATTGAAATCCTTGTGTCAGGTGCCCTGCATATAGATTAGGAGCCGGGCGCATGGATTGGGGGGGGGGGGGGGGTGCCCCTGCGCTCCTTCATTCTTCCTAATCCGCATGACTGTTCCAGGTCAGGTCCTTAGTACTGAAGCCATAGAGTCCACCAGGCAGCTAGTATTTTTTCTCCTTAGTATTTTCCAGTGCTCATCAGTGGCTGACTTTCTCAATACCACTGTCAAGTATGGGCTCATTCACACCAGGAAGCCATGCTGATCACACAGCTAGTGGTGTACAATGGGACCAAATAGTGCTGATACGTCAATGCCCGCGCATTGCCCACAGTGCTTGTGCCCCTTGGAGTGACAGTTCTGGGGTGCCAGAAATTAATGGTGGGGTGACTCATTTTGTGTTATGGTGCCTTGGTCACACCACCCATGGACACTTTTTTCACACCTGTTTCCTGGGCTGGGCTTTTTGGCTAGGACCATGGGAGCGTGGGCTGGCCCTTTTGGGTAGGACCATGGGAACGCTTATACCGGCTGGAAGGCTAGCCATTGTACAGCACTTTGGCACTTGGAGCACTTTTACCCCCCATCCCCTTTTTTATGTTTGTATGTTTGTGCACTATTTACACAGCACATTGGCACTTTACTCACTCCTGATTATAGGATGTAGTTCCATGGACTTGACCTGAAAGTCTTGGCCTTATGGTCAGCTTCTCCCCCTCCAATGGGGTCTTCCTTTGGGAGAACCTCACCTAGTACTTGAGAGGACCTTGCTTCAGCAGGTCCCTTGTAGAATGGGGTCTGCTTGGTTTCGGCTTAGTAGACCAGGAATACTCCAGTCCCTGTCAGGTGTCTTGTGCCCTGGGAGATCAGCGCCATTGTCCTTTGTCTTCAGAGGAGGTCCAAGTGTACACCCCCGTGCACTTTATTGCATGCTTCACTTTTTGTGGCGTTTGATGTTAGTTTTGCGTGTGCGCACTGCACTGCAGAGCTTGAAAAAAAAATTCCGGTATATCACACTGCTTCCTTATTTGTTAGAACTTTATTGAACAAGTGACATTTCATTCATCTACTGCCTATAGTCCAGCACGCCTCACATTTTTTTACAGCACAACTCCGCAAGGTAGTAGGTGAACTGGCCACATAGGTTTCTGCCACCTCTTGTATTGGGATTGCCAGCGTAGTTCCAATGCATCAGGACTGACAAGCCCTAAATAGTCCCTTGCCAACTACCATAGTGGCTGTATAGCTAAAGCTGGTTCATTTACATTTTTGTGGTGCGTTATTGCATGTTGCATGTTAAAATGCGTTGCACTAAAGCACACTGAATTGAATGGACCAACACACCCTGAAAATCTGATGTGCCCTATTGTTTTTTCTATTTTTAGGACTCCCCTGTAAAATATTAAGGGGGGGGGGGGGTCTTAGGGCTCTGATGTGAAACTATGGGGAGATGAGAATTCTGATGTGAAGTGAAGTGGAAAGGGGGGGGGGGTGAGGGCTCTTATGTGACTGGAAAGGGGGGGACGGGACGACTAAGGACTCTAGTGTGGGGGCTTCTGATACGATAAGGGACACCTATTTTGGACTGGGGTGTCTTGATAGAAAAAGTTTGTGTTGTGTGTGTTGATAGAAAAAGTTTGAGAAACACTGGCTTGCAAAATACCTTGCAAATGACAACCAACTGAAATTCATTATAATAAATCCAGACAGAATAAGGTGGATACTAAGTGTTTTTTGTAGGTATTGTACATTGCATGGCTCATGTCATACCAGTGAGCCCAAGATCAGAAGCAGAATCACAGAAGAGCAGGTAACCCCTTCTCTAATTGGGATCACTTACACACAGTCCAAAATGTTCTAGAACAGTGGTCACTTACGTCCCTTGCTTGCCTTTATCTGGCCCTTTGGGCACTATTTCATACACTGACTCCAACAATGGGACCTAATTCCTTTCAATGACACCAACGATGGGGCACTACTCCTGTAACTGACACTAATGACTGGGCACAATGTCTCCCAATGACCCCAATTATGGGGCACCAATACTTCCACTGACACCAATGATGGGGCACCAATGCTTCCACTAACACCAATGATGGGGCAGAGTTCCTCCCAATGACACCAATGATTGGGTACCATTCCTTCCACTGATGCCTATGATGGGGCACCATTCCTTCCACTGACACCAGTGATGGGGCACTATTCCTTCCACTGACACTAGTGATGGTTCACAGTTCCTCCCAATGACACCAATGATGAGACACTATTCCTCTCACTGACACCAATGAAGGGGCACCATTCCTTCCACTCACACCAATGATGGTGCACAGTTCCTCCCAATGACACCAATGATGGGGCACTATTCCTTCCAATGACACCAGCGATGGGGCATAATTCCTCTCAATGATGCTAGCGATGGGGCACTATTCCTCCCCCAATACCAAAGATGGGGCCTTGTTTACTCCCACTGACATCAATACATTTTCTACTCCCAATTGCCAGAGACAGACCCTCTACAGTCTGAAGGACTGTAATCTGGCCATTTGTTTAGAAAGTTTGGCAACCCCCTGCTCTAGAACCACATTTGCAACGGAAGAAGGAGCATTGCAGCAATATCTCTGTGGTTTGTCCAGAGAGGGAAGGGCGACATAAGAGAAGGTAAGTGGTCTTTTAGCGATCTTTGCTAGGAGGTTGTCGTCAGCACCAAGATTACTTAATGTGACATGGCCCTCATGTTTTTCTTCTTGCATGTTGTCTTTTTTGAAGGGAGTAGGGGGTTGGCAGGGGAAGGCCATTCTTCTTAAAATGGTATTAGAGGGTTATTTTGTTCATTCGGTTTAGATCCAAGTGATACATAGTGTAGTTCAGATTTAAAGCCGAGTCCTTTATTCTCCAGCGATGTTGACCACCAGCGGGCAGACTGGACCAGTATTCATGAGAAGATATGCCAGCTTCTCATCCCTGTGCGGGCAGCCATCCCATTCCTGACCTCAGCAGAAGAAAGAGCTCACTCCACAGAACAGCTATTACAAAGGAAGGTAATGGAGATTGTTCAATCTGTGTATGTGTCTGATTGTACAAGAACTGTCTGTTATTCTCACTGCGAGTGTGCAGCACTTATCGCACCAGGGAAATGTAGAACGACCCCCAAAGTAGTGGGGTAGGCTATCATTTAACATCTCAGGTGGGTCCTTGGCTTATTGTGGGGTAAAACAAACAGTTGGATGGCATTCAGTTTGATATTTTTCATAGTTTATTACTCCATGAACATTGAACTAAGGGTTAGGGGCATAGGATTCCCAAAAAATAGTAAAATATCTCAGGTCTTCTAGTGGCAGCAAAATTGTTAATGGCCCTTTAAAAAAAAGCCTCCTAATTGCAATTGGCGCTTGACCCCATACGGCAGTTACAGGCACCTTAACATATTGAGCAATGTGGTCTCCATGCAATGTCCCCAAGTAACAGCTTCTGCTAAGCTCCCCAGGACACTTTTTAGCAGAGCAGACTTGCCTGAAGGTGCTCCATACAAGTAGCTATCGTCCAGAGCAGATTTTCCCTAAGATGTTCCAACAGTATCCATTTTCCAGAGTAGATTTACCCATAAGCCTCGTACATACAGTACGATTGTTGGTCAACGAGTGTCTGATTTTTGTCAAAAGAACAAAATTTTACAGTGCACACATGCAAAAAAGACATAAGCAAGGCTTATTTAAAACACCTAGACATTTTCAAAAAACATTTTCAAAAAATATGGGGATTTGGTCACACCATATTGCTATATGGTGCTTAATCCCACTTACTGCAACAAAGTACCCCATGATTAGTGGGTCCTACACTATCCATAGATTGGGAGATCCTGCTTCTCTGAACCATGGGAGCAATACACTCCTCTATATGTGAGAACTTGAGGTGTCCACCCATGACACAGGTGGATACTAATGAGAGGTACTTAATGAGGGAGTGGGGTGCTCCTCACCTAAAAGGATTTGGTCAGAATCCATACAATAGACAAACAAGATATTTGGGGGGCACACCCTAAAAGATGCATTAAAGATGGTGCAGCCATAAGACCATACAACAGAACAAAATATTACAGCGCACACATGCAAAAAAGACATTTACCTCCAGCAAGGCTTATTTAAAACACCTAGACATTTTCAAAAAACATTATCAAAAAATATGGGGATTTGGTCACACCATATTGCCAAATGTCACCAAATGTCTAGGTGTTTGATCGCCACATCGCTTGCCCACCGGGGCCCCCTTACCCCATCTGGGTCGCTGCTTCCCCCCTACGTCTCCTCCTGAGTCCCGGCAGTCGCTTCTCCTCCCGGCTAATCAGGACTTAGGCCTCGCAGCCAAACAGGTCTTAGGACTCCCGGCCAATCGGATCTTAGGACCCGCTTCCTGATTGGCCGGGAGAAGAAACAGGAAGACATTATCGAATATTAATTTGCTAATGTCACACAACTGGGTGGGCTTGGGACACAGTGCTCTGAATACTGAGCCCACCCTTTTTTTTAAGCCAATCAGAGCCTCAGGCTCTAATCATGTGCTAAAAAAAAATTAGGGGCCGGGCGGATGGATTAGGGGGGCGCACCGCTGTGCCCTGCATGAGTGGCCACCACTGACTGTGAGTGTATAATACATGGCTTTTATTCCACTGATTAATAAAAGACATGACTACACTATGAGGCCCACGTCACTTTTATCTTTCAGCATCAGGTCCCCCCAAGCCCTATCCCGCGGTGGCAGCACAGCTTATAGCTAGACACAGTTGTTTTTTGAATATTACACATCTTTCACCTCCTGGATTCAGCTCTAGCTTTTCTGTTTTGCCATCTACAATTTGTGTTTTGATAATTCATTGTTACTTCTTATTCTAGATAGTTTTGTGGGCACTCTATGAATACTTTGTTATCTATCTGACAGATCATTATTTCTCAATTGCTACACTTCTTTTTTCTCTTTCGTTTATCCTATCAAAAGGCCCCCTAGTGGCCATGACACTAACTGTAGTATGTTCACAGTTCTGGATTGTGCACCTCAGCATGATTTCTTTCTACCTTTTTATCAGTGGCGGCTGATGTTTTTTTTGGGGGGGCGCAAACAACCACCCATCCCCCACAAGCGGCACAACCCCCCCCCCCCCCCCCGCTGGTGGCAGGCAGTGTGGTGCAGTGGCTCCATGTCCTCTCCTCCATGGCGGCTTCCAGCTCCTCCCTTCCTCCTCCTAGGCGTCCAATTAGGGTTGCCACATTATCCCTTTAATCGCGCACTTTCTGCGACCCAAGCCCACTCTATATTGAACCCTTTTAGAGCCTCTGGCTCTAATCAGTGCTTCAAAAAAACAGCCCCTCCGCATTGGAATCCAAGCGCCAATGTCTTGAAGGGGGTCGGACGCGTGGATAGGAGAGGCGGCAATGGATGGGGAGCGGCGCCCTGCGCCCTTAATGAACAGGCCGCCCCTGCTTTTTATTGTTACTTCTTACTCTAACTACTGGAAACAACTCAACAGATATAGGCAGAAATAATCAATGTCCTAAACCTAGAAGACACCTAGCAAGCGCAGAAAATGTAAGCATAGCTCAGGTTGAGTACCGCCTAGCTGCAAACAGCTCTAAATTTAGTGAGGGTCATCTCAGCTTAAAGTGGAACTTTAGTCAGAAAATGAAATGAAGTCCTGCTAGATCACTTCAGGCCCCTTTTGCGGGCACAGCTATGTAAACCATTAAAAATAAGTGCCTATGCTGTTTAAAATCCAGTAATACACTGTCTCACCCTGCTCTGCACATGCTCAGTTGCTCTCCAATTTTCGGCACTGTACCAAAAATGTAGAGGCCGATCTACTGACAGCCTGAGTCATTACTGTTGCACAGACTCTGGGCTTTGGCAAAATGGCAGCCTCCGGCAAGAAGAAACAGGGACACTGCTGGAGGCAGTTTACAGCACACACTCATTTTGGTAGCATAATTATTAATGTGGAATGTATGTTTCTTGCTAAAGAACATTATTTTTGATCACGTTGTTATGAGTAAAGTTCCACTTTAGGCAGGGTCCCTACAAGTGGTTTAAAATGCATTTGTAAAGATAGCAGCCACTATATCTTCAAAACAGGACAGCAGTGCAGCTCCCTTATCTCTATTCTGACAAGTTTCCTATAGGAAGAGCTGAAGGATAGACATCTTTTCAAGCACTGCCTACCCATGAAAATGTCACATTAAGTGCAGCCATTTCTTAGTTCTACTAAATGCCCCATCCTCCAAGTATATCCATATCTCGAAAAGTGGGACCTCTTTTTTTTAAGCTTGCAATTATTATTCTAGGGGTGTCTCAGCTTCACCTACTGACAAGTCTGAACGCTGCCTGATTTCTTTGTGCTATATAAACTCCTGCCCTGCCCAACACATATAGAATGACACCACAAAGAGGATTTGTGTCCTTCACTCCAGATCTACCATTCCTAATTCAGCAGGTAGAGTTCCTTCCACTGTCAGGCTGTGCAATTCGCACCGGAGCCGCTCCGCAGATGTGTGAACTGGCTCCATAGTGAGCCGGTCACAATCTCCTGCTATTCGAATTGAATGCGGGGAAACCCGCATTCAATTCGCAAAAGTGTCAATCCAGCCCCAGACTAATTTGAAATGTTGGCTGGTGTTCAAAGGTTGATAGAATGTTGATGTAAGGAAGGATAGCATATTGGTTGGAGTTCCACTTAAAAACAGACCCTCAGTTTTATTTCTTTATTTTTGCCTAATATGCCTAATATGTATCCAAGTATGGTAAAAAAAATGCTCACCTCCTCTCCAGAACTTTGTCCCGCAGATTCACTATTCTGAGTTCTAGCGCTGTTCTTCTTCCAGGTTGAATGACAGCCAGTATCATTCAACTCACTTCCTGTGAGCCCAGGCTGTCATGGACACACCCTCCGGGGCTCACAGTGCAGAAAGCACTGCTGATATCAACATGTCAGCACCACTGTTTGGAGTATTAAAGACCACCAACTGCAGCAGAGAGATGAGGACCTCCAGACGTCCCATGGTCAGTGGAAGTGGGAGGTGGTTGGGGGGAGGAAGACCGTGTGTATTGTGACAGTAGGAGATGCTGTCAAGGTAAAATTGATAGTTTGGGGGACAAAGGGTATGCACATTTGCTTGGTGCAAGGCTACAGAGCATAAATGTGGACTGGAGAAAACTGCTTTCACAGCTTTCTCCAGGTTTTGGTATTCGGTCATGGGGCTCTGTAGTTTGGAGATTCCATAGTTTTTTGGGTGGGACGGGATCTCTAACCCTTTGTCCAGACTTTGTAGATTACCAGCAGGGTGTGTGCTCAGGTGAGCACAGCACTTATAATGAGGGTATAAGAGACGTTCTGAATTTCCAACAACATTTCTGTGACCGGGTGTATGCAAGACAAGTTTGAGCCAACATCCTTCGGGAAAAAAATCCAGGATTTTGTTGTCGGAAAATCCTATTGTGTGTACGGGGCATAATAGTTACTAGCGTTTTTATGTTAACTTTCAACCGAATCGTCAAGTCCTCAAATGGCTGGTGTCATAGCTGATCACTTGTGCAGCACTATGGCAACTGCAGATCAAACAGAGGCTAAGATGGCATCTTCCTTGGCTGTAATGAATAAGGAGGTTTAGTTCTGCTTTAACTTTGTCTATAAGTGAAATCCTAAATAGAGATCTTTCAATTACAGCTCCAGGCCAATATATAAACCCCCTTTAATTCACCAGTGTGTGAGTGGGAGATTCTTCAGTAGCTTACAGTATAAAGAGAAGATGGAGTGGACATGTTCATTAATAGTAGAAGAAGAGTCAGAGCACTGTGTGGGGTCTGCAGAGTAGCAGGCAGTAAAAGTGTTTCCAATCTTCCTATGCCATGCAATGATAGTGCATACTTTATATACATTTATATCCCTTGATGAAAAAAAGATTTGCTATATATGCATTTCTTTTACAAAGGGTTTTATTGATAATCATAGCAATTTCACAGTTTAACAGTGTAGATAATGCATCATGAATAAACATAACATAAAGTTTAGCATCTTATAAATAAAATAAGTATGCTAGTAAATCAAAGAAAAACAAAACAATAAGAATATAACAGAGGCTGAAAACAGTTTTGAGAGGGAGGTTAAAGAAGAACTAGGGGCAGAGATTAGCTAAGAAGGGAGGAGTAAAGAATAGGGGGAAAGGAGAGAAGAGGAAGAAAGGGGGGAGGGTGGGTCCTCGCGGTGGGGAGCAAGAGTGCATTAAATCCGAAGAAGGGTGGTATCAAATCTGGTGGGTTTAGTATATTCGACCCATGGCCTCCATACCTTCAGGAACTTATCATGAGTGTCCGTAAGGACAGCAGTCAGCTTTTCATTAACCATTATATCGTCCATGCGATTCTTAACCGCCTCAAAACTTAGTGTCTGTGTCTTCTATGCCCTAGCTATCGTTAGTTTGGTTGCAGTAAAGAGATGCAGAGCCAGCTGGCGCTCCGGGCGAAGCAGCTCCGCAATTGGGTTGCAGAGAAGTGCATCGAACGGATCCTTTTTGAGGTCAGCATGGAGTATGTTTCGGAGGAGGGAGTAAACTCTGATGCATAACCTGCGTACCCTCGGACAGGTCCACCAGATGGGCAACATTGTGCCCTCCTGGGAGCACCCTCGGAAGCACAAGGGAGAGTAGGCTGGGATTAACTGGGCCAGTCTAGCAGGTGTGTAGTACAACCTGTAAAGTAAGCTATATATGCATTTCATCTAGGGATCTCTAGCTGTTTGACAGAAGAATTGATATTACTTACATACATAGACTAACAGAAGGTAAATTCAGAATATCTTCTTCCCTTTGCAGAAACATTTGATTGACCTGACCACAAAGGAAGCCCAAAGACTCTTGTATGAAGGGCGCCATGTGGATGTAATCCCAGCAGCCACCCATGCTCTGTCTTTCAGCATAGATGTACACGGGCTGACATCAGTAGAACTAGTGCCCGTATACCTTATACTGGCAGAAGCCAACATTGGTAAGTTATAGTCATATGGTTGCTGAAATTGCATCATATTTCAAACTCTTAAAAGAAAAACTTCAGTCCAAGAGCCTATTACTTTTATGAACAGAATATAATCTTATGTGCCCCTCTACAATTTAGTTTCACTATGACTTTCTTTCCTTAGTTTCTTGGTTAAGTGTTCCATTTCGTCTTATGGATATAAAGCCACATATGCACAACACTGTGTGGCCCATTGGGTCAGTGGAGTTTGGTGACATCTTCCAGTGTAGGCCACACTCCTTGGAAGTGGTCATCTGCGGGTCTGAGGTTTGTAGTGGGGGCCATAGTTAAAATGGGAAGGGCAAGGACTGGTAGTTGGCCTTGTTTGATATATATAACAATAGTGTAGTGTAGTCTGGCAAATAATGCACATCTCTGGTTGATTGATAGAGATGAAAATCATCATACATGATCAGATTACAGTGCCTTGAAAAAGTATTCACACCCCTTGAAATTTTCAACATTTTCTCATATTAAAACCAAAAATGTAAATGTATTTTATTGGGATTTTATGTGATATGTCCACACAAAGTGGTACATAATGGTGAGGTGTATAGAAAATGATAAATGGTTTTAAATTTTTTTTTACAAATAAATATCTGAAAAGTGTGATGTGCATTTGTATTCATCCTCCTTTACTCTGATACCCCTAAATTAAATCTAGTGGAACCAATTGCCTTCAGAAGTCACCTAATTAGTAAATAGAGTCCACCTGTGTGTGATTTATTCTCAGTATAAATATAGCTGTTCTGTGAAGCCCTCGGAGGTTTGTTAGATAACCTCAGTGAACAAACAGCATTATGAAGGCCAAGGAACACACCAGACAGGATTAGGGATAAAGTTGTGGAGAAGTTTAGAGTAGGGTTAGGTTATAAAAAAATATCCCAAGGTTTGAACATCTCACAGAGCACTGCTCAATCCATCATCCGAAAATGGAAGGAGTATGGTACAAGTGCAAACCTACCAAGACATGGCTGTCCACCTAAACTGACAGGCCAGCAAGGAGAGCATTAATCAGAGAAGCAGTCAAAAGGCCCATGGTAACTCTGGAGGAGCTGCAGAGATCCACAGCTCAGGTGGGAGAATCTGTCCACAAGACAACTATTAGCCGTATCTGGCCTTTATGGAAGAGTGGCAACAAGAAAGCCATAAGAAGTCCTGTTTGCAGTTTGCGAGAAGCCATGTGGGGGACACAGCAAACATGTGGAAGGAGGTGCTCTGGTCAGAGGAGACCAAAACTTAACTTTTAGGCCTAAAAGCAAAACGCTATGTGTGGCGGAAAACTGACACTGCACATCACCCTGAACACACCATCCCCACCGTGAAACATAGTGGTGGAAGCATCATGTGGGGATGCTTTTCTTCAGCAGGGACAGGGAAGCTGGTCAGAGTTGATGGGAAAATGGATGGAGCCAAATACAGGGCAATGAAAACCTGAGGTTCACCTTCCAGCAGGGCAACAACCCTAAACATACAGCCAGAGCTACAATGGAATGGTTTAGATCAAAACATATTCATGTGTTAGAATGGCCCAGTCAAAGTCCAGGCCTAGATCCAATTGAGAATCTGTACCAAGACTCAAATTGCTGTTCACAGACGCTCTCCATCCAATCTGACAGAGCTTGAGCTAGTTTGCAAAGAATAATGGGCAAACATTTCACTCTCTAGATGTGCAAAGCTGGTAGAGACATCCCCAAAAAGACTTGCAGCTGTAATTGCAGAGAAAGGTGGTTCTACAAAGTATTGACTCAGGGGGGCTGAATACAAATGTACCCCACACTTTTCACATATTTATTTGTATAAAATGTTGAAAACCATTTATCATTTTCTTCCACTTCACAATTATGTGCAACTTTGTGTTTGTCTATCACATAAAATCCCAATAAAATACATTTATGTTTTTAGTTTTTAGTAACATGACAAAATGTGGAAAATTACAAGGGGTGTGAATATTTTTTCGAAGCACTATATGGATTCACCCGATTCTAGAATATTCCCATCAACTTCCACATGTAACTCTTGTAGTTGTAATCCCATTCATTTTAGTCATTAAATCCTGTAGTGGTAGTGTCATAGGCTACTTGTGTATAATGGAACATACTTCCCAGTCTAGTCTTGAACCGCATCTCAATCCAGGGCTTTTAAGGGCATTTCTAGACCAGCTAGAAGATATAATACCTGACTTGGTCTTGGGGCTTCATTCCGCTTGATGTGCCAGTTCATCTGAACATGTATCTCATAACCTAACTACGAGACACTCCTTTTCCAAAGAATAAGCACAGAAACCCTGTAGAGCAGCCTTTATCAACCTTTTTTCCTGTGAGAAACCCATGTAATAATTTTTAAGTTCTTTGGGAACCCCTGCTAAAAAAGATTATATTGTACCTACAGCTACATGGTGGCATGATCACTAAGTTGAAGACAGCTTTAAAAAAAATTGCATATTTGACACTCAAGGCAGATACTTTTGTTACTAATTATTCTTTTAATTAATAATAACTACAGAAAAGAAAGTCAGATAGTAAACTTTGCAGTGGCCTCTAAGATTAGTGGAACGTATAGACGTGGCCCCTTGCATTGGGAGTTAGTGGAAAATTTCACCCTAGCATTGGTGGACAAAATGTACATGTGCTTTTCTTGCATTGGTGGTCAGTGTGGGTAGGAAATCAATCCACCATTGCTAATTGTTCAAGAAACCCTGGTTGCCCGTAGAAGGACCACATTTCTGTGTGTGGAACCAGGACCCATAGGTCATGCCAACAGGTGAGTTATTATACATAGCTCATGACATTAGGGGAGTATTCCAAGGAACCCTGGTTGAGAAACACTGCTGTAGAGGGACTGCATTTCTTTGTGTTGATCCGTGACTTATAGCTCATGCCAAAAGGTGAGAAGTTATAGCTCTTTACAATAGGGGAGGATAGGACCATAGATTGATTTGTAAATTACACATCCTCTGTAAATAATCTTCTTGCCTCCTTTCATTATGCAGGTCTGGGAAATTTAACACAGGCCGAGGAGTACCTGTCTCATGCTTACTGGACTGTACTAAAAACTACAGAATGCAGCAACCTCATCCGATCCAAATTGCACAGGAATCTCGGCCTTCTGTACTCTGCCAAGGGAGAGTTTGAGGAATCACTGCGCCACCTCTCTAATGACGTTAGTTTAATTATGTTTTTATTTGCAAAGCTGCATGCTGAATTTATAAGTGAACCTCAAATACCAATCTCACTAGGGAGCAGATCATTAACCAGCAGTATTGGATGCAAATACTCCCTGGTATATCTGAATGTACATATAGTATACAAAGTGTAGCGCTAAATATACCAATGGAACACTATATCTATAGTGTGCCAGACAATGAACGTAATTAAAACGTGAAAACACAACATATGCTGTACACATATAGTGAATAGTGATATGAGGAACAGTGAGCTAAAGGTCCCATATAAATGAATTCCAAAATAGAAATGTTCATGAACATCAAGCAGGGAGGTGGTGGTAGACAATGTAGAGCTTATGCCCAATCTGAATGATTAATAGAAAGTCCTCAATGGCACATGATGTAACAATGTAAACCAGGAACAGACTGTGAAACATGTTCACAGCTGAACTATAATTCTTGAAATAGGAAGTTGTAGATAAATACTTCTTACCAGACAAGGTGGACCCACTTGCCGTACGGCAATGGGTCAATCGAGCTTGTATTGGCCAAGACCTGATGATCAAATGGTGGAACCAACTCAGCTATGATTGCAGTATGTAGAGGGATCACTACAAGGACGAACAGCCAATCGATCAATCAGGAAGGATCCAAGAAGAGTATCACGGCCAGCTGTCCAACATCCGGGCACTTCTGAGGGCTAGGAGCAAGATGGACCTCAATGGAGGGTCCCTACCGAAGGCCGATGGAATGTTGGACCATTAGGACCGGAATAAAAAAAAAAAAAAAAGGAGAGCTCCATATGGTGCAGGTCAAAGAAGGAAGAGTTTTAATCTATCTGTTTTTAAAATTATCATACATCAATAACAGATGAGTGCAATAAAAAGTGATCTCATGTAAAAAATGATAAAAGCAATGTGGGAAGCAAGTGAAGCAGGACTGACGCATTTCGTCTAATGGGACTTCACATGGGGCATTACCATAGCCGTATTACCATTACCATAGTAATGCCCCAGTTGAAGTCCCATTGGACGAAACGCATTGGACCTGCTTCACTTGCTTCCCACATTGCTTTTATCATTTTTTACATGTGATCACTTTTTAATGCATTCATCTGTTATTGATGTATGGGAATTTTAAAAATTACTTTCATTGTCTGGCACACTATAGATATAGTGTTTCATTGGTAGTTATCCTCTGCTGAGAAACCCTGTAGTATTGTAAATAAATAACCTGATGTTTTACTTTAATACATGTAAGAGCATAAAATTGTGAATACTGCCCTCTGTATTCAACAATGTCACACCAGCATACCTTAGTTAAAACGTCATGCTAGCAAGGAGAAGAGAGCCATCAGTAAGTCACTTTCAGCAGCAATTCTGGGATAGCAAAGGTAATTAAGGGTAAATTATTAAAGTGTTATAGCTTTTAATGTGGCAACACAGTGAAGGTCAGTTGCTGATTTCATCTATTGTGTTCTTACTATAGTACACTTGTACACTTCAGAGGGCTGACTGCTCATTGCTGTGGATTATACAAGTGTCTTTTTTTTTTTACTTTTTTAAACCTTTAATAGATTTCCACATTTCCCCTTTTACTGAAATATTTGGCTTTTAAATGAAACATCGTATTTGAATTTTATTTTTCAATAAAATTCTATGGATCAGTCTTGCTATCAGCATGTGAATTTGACAAAAAATACTCATCATTATTATTATTATTATTATTATTATTATTACTACTACAATGTGGTATTATTATTATTATTAGTTATTATTAATTGGGATTATGTAAATGTCACACTAATGAGCTTGACATTAGTAAAAAATTGCTGGCAACAGGTTCACTAGAAAATACAGGGAGGACACATATCTACCAGTAACTACCTTATACAGACCACTTCCTGTTTCTTGTCTGGTAAAAAGCCTAGGCTTATGACATCATGCACAGCCCTCTCTCTAACTCTCATGAGAGTTTGCCAGGAAGGGGTGATGAGTCATAAGAGGGCCAATGAGAGCTGCAGGGCTGCAGAGCTGGAGGTGTGCCTCTGTGTGTCTGGATGATACGGCGTGGCCGTATGAGGGTGAGCACCAGAGACGAGTGACGCGCTTCAGCTTACCAGGAAGGGGGATCTGTCATAGCGTGGAATAGGTGAGAGAAGCGAGCAGGCGCCTGCACACCTCGGGTCCGCCGTGACCGCTACCCCTAGCGTTGATATCCATTCATTTGCTGTGCTGTGCATTGGAGTTCAGTGTGCTGTGGAAGTGTTTTCTGTGTATTTTGAATTTTGAAAGTGTGAGTTTAAACATTGAAGTTTTATGTGTGTTTTTCATTAAACTGTTTATGCGAATTACACTATTGGAGCACTTTTTTTCATTTCACATGTGGAATATTTCCTGCACTTATATTTGGATGTGAGATTTGTTGCTGTGACCCTTCCTGTTTGGGTACCAAAAGCATTATAGCCCTACACGAGAGTGTGGGCAATTGGAGCTGGTGAGTGAATTTCTATTAGGAGTGGACTCACTCAACACCTGGGTGTGGTGGAAGTCGCAAAGAAGACATCACGTTTCAAAGACTTTATTTTTATTTTCATTATAAAAATAATACTTTTTTCTGTTATTTTTTATGCAAAGATTAATATACTTTTTTAGGTGAATGCAGTGTTTATATATATTTTTTTCACTTGTCACTTGGTGTTCACTATATATATATTTGTTTTATATAATGACAATCAGCGCAAACACCTAAGCCCTCGCCCAAAATGCAAGCTGAACACTACAGGTAATCACAATAAAGCCTGAAACATGACATGAAACAAAATAAGTGCAGCGCAATGATGTTAAAACAATGAATGAAAAAAGTCCCCAAAGATTCAATCCAGGCAGATGAAATCTGTCAGATCAGATCTTTACATCAATGGTCAAAGGAGATGCGATCCCAGTGTAATCTATTCGCTTACCAGATGCTGTGGACCCCTGCACAGCAGAGGTCAAACTCACGTGTATCCACTCAGGGATGTTGGTATACTGGAAGCTGTCACTGGAGCCGAATCCCGAATCCTGATGTCCACGCATAGGCACGAGTCTCCACAGGAAGGACCCCCAAGCACTATAGGAATCTGGAGCGGGATATCCTCCCAAGTATCTCCCCGATGTCAGCCAATAAAAAACAGAGAGAGAAACTCTTCTAAGAGTAGTCCGTTTATTCAGCTCTTTTTTAAAAAAAGTGGTAACAACCACCAATAAGAAGGCGCTCACAGGCGCTGAACTTCAGTAACCAAGTATACAGTCGGGCTGCGGTGCACGAGCAGACCCGACATACAGGCGGAGGCAGCGGGTGACGTCCGTGATTAAGCTCCTCCCCCGGGGGGAGGAGCTTAATCACGGACGTCACCCGCTGCCTCCGCCTGTATGTCGGGTCTGCTCGTGCACCGCAGCCCGACTGTATACTTGGTTACTGAAGTTCAGCGCCTGTGAGCGCCTTCTTATTGGTGGTTGTTACCACTTTTTTAAAAAAAGAGCTGAATAAACGGACTACTCTTAGAAGAGTTTCTCTCTCTGTTTTTTATTGGCTGACATCGGGGAGATACTTGGGAGGATATCCCGCTCCAGATTCCTATAGTGCTTGGGGGTCCTTCCTGTGGAGACTCGTGCCTATGCGTGGACATCAGGATTCGGGATTCGGCTCCAGTGACAGCTTCCAGTATACCAACATCCCTGAGTGGATACACGTGAGTTTGACCTCTGCTGTGCAGGGGTCCACAGCATCTGGTAAGCGAATAGATTACACTGGGATCGCATCTCCTTTGACCATTGATGTAAAGATCTGATCTGACAGATTTCATCTGCCTGGATTGAATCTTTGGGGACTTTTTTCATTCATTGTTTTAACATCATTGCGCTGCACTTATTTTGTTTCATATATATTTGTTTCAATGAAGGGTTCACTTTAATGGGTGAAAGTATTTATTTTTTAGAGAGCGCAACTGTTTTTTTTCCACGTTTCATTTTATCATATATGGCACAGAAGAAAACACATTGTATAAATAAAGTGCTTGGTCCCTTAGTGGCGACAGCTTCCCTTCTACCTCCGACCACGACAGGTTCTCTGACCGGCAGAACTGTCAATTCTGGTTGAACTGTAAGCCGAAGTCCCAACCCTACGCTGCTCTCTTGCTTCTGGATAGGCCCTCAGACAGCCTAGCAGCCAGATGTCTCCGGGATAGGCCTCAGACTCTGGCCTAGCAGACGGGGCAGCACAATACACGTCCACCCAGACAGGTGGAACAGAACCCCGATCACTTGACTCCACCAAAATATATAAGTTCTCCCAGCAGGCCAAGGGATCCAAGAAAACCCCTGCCCATTGGCTGAGATACCCCATATACTCCTAATCTGTCCTTGCATTGCCCTTGTCTTATCTAATGTCGCCAGGTACCCGGCCATCTAGCGACAGAAGAGAGAAGTGCAGCAATTCCAGACTTAGGGTGAAATCAATTGATCCCTAGCAATTAGCCAATGCAACTTATACCTGGCAGGTAAATTTAAGAGCAACCCTGCCTAAACATCAGGGTGCTACATCAAATAATATGCAAAGTGGTTGGAGGGAAGCTTCAGAATGGCAAAGATGTTTTTGTTACAAATTATGTGAGCAGACTGCAGTTCCTCTTTAAGGATGGGCACAAATGGGCAGATAGTGCCCAGGCCTGGCTGTGATTGTTCCTAGATGATAACAGTGACACGTATATTCTGACACCAGACTCTCCATGCTGTGTCATTCTTCTGGGTGGGGGGGGGGGGGGGGTAGAGAAGCTGTTTTACTCTGATGTCCATGCTGTTACATGTAGCATGCAGACTTGCCTCCCTGTGCAATAACATGAGCCTCCAACTGTTATAGGCAGAGTTAAATCATCCACAAGGCAAAATTATGCTTGATCATTACAGTTTAAGCCTGCCGCTGTCCAGTCTTATTGCCACCACTTGTCCTGACAACATGATGCCATCGCAGGAGTCTTTAGGACCCAATGAGAATCACGCTGATAGGAAGCCATGAGGAAGTGGTTACAGCACCAGGGAGGTCCTGGTCACTAGTTTTTTTTTTTTTGTATTTTTAATCTAATTAGGGTATAAGATAGCAGAGGAGGGTTTTTGTGCCTCTACTTTAAATTTACAAAATGTAGAGATCATTTTACAGTGGGCATTTAGTTCCTAAACTTCAACTTGGATGCCCTGAATTAGCTGACATTTTTCCTTTTTGTAGAGACACTACCTTAGAGTTATCTTTCAGCGCTGGGAGATGAGTGCTTGTAGATTTTGGTGCAGAAAATAAGACCCCCCCTCACATTAACTCTTTTTGTGATGCTAACACAAACCCTCCCTGTAATCCTAACCCTCCCTGTAAACCTGCCACTAACCCCTCCCTGTAATCCTAACACTAACCCTCCCTGTAATCCCAACACTAACCCTCCCTGTAATCCCAACACTAACCCTCCCTGTAATCCCAACACTAACCCTCCCTGTAATTCCAACACTAACCCTCCCTGTAATTCCAACACTAACCCTCCCTGTAATTCCAACACTAACCCTCCCTGTAATCCCAACACTAACCCTCCCTGTAATCCCAACACTAACCCTCCCTGTAATCCCAACACTAACCCTCCCTGTAATCCCAACACTAACCTCCCTGTAATCCCAACACTAACCCTCCCTGTACACCAAATACTATTCCTCAAGCTAAACCTCCCTGTAATCCTTATACTAACCCTCTTTGTAACCTGCATTCTTGCAGTAACCCTAACCTTCCTTTAAATAACCCTCCCTGCAACCCTAACGTTAACCCTCACACAAATGCCCCAGTAACCCTCACACTAACCTTCAAGGTAACTCTAAAGCTACCTGCAGACGGGTGGTTTGGCCCATCAACGTCAACTCCCAACATTTTCGGTTTTTCAGGAGAAGCAGATGCAGCATCCAGCCCTGCTGCCAGCAACCTTTAAAATTCTACAACAGACTGAGATACGCAGCGGCTGGATGCTGTGCCTTATGGCACTCACGTTTGGGGCAGAAATTCTGCATTCAGGGTATACATCTTTTAGGGTATAGAGCCTATAAAAGCGGGTACCACTCTGTACAGCTTAAAGCCGTGTCCAGCCACCGCATATTTCAACTGTCATAGATTTTGATAGGCTGCTGGCAGCAGGGCTGGACACTGTACCTGTATCTCCCAGGCACCCAAAACCGCAGGGAAATAGACGCTCATGAGCCAAATTGCCCATGTGCCCCTTTTTTGCAACCCTCATACTACCTTGTAATCCTCACGCAAACTCTTCCTAATACTTCCAGAAATCTGGATAAAAATATACATTTTTACTTCATGGTAACATAGGTCCTATGTGTTTGGAATATTTCTTCTACATATAGTTATGAAGTTCCTCTTATTTAACAAAACTATATTTGTTTGTCATGAGAACACCTTTTTTTATTATCATATGGTTTTATTCATTTATAATATATGAAACGATCTTAACTTGCTCGCTGTTTCGTGTTTTCATGGGCAAGTGGTACACACAGATTTGCTGTCGCTCCGTCTAGTGGCTGTTTATATGTTAAGCAGTACAGTGAGCACCTTTGATTTTTATCCTATTAAAGAAGCCTGACTGTATTTACATAATCATGAGTATAAGTATTTTATCAATCTTAGATTTACTATGCGAGCACCGTCTCAGGACCTAGTGACATCAGCACTGCCGGAGGATACTTCCATATGGCCAATGTTTTTTTCCGACAGAATAAAATGGACATTGCCGATTCTCTGTATTCTGAGGTAGGTCAACATTGCATATCGAAAACTCTTACATATTTTAAATCTATTTTATTTGTTTGGTTGATGATAGCCAAATGCAATTTCATGTTAAAAAATGAATGATGGTGCAGCGTTAATCCTACCAATCTGTGTGTCCAGAGCTAATGATGTGTCCCTAACTGCATGCAATCGCTTGATGTGTGGACACATGCTTACAGCGGCGGAAGGCCACAACTCCTGTCAGCCTGTCATTGACTTGTACAGATTTCTTGGTCGCAGCTGTTTGGAAACGCCTAGGCTCCCGGCCACAGATATCCACAGTATACTTGCTGCACTATGGCTGATTTGGACTGTTGAGTGACATCTATGACATCTATTTGGAAGTGTGGGAAAATGTGTGAAAATGAAAGGCAGCATATAGGAGGACTTAAGCAATATAGGTTAAAATGGTAATTATATTGTAAAGTATTTTCTTAAATCAAATACTAATATAACTTACATATGTTTGATGCTTTTTGAATAAATTTCCTCCTTGGAGCTTCCTTTTTTAACTGTCCCCCTGCTGAATCCCAACATTGCCATTCTATGTGTGCCACCAGGACCTTTGGAGTCCTGTAGGAGTCTCCTTTACTTGCGTATTCCCACTACTACTACTAAACTGTAAATGCAGAGCGAACACCCAGGCAGCGAGAGTCGCAGCGCTATGGGCAGTGCCGGGACAAGGTCATCCAGTGCCCAGGGCAAAAATGCTAACCTGCTCCCCCCCACCCCCATTAATAATGTGCATGCTCCCCAGCAATCACAATCACTTCTACTGTCACTACTTCTGTCAGCCTTGTAACAGAAGGAAGGCACCCCCATCCCCACAGTAGACCATTGCGCCCAGGGTAGGCGTCCCTCTCGCCCACCTCTTTTCTCAGCCCTGGCTAGAGGTTCCGGCAACACAAGAGGCACGCAGCAAATGACAATGTAGGGGCACAGTTGGCAGACTGTTTTAAAATAAAGCTCAGATGAGAATATGAATAATAAAAAAAAAAAATCTAATATTATAGTATTAGCATCTGATTTAGGAAGAAATGTACTTTAATACCACTTTAAAGTGATACTAAAGTCTCATTTTTGTTTTTAGTTAAAAATAACAAACCTGTTATACTTACCTGCTCTGTGCAGTGGTTTTGCACAGAGCAGCCCAGATCCTCCTCTTCTCGGGTCCCTCTTCGGTGCATCTGGCCCCTCCCTCCCTCCTGCCGAGTGCCCCCACAGCAAGCAGCTTGCTATGGGGGCACCCGAGCCGAGCTGCAGCTCCCTGTGTCCATTCAGACACGGAGCCGAGGCCTCTCTCTCCTCATTGGTTGACTGACTTTGATTGACAGTAGTGGGAGCCAATGGTGCCATGCTGCTGTCTCAGCCTATGAGGAGGGGAGTCCTGGGCAGCCAAGACACTCCTACAACATCGCTGGATCTAGATGGGGCTCAGGTAAATATTAGGGGGGCTGAGGGGGGCTGCTGTACACAGAAGGCTTTTTATCTTAATGCATAGAATGGAATAAGATAAAAAACCTTCTGCCTTTACAATCACTTTTAAGTATAACTAAAGGTAAAGCTTTTTTTTTTTTTTTTTTTAGTTTTGGATAGAGTGGAGAGGGATTATAACATCTGTAAATTTTTGCTGTCTGTACCCCCCCCCGTTAAGAAGATTCATCCTCTCTATTCTCTATTTGTCCCGTTTACCTTTATCAGTGAAAGTGAAAGTAAAAGAAAATCTCAAATTTTGGGTTGTCCCCAGGACTGTAATAGGGGGGAAATCTTCCAATGGGGACACTAGTTCTGGTGACAGGGGGGTCCCCAAGGAATCCCTTTATTTTGCAGGGATTTCTTCTCACTTCCTGTTTGGCTATGAGACAGGAAGTGAAGGGAAATCTCCACAATGGATACTATACTCTATGCAAAATGAAAAAAAAAAAAAAAAAAAAAAAAAAAAAATATATATATATTATATATATATGTATATATATACACATACATAAATATACATAGTAATCATCATCATCCTGCATTGATTATATTTCAGGTAACGGATATATGGCACACTCACCTGAACAGATTGGTTGATATTCAGATAAGGTCTTCAATGAGAATTGGTCCTGTTTGGTTTGATGACAGCGATCAAGAAGGCATGGGTAGGAATCCTTGTCAAAGGAGTCAAAAATGTGTATAAACCTGTCAAAACAATATGTATGTGTGTAATGAGAGAAGTTTTAGTTCTCAGTGAAATTTTGCTGCTCATGGAGCATGAGGGGCGCTTATGTGCTTCCCTAGGTACTCATGGGTGCAATTAAAGCCCATCTCTGAGGATGGACTCACCCCCTTCATTCCCCACTTTCACCCATTTAGCAGATATTAAAGCAATAATGACTGAAACTTTTTTATACTCGCCTAACTTTGCCATCTGCCTCATGCTGGCACCACTTTCACAAGTAATGGCTGGTAGATCCAGCGCTTCTGTCATCCGGTCGCTTCTTAAGCCTCGTACACACTACCAAGCGTCTATTTTTTGTTGCATGCTAGTCTCAAGTCAAAAGTGAAGAGGTTACTCACCATACGAAAATTCTCGTACGACAGAATGCTTCAGAAGTGACATAATGTGTTGAATAGTTTTGTATCAGTTCTTTCGTTTCTGAGCATGCGTAGTCTTGCTCTTACGATTTTTTTCGTACGAAAACCATACTAATGAAACGAAAATAGGAGGTTGAGTTTGCGTACGACAAAAATCTTATATTCTGCACATCCAGCTTTTGTTGGACGAAAAACCGGAATTGGCTGTCGAAAGCACCATACTAACAATCTGAAAATCGGCAGATCACTCATCGGACAAAATTTTACTTCCGATTTTCGTATCGTGTGTACGGGCATTTAGTGTTGTCCTTTCGCCACTTCTGGATCCTGAGAGTACCCTGGCAAAAGGAAGACAAAAGCAAGTGTCCACATCTCCCAGGTAGTGTCATGGCCACCTGAAGAAGAAAAACCATCCTACTCTGCAGGGAAGAAGATGAAAAACTCAGGACCCAGCATAAGAAAATAACCTAGTGGTTATTTAGACTTTGTGTGGGAGCTATATGTCCAGAGTTTAGTTTTAAGGGAAACCTGTACTGAAAGTAATATGAAGTCTGATATTGTTGACCTGCTTCTAAAAAGACTAGACACTTAGCTGGTGTCAGGATCTTGGTGTGAACCTCTGCTGTGTCTGGCAATGTCTCTTCTTGCTGAGCCACCAAAACTGCTAGACAGCATTCTCTGATTCATTGGACAATCCTGCCTTGATCCTTGTTTCTGCTGAACCTTGAACTGCTGAACTTGAACTTCTTCCTATTTAAGCTATGCCTTTGCGTTTTCCAGATTACTGTGCTCTCTTCAGCCAATATCTTGCTCTTGTCGCTCCTGCTGCCGTTCCTGTCTCTGCTACCAATCGTTCCTGACATTTGGCTTGTTTACTGAGTACGCTTCTGCTTGATTCCTATTTGCTATCACCTACTGGACCCTGGCATACTCACCTCCTGGTGGGGAGATCCTGATGTACTAACATGCAGCAAAACCCATCTCCACCTTTAAGAGCTCTAGTTAACACCGGTTAGTGCTCAGACCCCATGCCTCAGGTGAACTCATGTCATCCACCAGGGTAACCTGCTGTTGCACTTATTCAGCTGGGTGGTGGAAGCCTCTTTGGTGCTATAGCTACTGGCTCTTCAGGTTGACTGTAACAGCTGGTTGTGGTTCTAACACCTTTTGAGGTACAAATCATGAAATTCAGAGTAAAGTCAGAGCTCCAAATCTGCTACTTTTTCCAGGCTACTGACTCAAAACGTACTGAAGGTAAAGTATAAAAAGGACAGTAGCTACTGCATGAGCATGAAACTAGGAATCTAGTATTTTCAGTAGGTAGGTTCCATAGTTAGTCAGTACAATGTTCCTTCCTGAAGGAATTCCCCGGTTTCAAGCTTAGTAACCAGAACCAGGGTAAAGCTGGTCATGAACTTAATGGAATGGCCAGAGATGCATGCACAATCTCCTTGGGCTCTGGCAGCTCATTTAGACCTGAAGTCTGCCTTCCCACAGATACTCGTACTCTATTTTATTTTTTACCTTTTAACATTTTCCACTCTGACATCACTCCAGTCCAATTTTCACCAGTGTATTGAACCCTGATGAGAGGGTCCCGTACAGGCCCGGACTGGGACAAAGAATAGGCCTGGGCATTTTAGACTGAGCAGCCCATGACATATTTACCAGACCCTTCCCCGCTCTCCATCCTAACAGATCCCCCACAGCAGCCAGCGGGAGAGGGGAGGAGGGAATCTGGCAGAGCTGCAGGGGGCGAGGAGGGTCTGGGAAAGAGCACAGAGGTAACTAGAGAAACACTGGGGGGCGGAGAGCACGGTTAGAGGCTGGAGAGCACTGGGGGGGGTTGGAGGGCACTAGGCGGGGGGCGGAGAGCACAGGGGGGACCGGAGAACACTGGGGGGAACAGAGAGCACTTGGGGGGTAGGGCGGAGAGCACTAGGTGGGGGCTGGAGAGCACAGGGGGGCCGGAGAACACTGGGGGGGGGGGGAGCAGAGAGCACAGGGGAGGGTGAGGAGCACTGGGGGGGCAGAGAACACTGGGGAGGGCAGAAAGCACTGTGGGGGCCGGTGAACACTGAGGGGGGGGGGGGCGAGAGCACTGGGGGGGAGGAGAACAACACCGGTGGGGCTGGGGGGGGGGAGAGCACTGGAGGGGGGCAATTCCAGCTTTATAAAATTGTAAATCTGTACTTACTCTACTGTATTCAATGCTAGAAAAAAATGTGGGCTTTAGATATACTTTAATTTTCATTTAGGAGAAATAGTTCTCTTTAAAGCAAAACTCCAGCCAAAAAATGTTTTTTTCTTTGCTTTGGATAGAGTTTAGAAGGGTTAGAACCTCTGTCAGATCATTAGCAGCAGCCATTTGAAGTAGTTAGAATAAATCTACGTGACTGGTCAGTTTATCCTGATTTGTTGCAATGTCCTTGCTGTAGATGAAAACCAGGAGGCAGAAGCTCTTCAGATCCTCAGTGCTATTTATGACATCAGGGAACAAGCTGCAAAGAAGGAGCCGGCCAACATAGCCAAGGTTCTACATGCCCTGGCTATGCTGCACTATCTCAGAGTGGATTTTAAGGCGGTAAGACTTGCCCATAAAAGTTTTTATTTAAACTGTTGGCCTAGAGATTCTTTTTTACAAATAAAGTACTCCTAAATCTTAAAGTAGATGTAAACCCTAAAATCGCATATAAAGTTTAGCATGTTAAAGTCGTTGAAAGTATTTTTTATTTTTCATTTGTAAATTTGCATCTTTCAGTAATACCTTAAAGCGAAGTTCCACCCAAAAATGGAACTTCGGCTTATCTGTTTCCTCCCCCCTCCGGTGTCACATTTGGCACCTTTCAGGGGGGAGGGGGGAGCCGATACCTGTCTAATACAGGTATTTGCTCCCACTTCCGGTAAAAGATTGTCGCAGTATCCGCGGCGATCTAGTCCATGTCCGGCCTCCGATTTAGTTTATGGCTTGCGACTTCATTTAAGTCAATACAAGTCACAATTAAATCACAAAGGAGTAGTGCAGTTGAAAAGTCGCTGCAACTTCACCTGCAAGGATTTGAGGGATTCCATTGCCGGCAATAGGGTGCGACTTGTCATGTGATTTTGAACTGCCAAATTGAATGACAAAAATGTTATAAAGGAACAACTTATTTGAAAAAAAAATGTTCTTTTTTACATTTGGAGGTTGGCAGGATCTAATGGGCCGATCAAGAAACTTGGTTCTGCATGTAGAGCCTGAGCTTTAGTCAGGGAGCTCCTCACCAAATTCCTTGTCAGGAGTAGCTGCTGTAGATAGTTGTTAGAGATCCATTGATTTCTCCCTAAGTTTGGCCTTGTTATACTTTTCTCCTCTGCCACTAGGTGGCCGGGTACTTGGTGGCATAGATGTGAGAAGGACATTTCTAGGTCAAGTTATGGGTATATGGGAGGTCTCAGTTAATGGACAGGGGTTTATTGAATACTTTGGCCTGCTGGGAGAACCTATATATTCGGTTGGGGTCAGGTGATATATGTTCTGTGCCACCTGAACGGTTGTCTGGGTGGATGTGTGTCTTGTGCCCCGGGCTGCTAGGCTGGAGATTAGGCCTATCCCGGGGGCATCTGGCTGCCAGGCTGTGTGAGGGCCTATCCAGAAGTAAGAGAGAAGCGCAGGGTTGGGATTGCGGCTTGTAGTCCAACCATAAGTGACGGTTCTGCCGGCCAAAGAACCTGTCAGTGGTCGTGGGTAGAATGGAAGCTGTCGCCACGAAGGAACCGACCACCTTTAAACAGGGACCACAGTGAGTAACTGAAGAAAGTACCGGAGCAACATTCTCACCGAACGGGCATGTTGGAGAATCGGAAAACTTCAGGCGGTGATCAAGTCAGGGACCCAAACAGCGGAGGTGACGCTTGCAGAGCAGCCCTGTGTGTCAAGCCAGGGACCGAGCCGGTCAGCAGGGGTGAAGCTTGAAAGGTATCTGGAGTGTCAAGCTAGGGATCCAGCAGGGAAGCATGGGTGATGCCTGAGGGAGCAAAAGCCTTGAGGAGCTCATGGGATTCAGAGCAGGGGCTGATCGGGGGGGGGGGGGGGGGTAACAGGGTAATTGCACCCCCCATTATGTAATACTCAACTGAAATCGAAGCCCCCTCTGCGGTGCCCATACACAGCACCGGCCGGCGACATTTCTCCCCGGAGTTACTTCCGGGTATCGCGGCTCTAGCGCTGTGATTCGCCGGGGCCACGATGACGTCACTCCCGCGGGCATGGTAACAGCACACTCACTGAAGCAAATGGCATGTGCGTGCCATTGCTTCAGTGCACATGTGCCCATGACGTTGGCACATGTAGATATAGGGGATATCTGGGATAGCTACAGGTAAGCCTTATTATAGGCTTACCTGTAGCAAAAAGTGCATTGTAAGGGTTTACAACCACTTTAAGTTTCGTGAGGCATCATCTAAATGCAGCTCCAGGGACTTTATTTCTGCTCCCCCTGACTCCTCGCAGCTCCCAGGTGGCTTAAAATATAATCCCTGGACCCCATCAGTTCATTTAGAGGGGTCCAGGGTGCTGTAGCATGAAGAGACTTTTTTTTTTATAAATTCTGCGCTCAGGCGGATTAACACCACCAGGAGACGAATTTTGCGATAATGAAATGAAGGTTCCGGCTCTGGCGGAGTGATATCAGTCAGCAGCCTTATCACTTCCTAACTCTTTCAGCCAATAGGTGCTGAGTGAAGGACGGGCTCAAGCTAAGGGGGAAATAGCAGCGGGCAGCAGCCATCATCAGCAGCGGTGGTGACACAGCAAGTGTGTGTGTGTGTGTGTGTGTGAACACACTGAGAGCGACAGGCCACCACAGCAGGCTGAGGAAAATAGAAAGCTTTAAATCTGCAATGAATTCTTTGTCTCCAAAAAGGTAGTTACTCAGTATCACCCTTCACCTATGCCATGCCCTGGCTGTGGCCCACAATGAGGAATTATACAGCAGCTAAATGTGTTCACCATCATGATAATCACACAGTACAGGTGCAATGAGCCACAGCACTTGTATTGTGTTATTATCATGATGATGGTGATATTAATCTTTAGGTCTCATTCACACAGGGCGTGCTGTAGACATGCGTGTAACATGCAGGGCTGTCTTTTACTGGCTTGGGGATGCTTAAAGTGTTGCATATATCCCTGTGCCAGTATCCAATTTATTTCTACTGAGACACACAGCCACTCTGTCCCAATATGTCATGCGTGCAGGTTTGGGTCCTAGAATGCATGCAGGGTGCGTTCAGGGACCCGCACCAGCATGTCATATTGGGACATAGTGGCTGTGTCAGTGTACAAATAAATAAAAATAAATAAGTGTGGCATGTGTCAGAATATAAATAAATCGGATGCTGGCACTGTTTTAAACAAGGTTAGGACTGTATCAGTGGCGGTGCGTCTATAAGGGCGCACGGGCGCTGCCCCCTCTCTCCTGCCACCCCCTCTAGCACCAATAGATAGATTCATGTATTGCATGAATCTATCCATGGCCGCCGCTGCCACCCCTTTTCGGGCGCAGGGTGCCTGTTACAGCGGCAGGGGTGTTTTTGTAAGCACCTGATTAGAGCTATAGGGCTCTAAAAGGCGTCAAAAAAGGTGACCTGTGAGCGCCATGCTGGGCGCTCGCAGGTCACTCAGCTGTGTTAGAAAAGCTAATGAATATTCGCTTTCCTAACACTAAACCGCCTCTCCGCCAATCAGGTGCTCGGATCTGTTACCCGCCACCTGATTGGCTGAAACAGCAGGCGCTGTGATTGGACGCCAGGTGTCCAATCATAGCAGAGGACGGGAAGAGAGGACGGGAGAAGACATCGAGGAGCTGTCCCACCGAGACAGGTGAGTGCAGACGGCGGACCGGTGGGGGGCGGCAGCATTTCATATGGCGCAGTGGCTGCATTTGATGGAGCACAGTGGGAGAAAATGATGGGCACAGTGGCGGCAATTGATGGGCACAGTGGCGGCAATTGATGGACACAGTGGCGGCAATTGATGGCACAGTGACAGCGATTGATGACACAGTGGCTGCGTTTGATGGGACAGTGGCGGCAATTGATGGGCACAGTGGCTGCGTTTGATGGCACAGTGGCGGCAATTGATGGGCACAGTGGCTGCGTTTGATGGCACAGTGGCGGCAATTGATGGGCACAGTGGCTGCGTTTGATGGCACAGTGGCGGCAATTGATGGGCACAGTGGCTGTAATTGATGGCACAGTGGCTGCGTTTGATGGGCACAGTGGCGGCAATTGATGGGCACAGTGGCTGCGATTGATGGTACGGTGAGGCTGCAATTGATGGTTTTTTTTCAGAATTTTTCAGTTTGTTTGCGCCCCCCCAAAAATTTGGAGCACCAGTCGCCACTGGAC
The DNA here is from genome assembly GCA_037952835.1 of Lithobates septentrionalis. NCBI lineage: Eukaryota > Metazoa > Chordata > Amphibia > Anura > Ranidae > Lithobates > Lithobates septentrionalis. Next base: position 228,598 of record JBBDGP010000179.1, read on the forward strand.
TGTATGATACGTTAAATACCGTTCTGTAAGCAACACCTTATTTTCTGGCAGTGGCCCTCCCGAGACTAGACTCTAGATCCTCACCTGATTCAGAGTCAGTGACTCAGAGAGTCCAGTGAGAGACTAGGAGCTCAAGGGGCTGTAGTGAAGCTGAGTGAACTGTTGAACTTTGTGTTAGGAACTGTTAAGTACTGTTGCCATAGGAGACAGCAATCCTGCACGTGCAGAAGTGGCACCTTGCTGGGGCCTTTCCCTGTACGGCTGTCCTCCTATTGAAGTCTCGGAGTCTGCCAATTGAAATTGCAACTACTCAAGGGTGTCCTGGCCCTAACCCTCTTTCCCTGCAAAATCGAAAAAGGACTGTTAAAAAAAAAAATCTCCTTTGCATCCAAGAAGTGTCTGGCGCCCAATGACTTTTACCACCTTTGCACCCACTATGCCTCACAACCCACTACATATTTAAGAAAGTCAGCAGTCTGTGGCCTCAAAGGTTCTCATTAGACTGGAAGAAGTTAGAGATTCTGCTACATGCACATAAATACTAAAACAATACATGGTAACATTTCCAATATTTTTACAGAATAAAGTTTGCAAACAGTGTTTGCTGGTTTAATTTACACAGAAAACACAGTACAGGACCACCTCCAAACTGACAGCACTTACATTGGTGCTACCATACTGGAGATGAAGCAGTGAAAGGAAACGGTCATGTGATTTAGCTGGAACTAACATATATTTAACTTTTTTTTTTGTCACGTCTTAGGCACATGAGTTGGGAAGCAAACTCCTGCAACTTACCCAGCTGCTGCCAGAGGATGATAAATCAGACAGCTTAAAGCTCTTTATGGAGAGCATTGAAAGAAAAATGTCTGCAAGGCAACGTCCTTTTCTATGATACTCAAAGCCGAATTGCCAAACCCCTTTGAATTGTGGACTCTGCATAAAATGGGATGGATGCAACAGACTCAAGATGGGAATTGTCATAGTTCATGTACAGTGCGAGCTTCCATGCACATTCCTGTGTTTTTGGCTATTACTGCTCAACTTGGAATTTTGAGTGTTCCCCTTCACCTTGGAGGTTCCCAATGTCTGTTTTCTTATTAATATACATACTGTTTAATTATATCTAAAGTCACAACTGTTTTTTTATTTTTTGGAACCGGGTAGGTTTGTAGGCACACTATGTAGCCTATGTGTGTGCCTACAAAGTCCATCTTTGCAATTTCTTCGTTTTTTCCAATAAAACCTGGAAGTTGACTGGTTTCTATTAGAGCTGCAAAATTAATCGTTAAAAAAATCGTGATCTCGATTCACCACATTTGACGATCTCTCCTGCAGATTTTGCTAATTCTTTCATATAAACAAGTGGAGAGACTTTATCTGCTCACTCAGCTGTCAAAAGAAAGCATTGGGGCATTCTTCCAAGTCTTTTAAACTTGAAACATTGTAACTAAGCTTCCTTCTTAGATCAAAGGGATAGAACTTCTGTGTAAATAAATAATCGGGCAGTCTGCCAAGTTTTCAACAACCTGTAAATATAGGAAGTTTAACCACTGAAAGTCTAAATCTTTTTCTGACACTTCTTTCTTAAGTTAAAATCAATATTTTTTGCTAGAAAATTACTTGAAACCCCCAAACATTATATATATATTTAGCAGAGACCCTAGGGAATAAAATGGCAATTGCTGCAATATTTTGTCACACTGTATTTGCCCAGCGGTCTTTCAAATGCAATTTTTTGGGAAAAAAACACTTTAATGAATAAAAAATAAAACAAAACAGTAAAGTTAGCCCAACTTTTTTTGTTTTAATGTGAAAGATGATGTTAAGCCGCAAGAATGGTGAGAGAATTGTGATCTAAGCAAAAAAATGTGATTCTCATTTTAGCCAAAATCGTGCAGCTCTAGTTTCTGTGCAGAGCTGCACCAGATTTTGCACTCTCCAGTTTTAGTAAATCTCCTCCATTGATTCATAAGATTCAATATATTTTTAATAAGCCTAGAGCAGGGATATGCAATTAGCGGACCTCCAGCTGTTGCAAAACTACAAGTCCCATTATGCCTCTGCCTCTGGGTGTCATGCTTGTAGCTGTCAGAGTCTCGCTATGCCTCATGGGACTTGTAGTTCTGCAACAGCTGGAGGTCCGCTAATTACATATCCCTGCTCTAGGCTTATTAAAAATATATTGAATCTTATGAATCAATGGAGGAGATTTACTAAAAATGGAAAGTGCAAAATCTGGTGCCTGGCCTAGAGTATTGCTTTTATTTCAGTTGCATCTAAATTAGCAGTTTAAAAAAAAAAAAAAACAACAATGTATCTTGGACCAGCAAGTTTATTAAGAAATTATTTTTTTCCATCATATTTAGCGCAAAACAGTCGTTTTGGTGTTCCATTGCCATTGTGAATTTAAATTATTGTATAAAACAGCTATAGAGATTGGGAGTCCACTATGTGACCCCCTCCTTGCAAACCAAAAAAAAACAATAAAAATATGATACATTAACTGGCTTTTAATAAATACATTTTACTTAACATTGCTTTTTTTTTTACCTTTTTACATTTATTTACATGTGTGAACATCTTTATTGACACACTAATAAGCATTGTGAGATACAAGCAATTAGCACACTTACATTTTACATTATAGCTTACCTACAGTTGGATATTTATATAGCTAAATCTATTTGTACACATTGGTTTGCTCATGCCTTGTGATACATACAGTGCACTCACAATGCTTGAATGTAAGGGTACATTTCTGGTGAAGTAAGGCTTGAAGTAGTGATTTGTCTTATTCTTAAGCTTACATTCACTTGTGCATAACAATTTTGGTGTCTGCAATGCAAAACTCTGTTGTTGTTTTTATTTTAAACAAGACAGGTTTTAGTCACACACAATTTGTGGCAACCCAGCCTGGGAGAAGGTAGCGGCTGTACGTAAACAGTCGGCCATTTTGATCTACTCAGGCTTCCTTGTTGTTGGCTGTACTAGGCTGTGTTACTGTTGTGTATTGTGTGGACACTTAATAAATAGAGAAATAACCTTTTTTTTATTCTAAACTAGGTAAAACATGCTTCAGTTTCATGCTAAATCCAGCACAAAGCAGTACAGCCATCTAAAGCTATTTGGAAAACACTTTTGTGTTTTGTGTGTGCACGGATTAGGCCTTAGGGCCTATGGCACCCTGTGTGATATTTTATATTAGGCCTGTCTCAGTGATAACAAAAAACCTTCTTCTCATTTCTTGTAATCGATTTGCATTTCTGATTTGTGAAGATTATCTCAGAACTGTAGACGTCTGTCATGCAATGGGCAGCCAAACAAACATCTTTCTATAATGGCTTCCTCCTTCATGTAGGGTGATGCAACATTCGACCACAGTTTGTTAGACATGTGCACAACAACAAAAAATTTGTTTTCGTTTAGTTTCTTTATGTTTCCATTGATTCGTAACGATTCGTAATTTTGTAAGGGGCGAGTTCTCATATTCGGACTAGTTTGTATTTTGGTAACAGATATATTTTCGTTGATACGAAATTTTTGTAATTCCGTTAGTCTAATGATTCGTAATTTCGCAAGACGCGAGGTTTCATATTTTGACTCGTTCATATTTTCATAACAGTTATATTTTCTTTGATACAAAATGTTTCGGAATTCTGTTAGTCTAATTTTCTTTGATTCTAATTTTGTTAGATATTAATTTTCGTTTATTCAGTACACTACTCGTAATTTAGTAATTGTTACTTTTGTGAGATTGCCTTTTTCGTTAATTCGTACTTTCATAGGAAATAAAGAATAATAATAATCCTATGCTTGCTTTTCTAATAAGTCCTGTACTTACTTCAGTCCACTCCCTCAGTCACCAGACCGGACTCTGTCTCCTCCTCAACTGACTCTAAAAAGATTCAGGAATGCCGTGTGACACACAAGGGATAAGCTGATTGGCTAAAGATATTAAGTAAGATACATAACTCACTAATACACTGCCCAATTGAAAGAACGATTTGAGAACAATTTAAAAATTACGAACATAGGAAATTACGAACATATTAAGATACACTTACACTGTCCATTCAAAAGAAAGATTCGAGAACACGAACAAACGAAAATTACGAATAGACGAAGAAACAAAATTAAGAACACGCGAATGAAAATACGAACATACGAAATTATGAACAAAGGATTAAAAATACGAAATGTAAATCATTCGTTATAGATGTAATTTTCTTTCTTTTGCTGTTTCAGAGTTTCATATTTTCGTAAGTTTGTCCGTTCGTAAGTTCCTAATTTCGCATGTTCGTTATTTTGCTTATTCGTAATTTTTGTAATCTTCGTATTTTTGGTTCTTTCAGCTATTCGGATGTTTGAATTGATCTGAATGTACGACTACTAAAAGAGAAAATCAATGTTAGTGAATGAGAGCCGTCCTAATGCACACTACTGAAGTTGCTCCGACTTCAGAAAAGGTTCCTGTACTACTTCAATCCGACTTCTAGATGACTTGTGCTCATTGAGTACAATGGAAGTCGCCTCCAAGTCGGATCCCTGTTCATAGTGAGGCAACTTTACAGGAAGCAGAAAGGAATTTACCCAGGTACTCCCCACTAAACAGGCATGATGTCACAAGAGCTGATAAGCTCTGATTGGCCACTGGCAAAGTCCCCTGTCCTGGAGGCGACTTCAAGTCGCGTTGTAAGTCGCTCCAAGTCGCGCTGTGGTTCACGCTCAAGTCGTGTCCAAGTCGCCTCGCAAAGTCGCGCTGTAAGTCGCGTCGCCCCTGTGTGCACCGGCTCTTAGGTTAAGTGAATACAGCTTCACTTTGCAGATATGGAAGGTTTGATGTTACTGTTTGGTTACCAGGCTTCAGCAAGGTTCCAGGGTACTGAGGTGGCTTTTCAAAATCAGAATTTGAAGCTGTGGGGGGGGGGGGGTGAGGGAGCAACTGTTTTTTTTTTTAATTATAAACATCAGAGGGCATTGTAGATGTACTTAGTTAGTACCTAATGTATACATTATATTGAGGTGTAAATACTCCCCCCACATGTTGGTGGCCCTGTGCAACTGGTTTGTGTGTGGAATCATTCTTTGTGCATACAGTACAATAACGTTGTACTTGAAAATACTTTGTTAACTCGTTCCCACTAGCGTAATGCATATAATGCTTGGCTGCCACATATCTGTCCGCGGGGAACTGCCGTTGTGTGCTGAGAGTACTCTCACTATGCACTCCCAGTACAATAACTAAGCTACGACCAGCAGCTTCCGGTAACTATTTACAAACAGGACCCAGTAGGACAGGCTCTCAATCACGTGACTGCTGTGACAGCCAATAACAATGAGGTATTGATAAGGGGTTAAGGATTGTCCCATTCAGTCCGGGTGCCACCCAATACCTATATTTGGGCACAATATGACCAAGCTGATTGAACATTTTCTGCACCCATAAAACTAGCCACATATGTTACAATCTGATTGTACAATTTCTCTACAATCTGCCAAAGCTATATGGTTGAAGCCCTACACAAACAGTCCATATAGTTTGTATGCAGTAGGTTTGGCTTCCATACTAACATAGTTGGAGTATGAAGGGCTATACATAGTTGAGTATGCGGATTATGTACTTAACTATTACATACACTATATTGCTAAAATTATTGGGATGCCTGCCCCTACTCGCACATGAACTTTAATGCATCCCAGTCTAATGCCGCGTACACATGATTGGATTTTCCAATGGGAAAGGTTGGATGTGAGCTTGTTGGCGGAAAGTCTTCTGGGAAGGCTGTCCACAAGGTTTAGGAGTGTGTCTATGGGAATGTTTGACTATTCTTCCAGAAGTGCATTTGTGAGGTCAGACACTGATAATGGACAAGAAGGCCTGGCTCGCAGTCTCCGCTCCAATTCATCCCAAAGATGTTCTATCAGGTTGCGGTCAGGACTCTGTGCAGGCCAGTCAAGTTCTTCCACTCCAAACTCGCTCATCCATGTCTTTATGGACCTTGCTTTGTGCACTGGTCGAAATCATTTGGTGGAGGGGTGATTATAGTGTGGGGTTGTTTTTCAGGGGTTGGGCTTGGCCCCGTAGTTCCAGTGAAGGGAACACTTAAGGCGTCAGCATACCAAGACATTTTGGACAATTTCATGCTCTTAACTTTGTGGGAATAGTTTGGGGCCCTTTCCTGTTCCAACTTGATTGCGCACAAGTGCACAAAGCAAGGTCCATAAAGACATGGATGAGCGAGTTTGGGGTGGATGAACTAGACTGGCCTGCACAGAGTCCTGACCTCAACCTGATAGAACACCTTTGGGATGAATTAGAGCGGAGACTGCGAGCCATTCCTTCTCGTCCAACATCAGTGCCTGACCTCACAAATGTGCTTCTGGAAGAATGGTCAAACATTCCCATAGACACACTCCTAAACCTTGTGGACAGCCTTCCCAGAAGAGCTGAAGCTCTTATAGCTGCAAGTGGTTGGCCACCTCAATATTGAACCCTACGGACTAATGCTGCGTACACACGAGCAGACTTTACGGCAGACTTTGTCTGGCGGACTTTACGACGGACTTTCTGAATGAACGGACTTGCCTACACACGATCAACCAAAGTCCGACGGATTCGTACGTGATGACGTACGACCGGACTAAAACAAGGAAGTTCATAGCCAGTAGCCAATAGCTGCCCTAGCGTCGTTTTTTGTCCGCCGGACTAGCATACAGACGAGCGGACTTTTCGACCGGACTCGAGTCCATCGGACAGATTTGAAACATGTTTCAAATCTAAGTCCGTCAAACTTTTGAGAAAACAAAGTCTGCTGGAGCCCACACACGATCAAATTGTCCGCCGAAATCCGGTACGCCGGACCAAGTATGCCGTAAAGTCCGATCGTGTGTACGCGGCATTAGACTGGGATGCCTCTAAAGTTTATATGCGTGTAAAGACAGGCGTCCCAATACTTTTGACAATAAATGAAATATTTGACTCAGGGGGGGTTGGGGGAACTTATTATAGGACAGCTGTAGGTTTAGGTAAAATTGTACTTTATGCATGCTGAATACAATAAAGGTGCGCTGCATCATTAAAAAACAAAGAAACGTTGGAGCTGTCGCAATCAAATATTATGCTTTTTCTTCTTAAGTAATAAATAATGAAAGTTGATTGCTCTTGGCTGGTTTTCACTGCAATCACTATGGGCTGCCATCACTTCAATAGGATAACCAGTCTTTTAACATTTTCCTGTAACATTTTTGTTAGCACAGTGACTTACATTTATGAAGGACTGTAAATCTCTTTTATAAGACATTATAATACTGTACTTCAAGGACTAAAATGACTCGTTAGCCAATACTTCATTGTCTGTTAAACACTATATGCTGTCATGCTCATAAAACCATATGCAATACCCTTTGTGACAAAGTACCGGAACTCTACAGAAAGTCATTGATGCATATTCGCTACAGATGTACCTTGACGTGGTCAGTCAACCTAAAACATCATGGGGCTTATTCATTAAAGTGGAGTTCCACCCACTTTTACAACTCTTCAGCATCCCTCACTGTGCACTGTAAATGAATTGGATATTTTTAAAAAAATTTTCTCAGCACCTACTGTATATCTGCTGTATTCATTTTTCACTTCCTCCTCCCTGGCCGTGGCCCATCGCATCATTTCCTGTTTGCAATGCCTTCTGGGAAGGGGCGGCAACTTCCTCTGACACTGCCGTTGCTATGGAAACCTAACCTGAAACCTATTACACTGCTTGTGCTGCGCTGAGCATGTGCGAGATCTGCAAGGATGAGATCCAGGAAGAAATACAGTCTGGCTTCAGATGCCCACACTTAAGATGGCCACGGCCTGCTGTAAGTTTATAAAATAACAAACTACTGCTATAAACTAACAAAACAGACCTTAGTTTACAGACTAACTTTACTAGAATACATTAGGCTTGTGTATTATAGGGGTATTTTTATTTAAAAAGTATAATTTCGGCTGGAACACCACTTTAAGTGCAGAGAGCAGGAACCAGAAATCAGCTTTCATCCACACACACAGGCCATAAGCTCATTGAGTGCTATGGCCCACTTTTATGTGCATATCTACATTCCCCCATGTTTTGTCCCTTTAAAAACCTTGCAAGTAAAGAATGTTACCTGTTGATTGGCCAGATATGCTCCCTTATCCTAATGTCAGCCCTGCCCAGTTTTCTTTTTGCTAAACTACAAAATCTCTCCACCTCTCCCCATCATCGCAACATCAAATCCATTGTTTTCATAGTCCAAGATAAGAACTGGGAGTGTTGATTGGACTCCTTTAGAGAACACATGCAGAGTAAAAAAAAGCACACAGGTAGCTCTAGCAGGATCAACAGGAATTTTTTTGCACTTACAGTATTGAACAGATATAACAAAGCACATTCAAATATATAATGTAACAGGCATATTGCAATTTTATATGTACCCAGAGCAGTGTTGCCAACCTACCAGGTTGAAATTTACTGACATGACACCCAAAATTTACTGGCAAGGCCATGTTTTTACTGACATTTCCAAAATTTACAAAATTACAGTTTTAAGTGAAAGTTTCAGTATTTACGCTACAAGTACAATCTGCAATTAATTAATGTGATTTAAGGTACGTATTAAAGCAAAAAACATATTTCTTATTTTATTTTCGATATAGTAAGTAGTTTAAGGTCAGGACTCGGGAGGGCAAGAAATTAAAATGAGCAGGCACCACTTGGCTCCCTTGCACTGCGTCGTAACATTACACAACACACTCAGGCACCACCTCCGCCAGACCCGCTTCCCGTCGGCGCTGCCTGTACGCACTGTAGCAGGCACCCGAATGGTCCCGGCCGGCTCCGGACCGAATATATGCCCATGTGCAGTTACGAGTTACTAAAGGCAAATCCACTTTGCACTGAAAGTGACCTTGGAAGTAAAGTCGCTGTAGATCCGAGGGGGACATGCAAGGAAAATAAAAAAAAGCATTTTAGCTTGCACATAATTGAATAATGAAATCAGCAGAGCTTCCACTCATTTCAGATCTACCCCTTAGATTTAGAGGAACTGCACTTCCAAGTGCACTTTCAGTGTAGTGCAAAGTGGATTTGCCTTTCGTAAATAACCCCCAATACTCTTTTGCAGCCTCTAGTGATGTGAAACACCCCAGTGTTCCAGCCCTGCTATGTGATCTAGGTTGCTTAGGTTTTAGGCAACGTGCGAGAGTTCAGAAGCAGTATATTTTCAATTATGGCAAAGAAAATAGACCTTTTCCACTCAAATAAATACCATATTTTGGTAATGCTGATATGTTCCCAACTGATTTATGTTATTGCTGATATGTGATATGCTGATTTAGAACTAGGTTCACTTTAGCAGCCCCGCTTTGATGGATTAAAGAGAAATAGAAGGCCTAAAACTCAAACTGCTGCTCCAGCCTTCCTGCTGTGCTGGTCTAATAAACTAAAACCTTGGCATTGAGTCCTACGGCCATGTTAAAGTGGCCAATCAGAGATTAGACAGGTTGATATGTAGATGATTTATCTCTTGATTGATGGAAGAGAAGATGTAGCAGAGCCTAGAGCAGTAACTGGGTTCCTCATCAGATGGTCTGGACCTAGCTGAATCCTTCATATTTATTACCAGATGGCAGGTCGTCAAAGCCCAAGTACAACCAAACCTTTTTTGAAATTAGGCTGAGACCCCATTTAGAAGATCCAGCTCACTTCCTGTCTCTGCGGCACCAGGACAAAAAATGAAGGCAGTGGCCATCACTGGGAAAGGAAGACACATACAGTAGTGAAAACCCAACAGAAGCCCTTCCCCATTTTACATTCTGTCTTGAAAGACAGTGAGGGAAAATCCTCCCAATAGGGACACAGACCACAAATGAAAACCTGGCAGAGATTCCATCTTTTTTTTTTCAATCTGTCCAAAATTAAAATAAAAAAAGTCTTGGCTAGAACTGAGCTTTAACAATTAAGCATGTACAGTTTTATGGATGTTATAATGCGAAATCATAGGTTAAAGTCAGAGTTCTTGAGACATACAAGAGAGCTGCCACTGGTCAACCCTGAGCATTTTTTAGGTCCAATGACTTCCATACAAAATCTTGGGGTCATCCTCACTAATCTCTATCATGAGTGTTTTCATTAAATTCAGCTTTTATAATATTCCTGTATAGAACCTAAAAATAATGAATATGAAAAATATGATAACTAAGCAGTCACCAAATGGTTGTCACCAAAGGGTCCCATACAAGGCCAATTTTTGGCCACACTACTTAACTGTTTACATTATTCACTTTGTATCAATTGACAGCTACATAGAAGAGACCCATATCTAGATCTAATTGACAGTAGGAGGGGTCCCAGCATATCTAGTATAAATAGGATATTCAAAGGTTTGCCACGAGATTAGAAAAGTTGGGTATTATATCATTAATAGATACCATCATCCTTTAAATGAATAAGGCAATGTTAGGTTGAAAGAGAGAGCAGCAAGGACCTCTCCAATTGGATCCTACCTCTTTCGAAAATATTAGGACTATTACGGTACCGAAGGAATATAGACAAGGGTTGCTGCTCTCTCTTTCAACCTAACATTGTAGTATAAATAGGACCCTAAATTCCAGAGGGGCCTTCAGCAGGTGCACAGTCTCAACAAAAAGTTTACAAAATGTTTAGGAACAAAAAGTGAACGTCACATCTTCCCACACAAGCTTCCAAAGATCCAAAGTAGAGGGACATTTACAACCCTAAAAGCATAGGACTATTACATTTGTGTCATCTTGATTAAGGACTAATATATTTGTATCTTTGGACGCTATAAAAATTATTGTAGCCTCCATGGTCTCCTAGAAAATTTGGAGTTTCCCTGGCTCCCTGGTGTTTGGAAGCTTCCTTAGTTCAAGCTATATACTCCATGAAACCAAGCTGTTTCCCTTGATAATGGACTAAAAACAACCAAAGATCCAATGCCTCATACCCATACCCCTCATATTCCACAAAGGTGGTATCTGTATTACTCTTAGTAGTACTGACAAATATTTAGGACAGGACAAGCCGAATGAAACATTCTACTCTAGTTCATGGTGCTCAGTATGTCACTTATCTTTGGCACTTTCCAGATCAACAGGTATTCGATAAGAATTATTTTCTGTATAAAAATGTAAATTATTTAATAGCAAATCACATGCAAATTTATTTTCTACCAGAACAATACCATTGTAATGTTCATAACTATGAGCACAAATACCCACAAATCCATACATATACAGTATCTCACAAAAGCGAGTACACTCCTCACATTTGTGTAAATATTTTCTTCTATCTTTTCATGTGACAACACTGAAGAAATGACACTTTGCTACAATGTAAAGTAGTGAGTGTACAGCTTGTATAACAGTGTAAATTTGCTGTCCCCTCAAAATAACTCAACACACAGCCATTAATGTCTAAAGCACTGGCAACAAAAGTGAGTACACCCCTAAGTGAAAATGTCCAAATTGGGCCCAAAGTGTCAATATTTTATGTGGCCACCATTATTTTCCAGCATTGCCCTAACCCTCTTGGGCATGGAGTTCACCAGAGCTTCACAGGTTGCCACTGGAGTCCTCTTCCACTCCTCCATGACGACATCAATGAGCTGGTGGATGTTAGACACCTTGCGCTCCTCCACCTTCCATTTGAGGATGCCCCACAGATACTCAATAGGGTTTAGATCTGGAGACATGCTTGGCCAGTCCATCACCTTTACCCTCAGCTTCTTTAGCAAGGCAGTGGTCATCTTGGAGGTGTGTTTGGGGTCGTTATCTTGTTGGAATACTGCCCTGCGGCCCAGTCTCCGAAGGGAGGGGATCATTCTCTGCTTCAGTATGTCACAGTTCATCTTGGAATTCATGGTTCCCTCAATGATCTGTAGCTCCCCAGTGCCGGCAGCACTCATGCAGTCCCAGACCATGACACTCCCACCACCATGCTTGACTGTAGCCAAGACACACTAGTCTTTGTACTCCTCACCTGGTTGCCACCACACATGCTTGACACCATCTGAGCCAAATAAGTTTATCTTGGTCTCAGCAGTCCACATGACATGGTTCCAGTAATAGATGTCCTTAGTCTGCTTGTCTTCAGCAAACTGTTTGTGGGCTTTCTTGTGCATCATTTTTAGAAGAGGCTTCCTTCTGGGATGACAGCCATGCAGACCAATTTGATGCAGTGTGCGGCGTATGGTCTGAGCACTGACAGGCTGATCCCCCACCCTTTCAACCTCTGCAGCAATGCTGGCAGCACTCATATGTCTATTTCTCAAAGACAACCCGCTGCAGCTTAGTTTCAGTGTCTTCTTATAGCCTAGGCCATCTTTATGTAGAGCAATAATTAATTTTTTCAGTTCCTCAGAGGGTTCTTTGCCATGAGGTGCCATGTTGAACTTCCAGTGACCAGTATGAAAGAGTGAGAGCGATAACACCAAATTTAACACACCTGCTCCCCATTCACACCTGAGACCTTGTAACACTAACGAGTCACATGACACCGGGGAGGGAAAATGGCTAATTGGGCCCAATTTGGACATTTTCACTTAGGGGTGTACTCACTTTTGTTGCCAGCGGTTTAGACATTAATGGCTGTGTGTTGAGTTATTTTGAGGGGACAGCAAATTTACACTGTTATACAAGCTGTACACTCACTACTTTACATTGTAGCAAAGTGTCATTTCTTCAGTGTTGTCACATGAAAAGATATAAGAAAATATTTACAAAAATGTGAGGGATGTACTCACTTTTGTGAGATACTGTAAATTCTTCAAGTCAAGAATTTAGCAATAAATGATTGCATAGCTTTGATCTGTTAACATTGTCCAAATCTAGTATGTGTAATCTTAATATATTTCCAAATGATTACAAAATAACTTTAGAGTGTAACTAAAGGCAAAACTTTTTTTGTTTGTTTCAAAGTGCAAAAGCGCTGTCACCTGTGTTTTTATTGCAGAGATTGTCGCCCATGCTCCTAATGGATTGTGTTCTGCATAGTACGCCACTTGTTGTCCAGATTCTACTGCAACATTATTCAGCCCTAATGAAGGGGGCACCTCTGCACCCCTGAAACACTTTCTTACCTGTGTTTCTACAAGTTTGTATTATCGCCTGTCTCACCCACTCGGTTGTCCTGCTGAGCATTGTCAGGGATTCAAATTTAGATAAAATTCAAAATTTATAGTTATAGAACAGAAACAGAAGGGAAATCTTTAGAGTTGAAGTTAAGGTATGACAATTGTACATACTGTAGTTACAATGTTCCAGCTTGCCATATCTGTTGGATGTCTGTGGAAGCTGGAAATTACTGTAGTAGGCACAGCTACGTCATTGATCTCCATTGTTACATTATTATTATTATTATTATTATTATTATTATTATTACATTGATCTCTTGTCTCGACTACTGCAATTTCCTCCTCATTGGCTTACCTTTACATGGACTATCCCCTATTCAGTCCATTATGAAAGCTGCTGCCAGACTCATCCACCTTACCAACCATACAGCGTCTGCTACCCCTCTCTGCCAATCTCTCCATTGGCTGCCACTCAACCAACAAATTAAATTCAAAATGCTAACAATACCTTACAAAGCTATCCACAACTCAACCCCCAGCTACATCACCAACCTAGTTTCAAAATACCAACCTAATCATTCTCTTTGTTCCTCCCAAGAGCTCCTGCTCTCTAGCTCCCTCGTCACCTCCGTCCATGCTCGCCTCCATGACTTATCCTGAGCCTCTCCCAACCTTTGGAATTCCCCACCCCAATCTGTCCGACTATCTCCTACTCAGAGAAGTCTATCCTGCCTCCACCTAACAGCTGTACTTTTATTTTCTCCATCTTTATATTTTCCCCACAGTTATTACCTTTTGTATCACTTGACCCTTCCTCTTAGACTGTAAGCTCTAACGAGCAGGGCCCTCTGATTCCTAATGTATCGAATTGTATTGCAACTGTACTGTCTGCCCTCGCTGCGAAAACTGTTGGCGCTATATCAATCCTGTATAATAATGCTGAGCAGCTGCCCTGCTGCATTGTGAACACGAGAAGTTGCTTGCTCAACAGAGGCACAATTCAAGGAAAATGTTGCATATGCTCAATGATAGGATGAGGTGGAGAGGTAAACCAGTGATGTTATGATCTCTACCTTGTCCAATCAAAGAACACTTTTTAATTATTTTTGAAAACACAATGGTGCCCATGCTGAGTGAGCCACTTCCTGTGTTCAGTAAGCAGCAGGGAAACCACTCGGGAGAGGACCTGGAAGCTAGTGGAGATCACTGGAGTAGCGATGTAAATTACAGTGATTTCCAGCTTCCATGGAGGTCCCACAGGTATGGCATATATATACGTACATTGCTGGACCAGAATAACTATGTAAAAATTGCCATACCTAAACTTCAGCTTTAAATGGGGACATTGGTTCCAGTGACAACTGTGAAAAACAGGAAGTGAGGAGAAATCTCCGCGATGGGAAAAAAGCAGCATGAGGTTTAAACCGTTTCCTACTCTATCCAGAATAACAAGAAACAAAGTTTTGGCTTTAGATTTACTTTAGGGCTGTTGTTAAACACTGGCTCACAACTTATTTGCTACCTTTTTAATGATTGTCCACATTTTATACAATCCCATTAGACTCTTCATAATTCTCAGTGATATCAATCCCAAACGTACAATAAAACCACAAAATGCTAATGGAATGTGTATGACTACCTAAAATACTTAAAAAGTATGACTGCATATCTATCCATCCACTGACTATAATCCTACCTTGATACTACATGAAGGCAGGGCTGTCTTTAATATTAATTGGACCCTGGGCAAACATTTTCTTGAACCCCCCCCCCCCCCGCCCCCGTGCAATTTCGCTCTCCACCTGCTCTGAGCCTCCAATAAATAGCATCTAGACACAAGATCAGTTTACTGAATCAGATCAGATTGTGATTGGTTGCCAGAGGTTACAGCGTATCATTACTACTCACTGACTGGCTGCTAGAGGTTACAGCACACATTATGGCTCACTTATTATTTGCTAGAGGTTACAGCACGACTTTTGCTTGTTGATTGGTTGCTACAGATTACTGTACATCAATACTGCTCACTGATTGGTTGCTAGAGGTTACTGGACATCCTTACCACTCAGCAATTGGTTGCTAGAGGTTACTGCACATTATTATCGCTTACTAATTAGTTGATAGAAGTTACTGCATATCCTTACTGCTCAATGATTGGTTGCAAGAGGTTAGTGCACATCATTACTGCTCACAGATTGGTTAGGAAAGGTTACAGCACATCATCTCCTCACTGCCTGCACACCATGGACTGGGGAGGTGAGGGGACCCATCCATAAACAGAAAACCCCAATGTAATGGGGATTCACATTGCCCACTAATATAATGGGGATTAACACTGACCCCTAATGTAATGGAGATTTACACTGACCCCTAATGTAATGGAGATTTACACTGACCACTAATGTAAGGGGGATTTACACTGACCACTAATGTAAGGTGGATTTACACTGACCACTAATGTAATAGGAGCATTCACAGGAACCACTGCGGCTATTTACATATTAATGCAGCCGCTATTTACATATCAATGCAGGTTATTTACATGTAAACACAGGGTCTGCGGGTTAGTCATTTGTACATGGCAATAGGCAGAGCTGAGCAGCATTAGTAACAGAACTTCACACTGAGATATCGGGACACATCACGGGACTAAAACTTCAAGGGACAAGGGAGTTTGAACTGAGATAGTTGGCAAGTATGAGGCAGCTGCTTTGGGCCCCACAACAATGATGGGGCCCAGGGCAGATGCCCCTTTTTCCCTGCCTTAAAGATAGCCCTGCATGAAGGTGACACCAATATTCAGAAATAAAAGCACCAATGCATCCTGTGTTAACAATCCTCATACTGAACCAAAAATGAACATTACCACCCTGCTGAGAGCTTCTCTCTACTCCTATAGGCTACTGTCTAAAGACTTCCCCCTCTAGCTCCCAGTGCCTGAAATATGTTTGAATGATAGTTTTAACATTTAGCCTGGTTTCTGGGTAGAAAATTATAACGGAAAGTTATTGATAATACAGATTTCAGGTAAGTAGGTCAGCAGCATTTAAAAATAAATGTAATTATTTTTAAAGTAATACATAATAAGACTAAATAGTGTTTTTCCCTGTCTTAATTGATTTCATTTGTTGACTATAGCGGAGCTCTGCCTATTGTTTCATCATGGACATGGTAGCACCAATGAAGCCCATGCTTGGACTTATCGGCCCCTCCTGCTTTTAAAGGAAAACAAGATAAAAAATAATCAAAAAATTACATAATATTGTAGCAACGTATTTAGAATGCCTACTTTTTTTTCATTTGCAGCTGCAAAAAGCCATTTAGAGCATTGCATGTTATTTCATAAAGTGTACAGAAATGCAAAAAAAAAAAAAAAAATAACAGAGCTAAATCTCTGTTAATGGGTTTTAACTGAATTTTGTGTTTTGCATAAAATTCTTTTTAATTGAGCTACAAACCCCAGCTGGATGGCAATGCATGCTAGTATTTATGTATAAACTAACTTTGTGCACCAGTTGTATACGTAATTTCAAGCTGAAAGCATAAAAGTGAAACAGCTCACCCCAAAATCATTATGTGAACATGCTGTGCTATTAAATTATATATACATAAATGGCTAAGTACTAAAAGTATCAAACAAACTGTGTGTCACATATTCATGTGCATAAAATGTGATCAAAATCATTAAGTGAAATATAATAGTCATTGAATACAAATATCCTTGAGTAAATCCGTGATCAAGTTCACCAAAATATTCTATCCACTGAAAAAGATATGCAGCGGTAGAAACCTCCACCGTTGTTCCCCTTACCTTTTGAAAATGATCGCCATCACAAAGGTCCTATTGCGCTTCTGTATATATCAACAAGGTCTGTCAAAAGAAACAAAAAAAGTCACGTCCAAGACTTTCCCTATGCGTTTCGTCACTCTGACATAATAAGGGGTTCAGGGGTCTCCCTGATGATGTCAGAGTGACGAAATGTGTAAAACATGATTTGGGCGTGGCTTTATGGAGATGCTGGAGAGAGAGAGGTATTTGCAGGCTAGCTGCGCTGTACAAGCATTGAGACAAATCCAGCCTTCCTTCCTAGCAGCAGAACTACTGAGATATTAAAGTGATATATGCAATTTACTTCTTTCTTTCATATGAGTGCTTTTTACTTTTGTTTTAACAATAAAATACCACAGTTAGCACTATGCATTTTTTTGTTTCTTTTGAGCATTGACTTATTTTGCATCACATGAGCCACTGATGACTGCTGGACTGGTCAAGAAGGGAGTTCTGTGAAGGATAGTGTGGGCTTTGTGGAAAGTCCAGCTGGGCCAATAAAGACCTTGTTGATATATACGGAAGAGCAATAGGACCTTTGTGATGGGGGTCATTTTCCTAAGGTGAGGGGAACAACGGTGGAAGTTTCCATTGCTGCACGTCTCTTTCACTGGATACAGTATTTTGGTGGCCTAAGGCCTGGTTCACACCTATGCATTTTTTAGTGCATTTTCAGTTTTGCAGAAACACACTACAGTCCATTTAACATGGTATCCTATGGATGTAGTTCACATCTGTGCATTTTATGGTGGTGAGGGGTAGACACAGGCAGTGGTGGTAAGGAGGAGGTTAGACACAGGCAGGGGTGGTAGGGGGGGTTAGACTCAGGCAGGCGTGGCGAGGGGTTTAGACACAGGAATGGGTGGTAGACACAGGCAGGGGTGGCGGGGGATTAGACACAGGCAGGGGTGGTAGGGGGTTAGATACAGGCAGGGGTGGCGGGGGGGTAGACACAGGCAGGGCTGATAGGGGGGTTAGACACAGGCAGGGGTGGCGAGGGGTTTAGACACAGGAATGGGTGGTAGACACAGGCAGGGGTGGCGGGGGATAAGACACAGGCAGGGGGGGTAGGGGGGTTAGACACAGGCAGGGGTGGCGGGGGGGTAGACACAGGCAGGGTTGATAGGGGGGTTAGACACAGGCAGGGGTGGCGGGGGGGTTAGACACAGGCGGGGTGGTAGGGGGGTTAGACACAGACAGGGGTGGTAGACACAGGCAGGGGTGGTAGGGGGGTTAGACGACACAGGCAGGGGAGGTACGGGGTTAGACGACACAGGCAGGGGTGGTAGGGGGGTTAGACAACACAGGCAGGGCTGGTAAGGAGGGTGTTAGACACAGGCAGGGGTGGTAGGGGGGGCTAGACACAGACAGGGGTGGTAGGGGGGGGGGTTAGACACAGGCAGATGTGGTAGGGAGGGGGTTAGACACAGGCAGGGGTGGTAGGGAGGGGGTTAGACACAGGCAGGGGTGGTAGGGAGGGGGTTAGACACAGGCAGGGGTGGTAGGGAGGGGGTTAGACACAGGCAGACGTGGTAGGGAGGGGGTTAGACATAGGCAGGGGTGGTAAGAAGTGGGTTAGACACAGGCAGGGGCACAGGCAGGGGTGGTAGGGAGGGGGTTAGACACAGGCAAGGGTGGTAGGGTGGGGGTTAGACACAGGCAGGAGTGGTGGAGATGGGATTAGTGGCACTCACTTTTTCTCAGTGTCAGCTGCACCGACCTATAGCGATCCCTCTTTCATCATGGGGTCTCTGCTCAGCAGAAAGCTCCTCCCCCTTCATCGCCCTGTCAGCTGACTTTCTCTTGTCAGCAGCAAAGGGGGGGGGAGCCGCGGAGAGGATGGGTGGGCGCAGCGGCGCTGGGCTATCCACACAGTGGAATAAGGAGCGGGGCGGGCGTGTGGAGCGGAGCGATCGGGTGGGACCACTGTCTTCCTGGGCGTCAAATTTGCCGCCCCTCAGAACCTGCCGCCCGGGACCAATGGTCCCATTGGGTCCCATGGTAGGGCCGGCCCTGGGCCAGGGACTTTTTTCTGGTTCCATTGACTTCAATGGATCAAAAACGCGTATTGAAAAACGCAAAATGCACCCGGAATATGCAAACTGCAACCTGCATAGGTGTGAACCAGACCTCAAACACAGATTAACACACAGATATTAGTATTCAAGAACTGGTACATTTCCTTTAATGATTAAGATCAGGTTTTATGCACAGAAATATATGACTCACAGTTTGTTTGATATGTTTATTATTCAGCCATTTATGCACATATCATTTAAAAGCACATTATATTCACATAGTCATGCTGGTATTTGTAGTTTCTCCCCAGCTGGTTGATATGTGCGGCTGTGCATTGGTGGGACAGCAGAGGCCCACAGGGGGGGCAGTCATATTGGTTTTTGCATGCTTTCCCTCCCTGCATGTCCAGGCGGCACCATAAGATAAGATCTGCAATCCTCAATATAAAAACATTTCAAAATTTTACTGACATTAGCCAAGCACACCATTGTGACATAATGTATATTGCATCACTTCTGCTTCTAGCCCAATGAATCATAAAACACTTCTCTTTTTATAAAGAGAATTCAATATTTAAAGATGGAGTCCCTCATGTCATTTTTTTTTTTTTTTTTGGTCCATCGTGAACGACAGCGCCTATTGAGGACAGCAGTAGGTGAGCATGCATTACAAAAACGTCTCAACCAGCGTGGATTTGAAATAAATCACTAGTAAAAAGGCTGGATTTAAATCTGTCCCACAGCAGCTCCTCCTCTGACCTGCTGTTGACTCACCGACAGTCCCATTCAATTTAATGGGACGGCTGGTGATGCGGCAGTGACACAACAAGGTGAGGGATGTGGCAGCAGTAGGTGAGTGGATGTCCGCTAACAGGCGCTACCATGATGGATCTGAAATGACAGGTGCTCTTTAAATGTAAGAACTCATTCTTTCTGGTAGTAAGAATCTTTATAATTTGCAAACAAAATGAAGGTTTCCTATTTAGAATAATAAGCTGTCAGGTTAGTAAAACAGCGATATCAGAACCGATCCAATCATACAGTTTGTAGTGTACATAGATTTGCAAAATAATGGGATAAAGGAATATTCCTGAACTTTGTTTTATCTCCTGGTTACTGTGAAATTGTGTGAATGCATCAATGCAGTGCATGTTATCTCAGCTTGCAGAACTTGGATTCAATGAATGAGTTGACCAAAAATGTAAATATTGCAGAATATACAGCCTCATGCTACATAACTAAGTTCCATTTCATGCTGAATAAACTAAATTATTCATGTATCTTAAATTGAAAACTATCTTTTTAGATTTGTACTCCAAAAGCATTTTATTAAAATAAATTTGATAAAAATCAAAAAAATAGTTTAAAAAAAAAAAAATTGTATTTAAATAATTTTAAAAAATTTTAATTTTTTTTATTTTATTTATTAAAAAGTCATTGATTTATATCCACCCTGGTTTCAACGCACATTGATAACTCATGTAAAAAGACATGCAAGCAGAAAGTGTGAATCCAGCCTTGGGGCTTGTCCACACCAATCCTGTTGGGCTAGATTGGGTGGCGTTGCAGTGGACTCTGAGCTTGCTTTGATCACTCCCTGGCTGCCCAAGTGAATGAGCCATAACAGTTTTGCAGGGTGTGAAATAGCAGTTCATTGAAAAAAAAAAATAACCCTAAAGAGCTAAAACATACCTCACATAGAAGGATAATTATCCCCAGGCTGGTGGCATTAGGAACTATGAAACATGAAGGGCTGGAGATGATAAGTGTAAACTGTTGGTGCAAGTGTAAACGGTTGGTTAGGTAGGACTTGGTCTCTGTGTTGTATCATAAATTAAAATTCTCTTTTAAAATCCTTCAAGCAAGAAACATACTGCACAGATTTTGACTTTAAAGTGTACCTGTCATCCGCCACATGGAAGTGGAAGTAGACATTTTCTGGACCAGCCTTAAAATGAACAGAAGAATGCCATGATATGAAAAGTGAGGGTGATGCCATTAGCAAACTGTCAGTTTCAAAGCTGTCATTTTTAGGGCAAAGCAGGAAAGGAAAGCTGACATTTGATTACTTGCAATGGTCATTGATGGTTATCTTTGCCTAATGTTGCACATGTTAGACTGACATAGGCATGCGCAAAGGGGTGTGCCAGGTGTGCCTGGGCACATCCTAATCACTATGTGCGGTGCCGATTCCCCCTATTGCCCAAGCCACCCCCCCTCCCGTTGGCCCCGCAGTGCTGCTGGCTTCCCTCCTCTCCCCCCGTCTGCTGTGGAGTATGTTTCAGGATGGAGAGCAGGGGAAGCAGGTTAGTAAATAGGTAACTTACTGGCATCTTTCTTTTCTAAATGAACACAGTGAAAACACTTGCTCACTGTGTCCATTCATAACTGAAGAATAGTAAACTGTGTTTAATATGCTTCAGTTTTGTGAATGAAAAGGAAGCCACTCAGCGCAGAGCACTTCCCATTCAGGCTGCAGAGTAAGGTATGTGTGGTGGAGCTTTGGGGTGCAAACCCTAATACAATAGGCTGCGCACACCTATGTAGACTGACATTATGTGAAATGCAGTAAAGACTGGTTGAATCACAATGCAAAACCGCATACTTACAATCTGATATGTTCCATGCAATGGATTGTGTGGTGATAACATATAAAGAAAAATCATTGTTATATTTGCATTATTTCAGTATGTCCAATGATCTTCGTTAAATAAGTCTACTTGAAGTGCAAAGGCCAATAGCTGAGTAAGGCAGGCCATACATGGAGCAAATTTGCACAATCCCCCCATTAACACAGACAGTGCTGACAGGGGAATCCCTCCTGCCGAAACCATTGTCTTCTCCCAGCCGGGAGAAGACAGTAATTATTGCTAGCAGCTATAGCAGCCGATTGTGATAATCGCAGACAATTCCAGCAGGCTGGTTGTACCCAAGTTGATCAATTGATCAACTTGGTACATTAGCCTACCCATTAATGGTTTGAATCTTGGTCTGAACCAGCCGAGATTCGAACCGTGTATGGCCGGCCTCTACCAGTTTATCAGAACAATGAAAGGTGATTACGGCCTGTGTCTACTATCTTTTTGGTCACTACAAGGGAGATTTGCATTATTTTACAAGCCTTTGAGAAAGCAAAAGCCAATGGAAACGGGTCAATGCAAGCCAGAAGGAGGCCAACGGCAGGTCAAACGCACCTGTCATTGATCTCTGAAAGATCTCAGAAGAATCTTAAATTGATGTCAAACTGGTGCCATTGATACAAGCTCAAAGCCCATCCACACAGGCCCTTATTCTGGTTGGTCTCTAATCATACTGAACTTTGCTTCAGTCCATCCATGAGCTGGTTCCTATTGCCCTGTTTCCTATATCCTCCAAGGACTCATGCTGCAAAATGTCTTCACCAGAGGTCCCAGTCCCTCCCTTTGCAAGAAGGTCTCGCCCTTGCTGGATGGTAAATTAATGGATTTGGTTTACATTGCACCAGGGCCGTTTTTAAGGCAGGGCAAAAGGGGCAGCTGCCCTGGGCCCTGTCATTGTTGTGGGGCCCAAAGCAGCTGCCTCATCCTTGCCAACTATCCTGGTTTAAATTTCCTCGTCCCTTGAGGTTTTAGTCCTGTGCTATGTCCCAATATCTCAGTGTGAAGTGCTGCTACTAATGCTGCCAAGCTCTGCCCTATTGTTGTGTACTCACCTGCAGACGCTGTGTTTACATGTAAATTACCGGCATTCATATGTAAATAGTGGCAGAATTCATATGGTGGCCGGCGGCATTGATAAGTATATCATGCCCCCCTGAGGTCATATCCACAGGATTCTCTAGCAACCAATCAACAAGCAGAAATCATGTGCTGTAACCTCTAGCAACTAATCAGTGAGCCGTAATGTGTGCTGTAACCTCTAGCGACCAGTCAGTGAGCGGTAATGATACACTGTAACCTCTGGCAACCAATCGCAATAGCTGCCTGATCTAATTCAATAAACTGATTTTGAGTCTAGCTGCTATTTATTGTATGTCTCAGAGCAGGTGGAGAGCAAAACTGCATGGGGGGGCCCAAGAAAAGTTTTGCCCAGGGTCCAATCAATATTAAAGACGGCCCTGCATTGCACGGAAAGAGAATAAAGGGGTAGGATGTTACTACTCTACTTGACTTTCTGTTGGATGCGGTGCTGGAAGGAGAAGGCAGCACTTGAGTCTTTTCCCCTGCAGTCCAAAGATTCTCAATATGGTACGCTGAAGTACTGGGTTAAATACTTTTAGTAGTAAACAATAATTTCATTCATTATGTTGTACCAGCAGAACACCACTGCATAAGCAGTTTCCACACCCAAATCCTTCACGTTCCTGTGAACGTAAAGGGCCCCCGACTATGAG
Organism: Lithobates septentrionalis; assembly: GCA_037952835.1. NCBI lineage: Eukaryota > Metazoa > Chordata > Amphibia > Anura > Ranidae > Lithobates > Lithobates septentrionalis. The sequence goes on from JBBDGP010000179.1 coordinate 251,933, forward strand.
TTTATAGATACAATAAAAGTTTTGTTTTTCTTCTCCGAAGTATACATTTTACACTGGCTTAATCCACTTTTTATAAAGTAGCAGTAAGTTCTGATCCAGAAAAGTCAGGTATTTTCCTGCAGTAGATTGCATAGTCATCTGTTCGGATTTATGAGCCTCAAAGGCTGGCACATTATTTTCCACTACTTGAATATTGGCATGGCTGTTTTCTTACTTTTCAGCACCATAAATTGTAAATAAATTTATTTGCACTGTCTGTAAGTAATTAGCACTGACACATTTAACACATGATATGTTGAGGTTCATTTATTACCTGAAAAAATACTACTCTATGTAAACTTGTGGCTCTCAACCATAGCCATCAACCTCACCCTTAATCTGGCTCCCAACCATGATCATCAACAAAACCCTTGACCTAAATCCAACCATGACCTTATTAACCAAGTCCCTAACCCTCAATCTAACACCCAAATATAACAATCAGCTTAATTCTAACCATACCTATCAACCTAATGCTCATCCAATGCAGAAACCTTCAACCTGTACTAAGTGGAATGTGTAAACTGACCTTCTAAGCAAATGGAGTGGGTTCAGAATTCCTGATCTGCATACTTGTTCCTCAGTAACTCAGAAGGCACTAAAACCTTTAGATCAGCCTGACAGCCAAGCGCCTTAAAATCTTAAAAGAAGATCAGCAATGGCAGTGTTCATGCTATGCCTGAACCTACCCCTTACCTGAACCAAACCGCAAAACACATACCTCAACCAAACGCCTAAACATTTCCTCATTTACACCAGAAGCTCCTAAAAATGCCTGGCAGGTGGTTATCCATTGACCTTTGTAAGCATATTTTAAAGCGTTTTGTAGTGTTTGAGTGTTTGATACATTTTCTGAATCATCTTTCAAAGTGTTTTGTGTGTTTTGAGGAACACTAGGTGGTGTTTTTGAGTTCTACAGTCTCTGGTAAGAACAGTTATTGATTACAAGGGGAAGTAAGAAAACTGGACCCTCAGTCTCAACCTAAACTCCAGCTGTAATCCTAACCTGAACATTAGTTATACTTGAGAATGAGCAAAAAGATTTTGGTTAAATTGATTTTGCTGAAAAATTACATATTTTTACCTTAGCAAAATCTCCTTGAAGTGTAAACTCTCAATTTCACTCATTAAAGACTTATGCCGCGTACACACGGTCGGACTTTCCGACAGGAAATGTTGGATGTGAGCTTGTTGGCTGAAAGTCCGACCGCGTGTAGGCTCCATCGAACATTTGTTGGCGGACTTTCCGCCAACAAATGTTGGCTAGCAGGTTCTCAAATTTTCCGCCAACAAAACTTTGTTGTCGGACTTTCCGATCGTGTGTACACAAGTCAGTCGCACAAAAGTTCACGCATGCTCGGAATCAAGTACGAGCCGGAAGCGCTTGGTCTTGTAAAACTAGAGTTCGTAATGGAGATATCACATGACTATTGAACGTCCTTTTTATCGGCTTGTCGTCACTACGTTCATAATTGTTGGCCAACATTTGTATGACCGTGTGTATGCAAGACAAGTTGGAGCCAACAACCTTCAAACAAAAATCCACGTTTTTGTTGTCAGAAAGTCAGATCGTGTGTACGGGGCATAAGTGAAACATATATATATCAGCACAAGGGACATTACTTACTATCACTGTGATGTGTCCCTTGTGCTGCTGTCTCATGATTTAGTAGAAATCTTCCCCCTTCGATTCCCCCTGTAATCTTCCAATGCAGCGGGGATTAATAGAGCTGAGGGAGCTGTGCAAGCTGTCATCAAGAGTGCTCACCCTTTCCATCCACCTCCTCCATTCATAGAATCTGGTACTGTAGCTTTTGTGAATGAAACATGGTAAATGAAGGGAGGAGGAGTGGATGATTGAAAGATGCGCCTCGTCCATTCATAGGTCACGTTTCATTAATAGATGCAATAGTATGACTTTTATGAATGGAGGAGGGAGGATGGAAAGGAAGGGCATAGCCAGGTATTCTTGATGAGAGCCTGTCACGGCTCCCTCGGCTCTGTTAATCCTGTCCGCACTGGAAGATTACAGCGGTGGGAATAGGCAAGAAAATGGAGTAGGAACATTTCTACTAGACCGGGAGCCAGCAGCACAAAGGACACATCACAATGATAGCAAGTAATGTCCCTTGTGCAGATAGTATTATTATTATTTTTTTAATAAACGTAGGCTTTAACTTGCGTGGCAAAATTTGTTTGCAAAAAAATATATCTTGTCGTTTATTAATCTCTTATTTAGAATATGCATATTTTGGTGTAACCAGGATAGTTTCGTTTATTTCCTTTATTGTTCTTTGTATTTGCGTTTTTCCCATTTTTGCCTATTTGATTAGTATTTGTGTTGTCATTTACACACTTTTTATTTTGCTTTTTTTTTTTTTTTTTTACACAGTCTGTTTTTATCTCTTTCTGTGAAAAGTTAAATGTTAAATAATGAGACTACTATGTGAACATTTTCTGGCACAAGAACAGGTCCAAGATAGATGGAAGGAATGGCCGTACTTCTCAGGGAGCCATTTGCAGCCCAGTAATTTTACCTTCACTTTTGACTTCAGAGCATTTTGCCAAAATTCTGAAATTTGGCCAACATCTCCTGATTTTCAGGAAAATGAAAACTCTCAATTTCACTCACCAATAGTCCAATACCTTTAGCATCACTAATATTGTCACAATGAAAATGATGCTGGTAATAGCAGTGCTAATAATATCACTGAGACAAACATTGAACGTGCCCAAACAAAACCAATATAATATGTCCAGGACAAAAATCATGACAGCAAAAACCACCCACACAGAAATGTCAGCAGCAGATGCCACTGATCCACTCAAAGGCAGCATTTAAAGTCGTCTACACTACAGATATTAGATGGCAATGAGTGAGCATACAGATCTGTACCTATGAAGAGGGGAGCTCTGTGGGCCATGGATAGGCCACCTCATCCCTTTAAACCCGAACACATATGAATTACACAGGTTCTGTGGATGATTAAGGTGGTAATTAAACTCACCTGGTGCCTTATCTGCATTTAATTAGCCTCAGAACCTGTGTAATTCATATGTGTTCGGGTTTAAAGGGGTGAGGTGGCAACTCTACCTTGGATATCACCGGAAAACAGCATTTATAAATGGCCAACAATCTCTATTGTCTGTAAGCACCTTACAGTGGATCTCTAGACCCAAATCTTTTATTCTAGTTTTGGGAATGGTTAGAACCTCTTTATTTTTTTTTACAGCTGTTTGTGTCTCTATGGGGGAAGTCTTCTCCTTAACTCCTGTCCTCAAGACCTAATTGGAGGTGAGAGGAGATCACTCCAAAGGGAAGACCCCAGCTGCCACCAAAACAGCTATTCCCAGTGGAAGGCTTCTCACCTTTTGTTCTGGTGGCAACTGTAACATTTTGTATTTCCCATTACTTTCTGTCCCAATCACAGTAGTCACCACAGGACAAATTGAGAGGGTGAATTTCTCCAGTGGGGACACAAACAGAATTTTAAAACCCAACAGGGGCACTACCCCTACCAAAACTAGTTAGCGATACACTTTAAAATAGGGTACACACTATAAGAAAATCGGAAGAAAAATCCCGTACGACCAACGATTGTTCCGATTTTCGTATAGTGTGTACACAGCTTTCGACATCCAATTCAGACTTTCCAAACAAAAATCTCAGAAGGGACAAACTCCATAATTTTTCTCGTACATGAACAGAACTAACGGTTTTCATTTAATGTGTACTGTTTTTGTACAAGAAAAATCAGATAGGAAAGACTGCACATGATCAGAAACAATAAACAGCAAAAAATAAAAAAAATCCTTTCTCGTATGGAAATTTTTGTACATCTATCTTTCTATCTTTTCTATTGCTTTCGAGTTGCTGTGAAACATCAAGGAAAAACAGACAATAATTCCCCGGTTTTCTTATAGTGTGTAATCACCTTAAGTGTCTGTGCACACTGAGCTTACAAGAACGGCAGTCCCTTTGGCAGAAAACAGTGCTCATATAGAGCGTTTTTGTACAGGCGTTTAAGGAGCGTTTAAAAGCGTTTAGCGTTTTTTCTGCCTGAAAACTCCTCTCAAAAACGCAAACCAGAAGGGGTTATTTTCTGCCTCTAAACGCTGAGCTTAAAATATGCCTTTAAATGTCCTAATATGCATGGACACATAGGATAACACTGAGCTGCTTCTACAGGCAAATTGCCAAACTTCCATGCATGGAGCCTAACTCTGTTGAAATACTGAGCATTATATAATTTCTATAAATGCTAATTTTGCTTAGCAATAAAAAGGAAGAGCATTGTTTCTGTTTTATTATTAACAAGCTTCGTTTGCATTTTGAGGCTGACTATAATAGCGTTATACAGTCATTTTCGTAAGATGCCAACAACAGACAGCACCAAAAGTGCCAAAAAGTGGCAGCTGTACTGACCAACGAGATATACAGTCAAAGGTGTGTGCAGCCTATTGCATTAGGGTGTGTACCCCAAAGCTCAAACACACATCTGTGTGTGTGTATATACATTATAACACAGTTTGCTATGCTTCGGTTGTGTATGAACATAGTGGGTGATCGGTACCGATCACTCACTGCGTTCATTCACAAAAGGAAGGGGCCAGTAAATGACATAAGGAGCCCAGGCAGCAGGGGGAGTCTGTGCCACATGGGGTGTTTAGGGTGTGCCCAGGCACACCCAGTGCGGACGCCTATGTGTACAGTATGGCACTGCTGCAATGCTTAACACATTCACCTCTCAATTCCAGCAAAGAGATTAAAATAAAACATGATTAAAAAGACCATCTAGGAAGCAATGAAGGATTGCAGCTGACCAGAAAAGCAGAGCTTGATTAATAGAGAATAGGTAGCATCCTCAACCCCCCCCCCCCCCCCCCCACCCAGTTCTTTGATTGATATTGATAAGGATTGCAATAGTCATAGAGAAGCCTCCCCATCTGCATTACTGGAATAGCCCCTTAAAGCGGAAGTAAACCCATCCATAAAACAGTTTCTTTTCCGGCACGTGCCGGAAATGTAACACTACCATTGGTTGTGCTCTCAACCAAACTGTCAAGTCATCCAATGGCTGGTGTCTAAACTGATCACATGTGCAGCATCATGGCAGTTGTAGATTAAACAGGGGCAAAGATGGCAGCTTCCTTGGCTGAAAACGATAGGAGGGTTTACTTACACTTTAAGGCATCCACTACCAACAAGTGCATCCTACGTTATGAAATGATAAGACAGGTCTAGTTGTGTTGGTTTACTGCAGGAACATGAAGGTTGTAGCTGGGCCCTCTAGACATCCACCGGGCCCTAGGCTCCTGCCTCCTTGTGGAATATCTGGCTCTGTGATGAAGCACCACCGGCAAAGACACCCTTGATAGTGACATCACCATATGACACAGTTCTATATACATCTATGAATTTGGAAGGCTTATAGTTCTACTACTAGTACCATTCACATGAATGCATGAACACTTAGCTTTGATTGGTTGCTGCATTGTTGCATTGAAAACATTAAAGGCTAGTCTGCTTTGTGCTTCCCTATGAAATAAGCCCCCAGGTGTTCTACAGGTGCAAATAAAATAAATTGGACCCCATCAGTAATACTGATGAGACACAAGGAAGCAGCATTATTATTAATACATATTTTCACCTCAGAACATACATTCCATCATTTCTCTACAAGCCCCCCCAATGAGCCTAGCGGGCCACCTTGACTGATGATTGCATTCGATTACATTGAAAATAAAGAGGTAGTTAGTTTACTCTGTGACGCCATCGCAGATGTGATCTGTCAGTGCAGATTTGCATGGCTTTGGCACATTTGAATCCCGGATTTCCTTGACGTCACAGACACCATGGCTACAGCTCGATCCATCGCTGCCATTGAGCGTGCTGGTAGATGCGCTTGGTTGCATCTCACCAATCTCCGGAGGGCTGGATGCTGTGGGAGGCCCAGGCGCCTCTTTGGACGGTAAGCGGGTGAGGAGAGATATTGCGTAATCTGCAATAATGCCACCGAGATCTAACTGGCAGGCCTGGTCGAATTCTGTGAAACCGACATTTGCATTAGCCTCGCAAACCACAAAGGAACCGTTGTCGTCCAGGAGAAGGTCGATGCCACATATATCCATTCCCAGGATGCTGGACACTTGCATAGCTAACACTTTTCCTTGTTCACTGAGGGGGAAGGTGGCACCCACACCGCCTGTAGGAAATAAAAAAAAAAAAAAGATAAAGTTTAATTTTTTGATGGCCATTTTGGCATGAAAACAGGTCCAGGATAGCTGAATGCAACATACGTATCCCTCAGATGCCACATAAAGCCCACTGCACACGTAACAAATTTCTGTTATATGGTGCCGTGCTATTGCATGCAACAATAAATCAAAAAAAATGCTGAAATATCCATCCAGTTCAGGCCTTTCCACCTATAAAAGTCTTTTTTTTTTTAAATCTGTGTGATTGTTGATCTCTCTAGTGCAGCCTTTTTCAACCAGGGTGCCCAAGCACCCTGGGGTGCCTTCAGGTTTCTTTAATGGTGCCTTGGCAAAATGCCCAAAAACTGCCCAAAAATGGTATACGGCATGTGGATGAAGCCTGCCTTTTAGTTACACAAAGCCACAGGGTTTCATTGTATACAATTACAACCCTCTTTCTGCCAGCAATCTAACGACCAATTACATCATCAGCTGATAAGAATGATGTCAGTCGCCTGCATAGCTTCCTTGTTTGACCCTCCCCTGTCCCGCTCCACCAATGAGGGAGAAGAGAAACATTGAAATACTAGTCAGTACCAATTTGCAAAAGTGTATTTGCTTTGGAAGAATAAATCACCTGTAATGTTGGGTGTCCTACGTGTGTGGATGTTGCTGCATTATGTAAAACTATTTACTTTTTAGAATGGGGTGCCTCAAGACTGTCCATAATTTTTTGGGGTGCCTCAAGATTGTCCATAATCTGTAAAAGGTGCCTTGACGGAAACAAAGTTGGGAACACTGCTCTAGTGCACTCCTTCTGTGGTTTAGATGTAGTCTCACCTGAGTTCCTTGGCCCTAAAAAAAGATCCCCTTGAGGAAGTCACGTGATCGGTGATGAAACGTGTAGGGGAGGGGCTACAGATGACGTCGAAGGTCTGTGTTAAAGCGAGCGGAGGGTAGTTTATTGTAAAGGAGCAAACAAAGTGGTAATACATTATGGAAATATAGGAGGAAATGATGTTAACTTGAAAATGTAAGTGTTATTCTACAGAGTATGAAATAAATAATATTTTTAAGGAGATAAAGCACTATATTTGCCTTTTACTACTTTGTATGTGGGCTGAGTGGAGGGGAAGACTGGAGAGTGCCTAAAAGTAAAAGAGGATGGTCTTGTAACATCAGGAAGGCTCTTTCACTATGCAATCCAGGAGAGGGTACACCTGGTGGGTGTTGAATTTAAAACGCACCGTTTGATGCATGTCACAAATGCACTTTCACAGCATTGCTTGTGAGTAATTGTCTGCATAAAGTACTTGTTGTTTAATGGTTGGTTGAGGATAAGACACTATTTATTTCCCTTTGCATACCCTTTGAGTAAAACTACAAGAGGAGGAGGATTTAAAGGGACATTACCGATTTACTATCTGTCATTCGATGTGATTTGGAGGGATATTATGAATACATAGAAGGCTATATAAAATAGCGACCAGGTGAGGGCACGTGGTTAATGTGGCACTGGTGGTATTAAAATTTTTTCTCTGAATTAAACAATAAAGCACGGTAATTATTTCTATTATGTGAGTAGTACTTGCACAATAGGATTGTGGTGTCCAAAGGATAAGGCACTATATGGTTTTTCTATTTTCATATGTACTCTAAGTTGAGGGGAGAATGAGTGGAGAGGATTACAGAGTGAAGAGATCTGTTTGGTCGATCAGCTGATACAAGTGAGACTCTTAATTAAAGTTATATTTGACCATACATTTTTGTAGGGTCAAGGAATTCAGACGAGAGTACTGTACATCTAAACCACAGAAGGAGGGCACCAGAGAGATCAACAATCACACATGTAGCACCCTCTAGTGTTGCCAGTAGGAAAAAGCCCATTCTGGCCAGGGAGTCATTGAATTGGGTCAGGGTTACTAGAGGCCAAACTATATGACTCATCCTGGCAGCTCTCTGGTGCCTCCCAATGATGTCTGGAAGGTTGGAGAACCTTCTAGAAGTAGAGGGTGGAGGTTAGGAGACGCTGCCATTAATATTAATGGAGCCTGAGCCAATCCTCAGAGGTGGGCTGGCATGGGGCTGGGACAACCCCATAAATAGACATCGGCCATACCAGCAGGAGGGTCGGATGAAAGATGGAGAAGCAGTGCTGAGGATAGGGTGTTGTGGCTTTGGAGGGACCCCTTACAGGGGTGGTGGGGATGCCTCGAGTCGGGTGCTCAGGGAAGCTGGCCTGGAAGGATCCTAAAACAGAAGGCAGTGAAAGGATTAATGCCAGAGAAGCAGCGGGAAGGAGGAAGGAGCAAGGAGTGACAGTGCGTAGATCAGCATGGTGCAGGGACAGACAAGGGGAAAAACTGCCATCTGCAGCAGATCTCTCTTGAAGACGTAGTGCCAAGTCTTCAACTAACCTTGCCCTGGGAGGACTCCATGTGTGTGTGTGCCATTCAGGCAGGACTGGGGCAGAAAGTCAGTCAGGAGGACTGAGAGGAAGATCAGCCAGGCATGGCTGGTGGCAGCCAGGTGGGCTAGTATTTTCTGAAAGCAAGTGGAGCTGGGATCAATGGCCACAGGGAAACAGAAGGACCTCTTTGTCAAGGGACTAAGAGTTTATGCCTATAACGGTCCTTTGCTGAACTAGTAACATCCTACTAGTTCCCGCAGGAGTGAGCAGCAGGTTCTGTGCTGAGAAAACAAATTTTGTGCAGGGGGAAGGCAGAAAAGGGATTTTTTGTAATGTCCCTTTGTTCATAGTTCTGTTTTTCAAGTTGGGCATCCCATAATTTCCTACCCCATCCAAGTTATCATCCTTTAAAGGAGAAGTATAGCCAAAGCTCATTTGGCTGTACTTCTCCTGTGGATTACAGGAGTGCAATTAGTTCTGCACTCCTGTGACCCATTTTCAGCAGGCGGGCTGAAGTCTGCTCTCTGCTGACGTCACAGAAGTTGGTCCAAAGTCCGAGTCATCACGACAATCACAATCATTATGACGTCCGTGGACGACACGCGGCTCAGGCTCTCAACAAGCCACTGAGAGCCTGAGCTGGCCGCTCTCGCCCCCTCCACAGCTTAGTGCTCCAGTGAGCGAGGAGGCGGCAGAGCAGAGAGCTGCTGACTGACAGTCTGCAGCTCTCTGCTCACGGAGCTGACAGAACCGAGCGATTGATTGATTGCTCGGTTCTCAGTGTAGAGGCGCCAGGGGACAGATGCAGCAATCGGATTGATGCTGCATCCACCTAGGTAAGTATGATACTGGAAAAAACCCAACCCTATACTTTTCTTTTAATGTAAAACATCAAACCAAGCCAAGGACTGTTTTCTGTGTTGGAATGTGTGAAGGAAATGCTATGTGACTGGCTGTGCAGCAGTGGGGGCCCAGGACACTAGCAAATCCTACAAGGGTGGTGCTACACATAGTTAAAAAAAAAAAAAAACTTTTATTGGTGGAAAGATTGAATTGGAAAGCAATTTTTTGTTTTATTGTTGGACACAATAGCGCTGCACCAACAGATATTTGGTAATCAGAACACATATATGAGAGTGTGCACAGGTGTTAGCAGCTTTTTCTAGGTAGAACATAACAGCTCACAAGGCACTTATATATCATTTTGATTCTACCACTGCACACTTAAAATCTACAAATTTTGACTTCCTTATTGTCTCCAATGCATTTTTCCAAAATGGCCAAGGTATTCCCTGGTTCCAGCACCGCCCTCTCTCTGACCCCTCTGCATACTCACCCAAAAAGTGAAGTATCAAGGAGAGGTTGCATAGCATAGAGTCATGTGACAGAAGGCTGCAGACTTACTGCACCTGCATGGGGTTATGAAGAACTCTAAAAAAAAGGTAACTGGAGTGGATTTCAGTGATATCCTGGACAGCATTCATGATGGACTTCACTTTTCTATTGAATTAGTTCTCTAATTCTTTAATAGCCAAAGCCTTGTTGTAAAGAGATATACACTTGTAACGAGGGGAATCCCATGATGTGAAATGCAGAGCTGAGTCAGCCTATAATGAGTCAGACTCTGCTAAAAATAAATCTGCCTTCCTTGCTTTATGATAACCAAAGTATATTTTGCATTTCACAGAATAGGATAAGATCTTCATTTCTTTCTTCCGCTGGACCATAGATTTTACCTTCTCCACTAGCGGCTACATATAGGAGTATACCAACTGTTGTAAAACAGTAAAGGTTTCAAAGATGTCTCGAAAGAACCTAAAGAGAATGTATAATGTGCTTAAATATTAAACATATTATGTTCAGTACTAAAATAATTTAATATTTATATTATTTTATATATATATATGGTCTAAAAGTTACCTATTGGTCTATTGTTTCATGTTTAAATGATTATCTTCACTTGAGAAAATAAATCCTGATTCTTTCATAAAAAAAAGCACAAATTTCTGTATGTTTTTATTGCCTGTGAGTTTCACCCCTGTATGCAGCCCAATTTGTGGGTGTTCCTATTGAAGCTCAGTTTTTACCATCCGTTCTGCTGTGAGTGTGCCTGTCTGCCATGCTGCGAGCAGTTGTTTGTATGTGTTCCACTGGGAATAGGACATTTATGATTACTCCCCCCTCACCCCCCCCCCCCCCCCGCTCCCCGCCCTGCATGATTAATGATGGTGGTGGTCTTGGGAGCTGCAAATCACAGATAATGATGTATTTATCTCCAGTGTGGGCAAAGAGCAATAGGGGGGAGCGATGCTGTTAATCACGCTAGCTCAGCACTGATTGAACTAAAGCTGGACACATGGGGAGCAAATTTCATCCAGTTTCTGAAATTGAAATTCATGAAGTGGGTGGCCTTGTTGGCCGCCTGCAGCCCGACATCTTTCAATAGAAAAATCAAAGGAGCCGAGCAGAAGATTGTCAACCAAACAGCACCCATATCCATCATTTTGACAGGGCTGGCTGTCAAAATAAAATAGCCACAGTGAGAGATTTGTCCATCCATTTGTCCAGATTTGTCCATTTGTGAGAGATTTGTCCATCCATGCTGTGTAGCAAGGATGGGGGTATTAGTTAGATGTTCTTTTTTTCTATTCAGCCTGCAGGCTGGCTATATAGGCTGGCTATATGTACAGTGCCTTGAAGAAGTATTCATACCCCTTGAAATTTTCCACATTTTGTCATGTTACAACCAAAAACATAAATGTATTATATTGGGATTTTATGTGATAGACCAACACAAAGTGGCACATAATTGTGAAGTGTAAGGAAAATGATAAATGGTTTTCAAAATGTTTTACAAATAAATATGTGAAAAGTGTGGGGTGCATTTGTATTTAGCCAATACTAATAATAATAGCCGGAGTCAATACTTTGCAGAACCACCTTTCTCTGTAATTACAGCTGCAAGTCTTTTTGGGGATGTCTCTACCAGCTTTGCACATCTAGAGAGTGACATTTTTGCCCATTCTTCTTTGCAAAATAGCTCAAGTTCTGCCAGATTGGATGGAGAGTGTCTGTGAACAACAATTTTCAAGTCTTGCCACAGATTCTCAATTGGATTTAGGTCTGGACTTTGACTGGGCCATTCTAACACATGAATATGCTTTGATCTAAACCATTCTATTGTAGCTCTGGCTGTATGTTTAGGGTTGTTGTCCTGCTGGAAGGCGAACCTCCACCCCACTCTCAAGTCTTCTGCAGACTCTAACAAGTTTTCTTCTAAGATTGCCCTGTATTTGGCTCCATCCATCTTCCCATTAACTCTGACCAGATTCCCTCTCCCTACTAAAGAAAAGCATCCCCACAACATGATGCTGCCACCACTATGTTTCACAGTGGGCATGGTGTGTTCAGGGTGATGTGCAGTGTTAGTTTTCCGCCACACATAGCGTTTTGTTTTTAGGCGAAAAAGTTCAATTTTGGTCTCATCTGACCAGAGAACCTTCTTCCTCATGTTTGCTGTGTCCCCCACATGGCTTCTCGCAAACTGCAAACTAAACTTCTCATGGCTTTCTTTCACCAATGGCTTTCTTCTTGCCACTCTTCCATAAAGGACAGATTTGTGGAGAGCACGACTAATAGTTGTCCTGTGGACAGATTCTCCCACCTGAGCTGTGGATCTCTGCAGCTCCTCCAGAGTCACCATGGGCCTCTTGGCTGCTTCTCTGATTAATGCTCTCCTGTCAGTTTAGGTGGACGGCCATGTCTTGGTAGGTTTGCAGTTGTGCCATACTCTTTCCATTCTCTGATGATGGATTAAACAGTGCTCCGTGGGATGTTCAGAGCGTGGGATATTTTTTAACCTAATCCTGCTTTAAACCTCTCCACAACTTTATCCCTGACCTGTCTGGTGTGTTCTTTGGCCTTTATGATGCTGTTTGTTCGCTAAGGTTCTCTAATAAACCTCTGAGGGCTTCGCAGAACAGCTGTATTTATACTGAGATTAAATTACACACAGGTGGACTCTATTTACTAATTAGGTGACTTCTGAAGGCAATTGGTTCCACTAGATTTTAGTTAGGGGTATCAGAGTAAAGGGGGCTGAATACAAATGCACACCACACTTTTCAGATATTTATTTGTAAAAAAAAATAATCTGAAAACCATTTATCATTTTCCTTTCACTTCACAATTATGTGCCACTTTGGGTTGATCTATCACATAAAATACATTTACGTTTTTTGGTTGTAACATGACAAAATGTGGAAAATTTCAAGGGGTGTGAATACTTTTTCAAGGCACTGTATTGCTTTTCCAATCCTTGCTAGAACTATCCGACCTTGCTGTGTTTCCTGACTACATGGTTGCTCTCAAATCTTGCTTTAACATTCAACCCTAAAAACCACCTGGTTAAGCTTTGGCTTCATTCTGGGCTAGATTTCTGTTTCTTTGGCACCATCCACACCTGGTTCCATCTGACCCCTTGCCTTACTTTTTTTTTTTTAATGCTTTATGTAGAATAAGCAGCATAACAGTATACAAATCAAGTACGATATTGCTTCCAGTTATTGCAATGAGCACAGTACAACAGAATGTAAAACGTCAATGCTAGGGTGATGTTGAACCCAAGAGCAAACAAACAACTAATAAAGTTCTATGTGCCTATAACTAAAAGATACCGTTTCCTCATTTATATTCTTACATTTTTTTTGGGGTAGTCAGACCAAACCAACAGTATAGTTGGTGAAGGGGGTTTGGGGAAATGCAGGGTGAGAGGGAGAGGGATGGGGAAAAGGGGGACCCCCCCCCCCGTGCCTTTCTGGCCAACCATCCAAGCCCTTGCTTTCCCACTGACCAAACATTCTTAGCAATTGGAAATCCGCACTGGCCCATCTAGTGGCTGGTTGCCACCAGCGAGGCCATCCCAATGGTACTTCAAATACAACTGGGGAAGGCCACATACTTTAAATATATTACTGGTGAGGTAACTGGGTATTTTTATTAGGTGTTCATTATCACACAGCTGGGCAATTTGAAATTAGCATATATTTAAACTGATAATAAACAGAGAAGTGTTAATTGCCATTCATTCACATAAATCATATACACTATATTACCAAAAATATTGGGACACCTGCCTTTACACACATCTGAACTTTAATGGCATCCCAGTCTTAGTCCATAGGGTTCAATATTGAGTTGGCCCACCCTTTGCAGCTATAACAGCTTCAACTCCTCTGGGAAGGCTGTCCACAAGGTTTAGGAGTGTCTATGGGAATGTTTGACCGTTCTTCCAGAAGAGCATTTGTGAGGTCAGGCACTGATGTTGGACAAGAAGGTCTGGCTCTCAGTCTCTGCTCTAATTCATCCCAAAGGTGTTTTATCGGGTTGAGGTCAGGATGTGCAGACCAGTCAAGTTCCTTCACCCCAAACTCGCTCATCCATATCTTTATGGACCTTGCTTTGTGCACTGGTGGGCAGTCATGTTGGAACAGGAAGGGGACATCCCCAAACTGTTCCCACAAAGTTAGGAGCATGAAATTGTCCAAAATGTCTTGGTATGCTGACGCCTTAAGAGTTCCCTTCACTGGATCTAAGGGACCAAGCTAGGGTTGCTACCTCATCCCTTTAAACCCGACCACATATGAATTACACAGGTTCTGTGGCTGATTAAGGTGGTAATTAAACTCACTTGTTGCCTTGTCTGCATTAAATTAGCCTCAGAACCTGTGTAATTCATATGTGTTCGGGGGTTTAAAGGGATGAGGTGGCAACCCTAGGCCAAGCCCAACCCCTGGAAAACAACCCCACACCACAATCCCCTCTCCACCAAATGATTTCAACCAGTGCACAAAGCAAGGTCCATAAAGGCATAGATGAGCGAGTTTGGGTTAGAGGAACTTGACTGGCCTGCACAGAGTCCTGACCTCAACCCGATAGAACACCTTTGGGATGAATTAATGCAGAGACTGCGACCCAGGCCTTCTTGTCCAACATCAGTGCCTGACCTCACAAATGTGCTTCTGGAAGAATGGTCAAACGTTCCCATAGACACTCATAAACCTTGTGGACAGCCTTCCCAGAATCTCAGTGCTGCTGATCTCATGCAGCTCCTTGCAGCCACTTCCTACATCAGTAGTTCTCAACTCCTGTCCTCAGGACCCACTAACAGGCCAGATTTTAAGTATTACCTTGGGGAGATGCAGACTAGAATACTGCAATCACTGAGCAGCAAATGATATCACCTGTCATGTATTTCAGTTATCTTGCAAACCTGGCCTGTTAGTGGGTCCCGAGGACAGGAAGTGAGAACCACTGTCCTACATGCTTTCCAGTGACAGTTGAATGGCATTTCACAGGGCAGGTTTCATGATGGTGACAACAGTGTAAGATGCCTGCGTAAAGTGTGTTGAAACGGCCACTAGCAGTCTCCATCAGAATCCTATGTGACAGGGTGACAATGCAGGAGCACAATTAGGTAACAAGGACATAGCGTTGTCACCACTAACAGGAAGCTCTTGAGCGAGGACCTTCATGGCAGGATCACTTGGTATTATTTATATGAAAGGTGTAGATTTTAAAAATATTGACAATTACTTTTGACATCTCATTAACACGTTAAAACGAAACTTTACTCTCTCCATCAACATTGACTTTGTAATCCTTATCCTGTTAGCATTAGTAAATAGATAGGACAGTATATCATATTTACTTGTTTTAAAGGTTTTTTTTTTCTTACATTTCTTCAGTTACTTCCTGGTTTCCATGCCTATGACAAATGATGTCATACATCCTAGGGGTCTTCAGGAGGGGAGGATGCTTTTTCTCAGCCAAGCACACCTTCTCCTGCTTGCAGGCTTGAGCTAAGTACAGATGGATTCCAGGAAGTCAATGCTAAATGAATCATCTGCCCTTACTCAAGATTAAAGCGGAGTTCCACCCAAAAGTGGAAGTTCCGCTCATCGGATTCCTCCCCCCCTCCGGTGTCACAGTTGGCACACTTCCGGGAATAGACTACCGCGGGAGTCACGCCCCCTCCCGCACTCCCCCGCTGTCTCCTGGGAAAGACACGGGTCCCAGGAGATAGCGGGGACCATTGAGAAAGCGCAGCGCGACTCGCGCATGCGCAGTAGGGAATCGGGAAGTGAAGCCGCAACGCTTCACTTCCTGATTCCCTCACTGAAAATGGCGGCGGCAGCACCCGAGGATCGAGGGATGGTTCGGTCTCGGGTGCCGACATCGCTGGACCCCGGGACAGGTGAGTGACCTTATTTTAAAAGTCAGCAGCTGCAGTATTTGCAGCTGCTGACATCTAAAAAAAAAAAATTTTGCGGGACTCCCGCTTTAAGGGTGGGCTCGGGCGTGTTCGCACACCCCACGTGCAGAGCCCGCCAGGAAGTCGGCACTGCGCTGCACTAATCACAGGTAGTGAGACATTTTCCCGATGTGCGGCTGCAGAGATCAAGAAATGTGTCACTGCCTGTGATTAGCGCAGCGCAGTGCTGACTTCCTGGCGGGCTCTGCACGTGGGGTGTGCGAACACGCTCGAGCCCATCCTTACTCAAGATGGCCATAGATGCTAGGGCGGCGGGGGTTCAAAGAGTGATTTCTCAGCAAAATAAAGCATGGAGGCATGGAAGGATGGGGGAGTATGCTTTGAATATTAACAATGAATTAAATTGTGTTTTTGGTTTGTGGTGCTCAGATGCAGTGTAGTTCCACGTTGAGGCACGTATGAGATTAGGCCCTTTCAAATTTTGGTGCTGGGGTGGCGCATTCCCAATAAAGGGTCAGGTGCATTCTTTTTTTAATGCGGTGTTGGGAAGCACTCGAATGTACTAAATTGACACACCTGTGCTGGATTATGTTCCCAAAAAATGGTCAGGTGTGGATTCTGTTATAATTAGGTGTACTGGGATGCTTGTCTTTTTTTTTTTTTTTTTGTAAGGCAACATACCTTTGCAGCAGCGCATTCCCAAAAAAGGGTCAGGTGCAGATTTTGCCACGGTTAGGTATGTTGGCGGTCCATTCAAAGTAAATAGGTTGCCGTAACTCAATGTGCTTTATTGTTTTGGTTTACATCTACTTCAAATAAAAACACCCAACGTCTCCCCCAATGATTGTTCTACAGATGAAGGTCTAGTGGCGGTGAAAGTTCCCAGCGGTTAAGAATATGAGTTGTATCGATCTCTATAGGTGCACTTACCTAAGCAGCAGTTGCTCTGCATTCTGCCATCTGTAGAACACCGGAGCATGGATCCAATCACCTGTTCACCAACAATGACCACACGCACATCTTTCCCATGTGATTCCTTCACATACTTCTGAAACAGATATGGAGCATCATGGCGTACCAGGTGAGATATGTCTAGAAGGTGATGTTTATCCCGAATAAGACACACAGCTTTACCTTCAAAATGAACAAAATGTTGTGTTATATGGGCAAAGGATAAATGCAAGTGTAAATAAAAGAAGCACATATTTCTACTTGGTGGGTCTAAAAGTGTCACCCCATTGGTATTTAAAGGATCAACCAAAAAAATGTTGGCTCGGAACACCTACAGTGCTATGAAGAAAGTAATTGCCCCCCTAAACCTTGGCAGCAACAACTGCAATCAAGCGTTTGCTATCCCTGGCAATGAGTCTTTTACCTCCCTGTGGAGGAATTTTGACCACTCTTCTTTACAAAATTTCTTTAATTCAGCCACATTGGAGGGTTTTCCAGCATGAATGGCTTGTTTAAGGTCATACCACAGCATCTCAATCAGATTTAAGTCCAGACTTTGACTGGGCCACTCCAAAACCTTAATTTTGTTTTTTTTGAGCCATTTAGAGGTGGACTTGCTGGTGTGTTTCAGATCATTGTCCTGCTGCATAACCCAAGTGTGCTTGAACTTGAGATCATGAACTGATGGCCGGACATTCTTCTTCAGGAGTTTCTGGTAGAGCTCAGAATTCATGGTTCCACCAATTATGGTAAGTCGTCCAGGTCCTGAAGCTGCAAAGCAGCCCCAGACCATCACACTACCACCACCATGTCTGACTGTTGGTATGATGTTCTTTTTATGAAATGCTGTGTTAGTTTTACGCCAGATGTAACGGGACTGTCATGTACCTGGTGGGTAGAGCCTGGTTTATGAAGAGGAAGGCCTCTCTTACACCTCTGATATAGGGCCCCTGGTACAGTATACAGGTGGCGCAGGAGAGCAGAGTCGCATGAGTGCCAGTAGACGTGCTTGCTGCTGGGCTGCTGGTTGAGTAGCACGCCAGATGGCAGCAGATCTCCCAAGGGCAGGAACAGGCTGGTACTTTAGCCGAAGTGCAGGTCCCAGTGGCAGATGGACAGGTGCTAGCAACTTGGGAGCTCCGAATGGACTGGAACATAAGCAGAGAATAGTCAAAGAACAAGCCGGGATCGATGCAGATGGAGAACAGGACTAGTCAGGAACAAGCAGTATTTCAAGAGCAGATGTAAGTAACAGAACAATCACAGAACGCTGTAGACGAGACAGCACTGATCCTGGGAGCTTAAAAAACCTATTTGGTGTCCTTATCTGTCACAGTGATGCACCGCGCACATTTGCGCATGCGCATATTTGTTCGCATTCCGGCGCATATGCGCGCACATGTTAGCACGCGCTAACGCGCCTCTTCTTTGGGTGGTTCAGGAAACAGGGATCCGTCTGCGGGCATTATTCTGTCTTCTGAAAGAGCCTTCCTGACAAGGATGCACACCTTCCAAAAAGTTCAATTTTGTCTCATGAGACCACAGAATATTTGCCCAAAAGTATTGGTAATAATCAAAATGGTTTTTGGCAAATGTGAGACAAGCCTTTGTGTTCTTTTTGGTCAGGAGTGGCTTTGGCCTTGGAACTCTCCCATGGATGCCATTTCTGCCCAGTCTCTTTCTTATTGTTGAATCATGAACCTTGCCATGGACCTTACCTGAGGCAAGTGATATCTGCAGTTCTTTTATGACCTCCAGAATGAGTCGTCGTCATGCTTTTGGAGTAATTTTGTTAGGCCAGCCACCCCTAGAAGGTTCATCACTGTTCAAGTTCTCTTAATTTGTGGATAATGTCTCTCATTGTGGTTTGCTGGAGTCCCAAAGCCTTATGCCGCGTACACACGACCGGACTTTCCGGCAGAAAAGGTCAGACGGAACGAATCCTTCGGACATTTCGATTGTGTGTGGGCTTCATCGGACCTTTTCTGTTGAAAAATCTGACGGACCTTATAAATAGAACATGTTTCAAATCTTTCCGACGGACTCGATTCCTATAGAAAAAAAACGTTTGTCTGTATGCTAGTCCAACGGACCGAAAACGACGCAAGGGCAGCTATTGGCTACTGGCTATTGAACTTCCTTTTCTAGTTTGGTTGTACGTCATCACGTTCCAAACGATCGGACTTTGGTGGGATCGTGTGTAGGCAAGTCCGCCGAAAAGTCCTTCGGAGTTCAGTCCAATGAGAAGTCCGCTCGTGTGTACGCCGCATTAGGAATGGCTTTGTAATCCTTTCCAGACTGATTCATGTCAATTACTTTGTTTCTCATCTGTTCTTGAATTCCTTTAGATCGTGGCATGATGTGTTGTTTTTTGAGATATTTTAGTGTGCTTCACTTTGTCAGACAGCTTCTATTTAAGTGATTTCTTGATTCAACAGGTCTGGCAGTAATCAGGCCTAAGTGTGGCAAGCGAAATTTAACTCAGCTTTCCAAAAAATGTGGTTAATCACAGTTCATTTATGGATTAGCAAGGACCAAGCACAGAACTTGGGCAGGACTTGGAAGGTCATAGATATCACTGTAGTAGTGCCAACTATTACAGTGAATTCTGGCTTACCCAGGAGTCCATCGGGTATGGATAATGCCTACTTACAAACAAACAAAAGATTTCCCAGCACACCTACCAGCCAGCCTGCAAAACAACCGAATTGACCTAGTCTAACAATCTCCACTAAAAACGGAGGGTTTTGTTTGCACACATTTGCAAATATATGCGTAAGCTGCAGAGCCCACGCCAAGGGACCTCAACGTATATATATATATATATAGGCTCTGTTCACATCTAGGCGTTCTGAATCGCAGGTGGAATCGCCACGATTCTGCTCGCGATTTGAAATAGCGGCCAATCGCGGGACACCCGTGCGTTCCCTGTCACTTCTTATGGCACCCTAATTGCGGCACGGGGAGAATCGTGCAAACAGAATCACAGGATGCCTGTCGCCCCCAAAAGAAGCTCTTGTACTCTTTTTGGGTGACAGGCATCCCGTGATTCTGTTTGCACGAGTTTATTGCGATTGTCGCCAATGAATCGCGGCAAAATCGCACCACGATCAGGTTTCCATTGGAAGTGATGGGGATTGCACAGGCGTCCCGCAATTTGCTGGCAATTCCGCCCGCGATTCAGAACGCCAAGATGTGAACAGAGCCTTAAGTAGGACCATTTATTCAGTGGGATAGATTAAGGAAAGGTGTGCTTGGAGGAAGCCCACTCCTCCTTAAGGCTCTATTCACATCTTGGTGCTCTGAATTGCGGGCGGAAATGCAGCGATTCCGCCCGTGATTCGAAATAGCGGCAAATCGCGATGCGCCCATGCGTTCCCTATCACTTCCAACGGCACGCCTATCGCAGCGTGATTTTGCCTGATTCATCGGGTGACAATTGCAGTAAAATCCTGTAAACAAGAGCTTCTTTTGAGCGACAGGCGTCCCGCGATTCTGTATGCGTGAATTTACCGCGACTGTCACCCGACGAATGGTGGTAAAATCACGCAGCTATTAGGGTGCCATTAGAAGTGACAGGGAACGCGATTTGCCACTATTTTGAATCGCATCGGTTCCACCCACGATTCAGAACGCCAAGATGTGAACGGAGCCTTAAAGGGGTTGTAAACCCCCGTGTTTTTTCACTTTAATGCATCCTATGCAATAAGGTGAAAAAACACCTGGCAGTCACCGCCCCCCCCCCAGCCCCCCCATTTTACTTACCTGAGCCCCTTCATCTCCTCGGCGGGGAGGTGCTGTCCCTCTCTTCACGGGGTCCCGGCACTTGATTGGATAGATTGATAGCAGTGCAGCCATTGGCTCCCGCTGCTGTCAATCAAATCCAATGATGCAGGCGCCAGGGGGGGGGGGGGGGCAGGGCTGAGGCCGGCATTCGTGTTTGTGGACACAAATGCTGGACTCAGGGAGCGCGCCTGCAAGGTAACCCCCTCGGGAGAACGATTCTCCTAGGGCGTTAGCTGATGCGGGGAGGAGCCGCGAGAGCCGCAGGGGGACCCCAGAAGAGGAGGACCGGGGCCACTCTGTGCAAAACGAGCTCCACAGTGGAGGTAAGTACGATCCTTTACAATCACTTTAATGCATACTTACATTGTACCAAGCTGGACCACTGTAAGTATGCAGTACAGATAATTCCTGGAGCTCAGCTTTAATACACTATCACATGAATTTTTAAATGCAAGAAGTGTAAGTACCTGAATCTGACTTGGTATCAGCCTCTTGCAGTCCCTGCACAGCATGGCTGGAGTGTGAAAGGAAGAAGCAGCACAAGGAAGCCAATCAGTTCATGTGCGAACAAGAAGCATGCTGAGAGGTGGAGAAAGCAGAGTGACAGAGAGATGAGCTCATCACTCTATGCTGCTTCTCCTTTCACTGTCCAGTCGTAGGCTGGAGCGGATCTAAGACAACTTCTGAATCGAATGTGACTATTGTAGCAAAAACTGGTTTTGCAATTTTATCTTTAAAGGGCTAATCATTTTTTACATTATTATTTTTGGCTGGAGTTCTGCTTTAAAACGACATTTTCAATGAATAACATTTCCCCGATATTCTTGTCTGTAATGTATTCTGTCCCTTGCTTTCAGTTTTCAAGGAGGAGACGCCTGACCTTTGGTCCACCACGTGAGGAATGGTATGGGCGCGTTACCAATGACCAGGATCAACACAGAAAATACGTGTGGCATTGTGGAATAAATAAAAGTGGACAATTTGTTCAATTTCATAACAGCCAGCTGGCACTGTTGGTGATAATTTTATCAATGGGGAACTGTATTTCTGTGTTCGGAGTCCATGTGTTCTTTGGAGTGATTCTAGTGCTAGGCGCAGCAGACGAAACCATAACACGGGAGCTGAATGAGATTAGATCTGCTGTTATTGTATGGCTGGTGACTCATTCCCGTTGAAAATAACTTATCTCTCAATGACTCATCTCCATGGTATATCTTAAAATAACAACCTCCATCATGACATATTATCAGCCCTTGAAGCCTCCCTTACAATTTTCCGTTAACCTGGTTAACTAGTAGTTGGATAAACTTTAAATTTAAAAAAAAATGTCCGCAAGGGGAGAGTGCAAAATGCACGTGTAGAAAGGTGTTCTTGTCAAATGCAGTCTTTTCCTTTTGAACGCAGCGCTGCTTTAAACGCAAGGCGCGGCGACTGACAAGAAAAGGCTGAGTGTGATGTGCTTTGGCTGCAATTTTTCTTTAAACCCATGTTTTTGATACAGTTTTCAGGCATTTTGTGTTTTTTTTTCTCTTTAAACACACTGTCTATAGCTGGTTGCTAAGGAGCAGGCCGGGAAGCCGACTGCCGCATCCTTAGCAACCAATGAGTCATTAGTTGTCAGTGGGGTTCAGGTGGAGTGTGATGTGCTTTGGCTGCAATTTTTCTTTAAAGCGGAGTTCCAGGCTTTTTTTTTTTTTTTTTATTAAAAGTCAGCAGCTACAAAAAGTTTAGCTGCTGACTTTTAATAAACAGACACTTACCTGTTTCACAGTCCAGCGATGCGGCCGCACAGAGCCGCGCTCCTCTCCCTCTCCACTCCTCGGTGCATCCATTGAAACCGTGGGCACCTGGCTGTGACAGCTTGCGGCTTCACGGCCGGGCGCGCACGTCGCATGCGCGAGTAGCGCTGCGCTCTCCCAGTGGACAGGCAATCTTCTGGGACCTGTCACGTGTCCTAGAAGATTGCCGAGAGGGAGGGGCCATCTAGGGGGAGAGGAGGAGTCGCCTAGGCGGTCCGTGGGAGGAAGTAGGAAGTGGGACAGGAAGTCCCTCTCTAAAGTAGTCACCCACTCCCCCCTCCCCCCCCAAAAAAAATTACATGCCAAATGTGGCATGTAAGGGGGGGAGGAGTGCTTAAAGCGGAAGTTCCACTTTTGGGTGGAACTCCGCTTTAAACCCATGTTTTTGATGCAGTTTTCATGCATTGTGTTTTTTTTTCTCTTTAAACACACTGTATATAGCTGGTTGCTAAGGATCAGGCCGGGAAGCCGGCCGCCGCGTCCTTAACAACCAATGAGTCATCAGCTGTCAGTGGTGGTTCACCGCTGACAGCTGAATGTAAAAAAATAAAAATTGCTGGAAAAAAAAAAAAACAATCAGGGGGAAAAATGGCGTGGGGCCCCTCCCCCAAATCCATACCAGGCCCTTCGGGTCTGGTATGAATTTGGAGGGAAACCCCACACCAAAATTAAAAAAAAAGGCGTGGGGTCCCCCCTAAAATCCATACCAGACCCTTATTCGAGCATGCAGCCTGGCAGGTCAGAAAAGGGAGGGGACGAGCGAACGCCCCCTCCTGAACCATACCAGGCCACGCTCTCTCAACATGGGGGGGTGCCTCAAAGCACCTTGTCCCCATGTTGAGGGCATGTGGCCTGATATGGTTCAGGAGGGGGCGTTCGCTCGTCCAACTTTTGGAAATGGCAGTAAAAAGATGGCTGTGCCAGTAAATTTTGGGTGTCATGTTAGAAAATTTTTATCTGGTAGGTTGGCAACACTGGTTGAGATAAACTATTTAACACCGACAGGGGTACTCACAGTGATTCGATTTTATTTCTTTATGTAAAACCTTTATCCCAAAAGGAACAAAACTGTTGCTCTAACTACTTAAATGGCATAAACTGGAGTTTTAATCTGTCAAGTCCATCTAAATCTGCTAGTTCCCAGACTGACAATGCTGCTGTCCAAATGTGTCTTCGTTGCTCCTCCATCCACATTGAGACACCCATACCTTCCAACTTTTTGAGATGGGAACGAGGGACACCTATTAGCTAAAGTATGTAGGCATAGGACACGCCCCCTTGATTTTTTTTAAAAAAAAATTAATTACTAGTTAAACCCTCAAGTGCTTTTTTTTTTAGCCTCACCTTTTCCCTTATATTGGCTTTTGAAATTTACAAATGCAGCAATTTAGAAATTGGATGAAAGGCTTAGCACTGGGAAACACTTTTTGAAAGATAAAAAGTGCTTTTTATAGAAAATGGAAGAGCCTCTCATATATGTGTCTTTCCAAAGTGCATTTTATATACAACTATATAGATCAGATCAAAAATGAGGGACAAATTATTAACCTATGCAACAAGTTTTGTTCAGTTAATTTAGATGTATGTATGTGTATATGTATGTATATATATATATATATATATATATGTATGTATATATATGTATATATTTTGTTTTTTGTTTTTTTTTGTTTTCCTTACAATTTTCTGTATTCAACTAATTAACGCAATTGATGGCCTATCCATGCCTACCGTTTGAACCCAATAGGGGTAGGCTGGTACAGACTATCAATTACTGTATTTGTATAAGAATATTCTTAAAAACTATTGCAAAGAAGTTAGTCACAATTACTATCGTGACAATGTCAATCTGTATTGTTAAGAAAATTCCTTCAATAAAAATCTATTGTTAAAAAAAAAAAAATGAGGGACAAATAAGGAGAAAAAAGGGGCAGAGGGACTTTGTTCCAAATCAGGGACAGTCCCTCGAAATCGGGGACAATTGGAAGCTATGGACACCCTATGGCAGGAAGTGTATAATTATTGGGTTCCTGATATCCTGGTCTCAAAGAAGGTGGGTTGAATGATGCTGGCTATCAAGCTGAGGACATCTAGTGGCAGAAAAATATACTGTGGGGGGAAAA
Organism: Lithobates septentrionalis; assembly: GCA_037952835.1. NCBI lineage: Eukaryota > Metazoa > Chordata > Amphibia > Anura > Ranidae > Lithobates > Lithobates septentrionalis. The sequence continues at coordinate 276,512 of JBBDGP010000179.1, forward strand.
TCTCTGGATTGAAGCTGAGAATTGCAGCAAAAGCAGTTTTTATTTCATCTTTTAATGGGCTATTTGGTTTTAATGTATCTTGTTCTTTTTATCTGGAGGTCTGCATTAAATAGTCCTAGAACTGTACAATAAACGGTCCTCCACGGTCCAGTTATTCTAAAATAAAGAGGCTGAAATACCTTGATGCCCTCGAGTATTCTTCACAACCACAGGGTACCCAAGAGGCTCTGAAGCATCGATCATTTTTGAAAATTCTTCATGGCCACCTAAAACGTTAGAAAAAGAAAATTTGTATTACAAAAAAAAAAACAAATCAATGACAATGACTATACAACAAGAGGATACATTAGGGTGTGAGAAACCGTGTTTAAAGCCCATCTCCAGGCAAATACTGTTCCCTTTATCTACCTCCAACCCCCTTCCAACCATTTACATTTAGAAATGCCTCTCCTGGGAGTGAAGGCCAGGGATCCATGATGACTAGACCCATGATGGGACATCATCCTACGGCTGCCGCCTTCAAGATCTTAGAATACCGTCCCGCTGGACAGCTACTCTGAGTGACTTTGCAGAATGCTTGCTTCATGGACATTCAGCCCTAAACACGAGTACAGCGTTCAGCCCTGTCTAGTCCCAGCAACTTTCAGCCTGTCATTTGACTTTGATAGGCTTTAGGCAGCAGGGCCGAACATTGCCGCTGGGCCTCCAGGCTCACTAAGGCTGCATTCACTTTCACGTGGTGGAAACAAGCATTCCTGCTTTCAAATTTGTGATTTACACGCGATTTTGCATGTTGCATAGGCCCAGCCCATTCACTTCAATAGGGTCCATATGTGTGTTTTTCACCCAAAAAGAAGCTCCTGCTCCTTTTAGGTGAGAAGCTTCATTTTTAAAGGTGTGGATTGCCACGCGGTCCTGTCGTGTGACAATCATGGCAGAATCACATCACGGGGGTGCCATTAAAGTGTTACTAAACCCAGGACCTTGTAGTCGCTATATCTGGTCTCCCACAGTACACAGAACATGGAAATGCAATTATTTTAGTAATAATAAACTGCTAAATACCTTTTCTCATCAGCAGTATATAGCAGTCTTGTGACTTCTATCAGTCTCTGGTTAATGCTTGTAGGAGGAGTTTTGATTCTCCTCTGACTGTCCTATGAGGCTGCAGGACCCCTGACCCTCTGTCTAGACAGTGCTGATTGGCCCTGTGCTGCCCCCCCCCCCCCCCCAAGAAAACTCTCTAGCAATACACACCAAACTGAGCATGCGCAGAGTGCACCCAAGGTTCTGTTCTATCAGCAGATGGATTGGAGACAATAAAAGAAGGGGAGGATCAGAGAAGTCAAGATCAAACAGCCTTTTTAGACAATGCGAAGGATTAACCCCTTAGGATCCACAGTGAGTATAACAAGCATGCTTTACTGCATATACAGACTGATTTTACTGTTGTGGGTTTAGTAACACTTTAATGCCTTGTACACACGATCGGACATTCTGACAACAAAACCGTGGAATTTTGTCTTGCATACACACGGTCACACAAATGTTGTCCAGCAATTACGAACGTGGGAACGTGGTGATGTACAAGACGTACGACGAGCCGAGAAAAAGGAAGTTCAATAGCCAATGCGCCACCCTTTGGGCTCCTTCTGCTTGATTCCGAGCATGCGTGAACTTTTGTGCGACGGACTTGTGTACACACGATCGGAAAGTGGGACAACAAAGTTTTGTTGGCGGAAAATTTGAGAACCTGCTAGCCAACATTTGTTGGCGGAAAGTCCGACAACAAATGTTCGATGGAGCCTACACACGGTTAGACTTTCAGCCAACAAGCTCACATCCAACATTTCCCATTGGAAAGTCCGATCGTGTGTACACAGAATAAGGGATAATGGTACCCAAACACACACTGCAGGTTGTGCAGGGATCGCCATGTGATTCTGTTCCTGATTCCAAATTGCGAAGTGTAAATGGAGCCGCCGTCATTGGCCGTACACAAGCTAAATGCCATCTGCACATACTGAATGTTTGAACGAGTACTTTATGTTAGCTGTTGTTTTTGTACATGTTAAGCTTGCCATACATAGATTTCTGAACGAACGTTCTGTAAACCGAACACTTCATATTCCTGATATGTGCCTGCTGTACCATGTACTTGTATGAGAAAGTATCCGTCTCTCTTTGTATTGATTCCTTTGTGTCTCCTCCTCACCTTACTTTTACCTTTCTTTCCTGTCTTGCTTTCTGCTCTCATTCTTTTGATGGGTTTTTCAGCTCTCTTTAGCTGCCTATTGGTGTCCAGGACTACCTACTAAGGGATCTTTGACATACATGTCCTGGCTACTTTGGCATTTTTGGGGTTTTCCCCACAATACATATATGTTTTGTTTAGGTTAGATGTGCCTGTTTGAGAAGGAGGCCCTCCCTCCTTCGCCTATGCTGTGTAAGTATATGTTTTCTGGGTGGCCAGTCATAGTCCCTGCATGGACGGACTAGGTGCATTTGTATTTCTGTATATTTTTGAATAAGAAAATGAATAAGATTGAAATTGAATAATAAAATTAATATAGTTGCACAAGACATAATTGTAAATTAAAAGTTATACAAAAAACACCCTGAAAATAACATCAGCTGTAGCGATTGTTACAAGTGAAAGCTCTGACATGTTTCGATTCCAAAAAACTTCATCAGGGGATGTCGATTTTGGTAATATATCGGAAGACCAGTTATTAAAGTAGCTGTGGTCAACAGTGTGGGTAGCGTGCGAATCGCACCCAAAAGGCACAGAGGATGCCCAAAGAACCTCCCAATAGCTATATGAATTGTAGAATACATTGCTACCCCAAAACTACATAAGTATAATAAAAGCATCTATATGCCATCAAAAAGTACTATTTGAAGAGGACTGAAGTCAGCAAAGTCAGACAAGTCAGCAAACGAATGGCAACAAAGGTTCAAAATGGCCATCAGTTCTCAAATGCTGCTGTTTGTACAGAGTAGCCACTGAACACTGACTCGACCCATGTTGAATCTACCAGGGGTCTTTCCATACTTTTTTAGATTTAATAGAGTTAAAAAAGGACAGAAACTTTTTGAAGAACCCTCGTATATCTCCTGATGAAGATTATTGGAATCGAAACGTGTCAGAGTTTTCACTTGTAACATACAGCCCTTCGCTACAGCTGATGTTGTTTGCAGGGTTGTTTTTGTATCATTTTTAATCTACAATTATTTCTTGTGGGACTATATCAATTTTAATCATTGTTTAATAAAATTGAATATTTTCTTTCTGTGGTTTCTTTTTGGTGCTGAAAAAATCCCATCGTTGTAGACTATCGTTCCACCATGTATTAGGGAAGTGATGCCTTAATTATTAGAAGGGATCTATTTTTAATTCTTTTTTTTTAATTCTACTAGTTTATGGCCAGGTTTAGTCTTTTACATTTGATTGCATTTGAGACCATAAATCAATTGAGCTCACCGTGTCTTCAACATCCAGGGTAAATCATTATCTCTATGGATTGTTTCTGCTACTAAATTATTGCCGTTTATGGCGCCAGGGCCTATTGCAATAATTTCCCCTTTACCACTGTATTGTCTGATTGTGTTATACTGGGAGCTTCACCGCTGCATACTGTACATGTTTACTGTATACAAAAAAACACATAAAAGACGTTAAAAAAAAGGCGCATTTAGCTACCACTGCCTTTTTAAAGCCAAACCCAAGGTATGATCTGTATTGCATATTGACATTGGGCAAGCTTGGCACAAATGTAGCACCCTCCCAGATAGGCTGCTAGGTTTAGTTAGCACATTTAGTTTTGTGGCTCTCCTGTAATCCGCAGAGCAGCATGGGATTTCTTTGCGCTGCTCTGAGCTCCACAGGCTGCAAGTTTAAATTGCTTCCCCCTGTCCTTTGGAGGCTTTCAGAATAAAGTGGGTGGGAGAGTCGAATGAGCAACCTGAGTATTTATACAGCTCCAGCCAATCCCTTGGGAGGTGTGCCCAGATGGTGGTTGGGGAGTGCAAAAATAGTTTAAGCAGGTTTCTTCCCAAGGGGTAGTCCAGCTGAAGATCCAACCTTTCATTGAGGTCTCATCTGTGCATAAGAGAGGGCCTATTCTCCTTCTAATCCTATGAGAGCTGGAAGAGCGGTTTCACGGAGGATCCGATCTTGAAGTTTCACAGTGTAGCCTGCCTGCCTGAATATGAGGAAGACATGCAAGTCCTGAGCACACTATGAGTACTGATGTAAGAGAGAGGGATTCTAGTGACTGTTGCAGCTGTTAAAAACTGGTGCACTAAAGCCTCGTACACACGATCGGACTTTCCGACAACAAAACCGTAGAATTTTGTCCGAAGGGCGTTAGCTCAAACTTGTCTTGCATACACACGACCACACAAATGTTGGCCAACAAATACGAACGTAGTGACGTACTACGTTGTTTTTCAGCTCTTTAGCGCCACCCTTTGGGCTCCTTCTGCTAATTTTGTGTTAGTAGAAGTTTGGTGAGTGTTGATTCGCGCTTTTCTTTTCGCGCTTTTCATTTAGCGCTTTTCAGTTCACGTTTTTCATTTCGTTTCTGAATGGCCGTTCGTCAAGCAGCCATGTTGCAGAATCGGAGGAGATAACATGTTTTTTATTAGTGGCCTTGGAGTTATTGCTTTGACATTATTTTTTTGGTTGAGAAATGGTTTAATTTGGTATATTTTCTCTATTTTTGGATGCATAGAATGCACTTTTTGGTTAAGTTATGTTGGCTGATAGTCTAATTTTATTTGTTTTCTTTTTTTTAATGCACAATAAAAGAAATTGTGGAGAATAATACTTGGCTATGTGTTTTACTTCAAATGACAGTTTGGGAGTCGGCAGTTACATTTTAAAAAATACAATGTAAAATTGACACCAACATAGTTGTATCTTTGATCTTAAAAACTACGGGATAATGGTGTTGTGGTAATTTGCCCAAATAAAAAAAAAAGCATAACGATATTATTCTTGATATCACTAGAAAAAAAAGCCTTTGAAAATTAGTTTGTAAAAACTCCATCAGTATCACCAGCAAAGCAGCTTCATTATTATCCCATTAAAGAAGAAGAGAATTGTGCGCTGCATTTCGAGATTACATAATTTGCTGCGTCACCAATGTTAATTCTCCATTACGAACGCTAGTTTACAAGACCGACCGCTTCTGGCTCATCCTTGCTTCCGAGCATGTGCCTGTTTGTACTTTGGACTTTTGTCCGACGGACTTGTGTACACACGATTGGAAAATCCGACAACACACATTTGTTGGCGGAAAATTTGAAAACATGCTAGCTAACATTTGTTGGCGGAAAATCTGACATTTGTCCGATGGAGCATACACACGGTCAGATTTTCCGCCAACAGCCTGACATCAAACATTTCCCATCGGAAATTCGAATCGTATGTATGGGGCTTAAGGCTTGCCTGGCCTGGAACATTCTCCAAAAAAAGTGTGTGGTCCCTTTTAAACATAAAATAAATCTTACATTGCAATCAATACATAGAGTGCAAACAAAGGCAATGTGCAAAAAAACAATGCACATTGCCTTTGCTTGCACTTTATATATTGATTACAATGTAAGATGTATTTTATTTTTAAAGAAACAACGCTTTATATTTTTTTTGAGGATTTGCTAGTTTGCCCAGTGTCGTGAATATATAGGCTGCAGCGGTGCCATCAGGTTTATTTATTTAAACCTTGAATCAGGGTGCATCAAGCGCAAGAAATATATATAGCAGTGGACGTTGCAGTAGGACAGAGGTTGGTATCAGTAGGGCAGTGGATGGTGTCAGTCAGTAGAGCAGTAGATGGTGGTAGTAGTTTTTTATTTTTATTATTTTTTATTTTTATCTTTTTTTAACCAAAGACTTTCCACCGCCTATACTGTATACTGCAGCAGGGCGGCGCCATTGCATGAAACAACGTACCTGTACATTGTTCCGTGTAATAGATACTGCGGGCGCACGTGCACGCCCGCTGCACGGAGGGGGAGCCAATCCGCGGGTCCGGCGGACCCGATGTCCGCCGGCCACCCGCGATTGCACCACAGAGAGGCAGAGTGAGGATCTGCTTATGTAAACAAGGCAGATCCCTGTTCTGACAGGGAAGTACAAAAAGATCTTCCTAGTAAACAGGAACAGCGATCTCTGTGTTCTTCCTGTCAGTCCATCCCCCCCCCACACAGTTAGAAAACACTAGCAGGGAACACACTTAACCCTTTGATTGCCCCTGATGTTAACCCCTTCCCTGCCAGTGTCATTTATACAGTGATCAGTGCATTTTTTTTTTTTTTAGCACTGATCACTGTATTGGTGTCACTGGTCCTCAAAAAGTGTCAATTAGGGTCAGATTTGTCCACTGCAATGTCGCCATTGGTGTGCGCAGCCTATGGCATTAGGGTTTGCACCCCAGAGCACAAACACACATGTTTGTATATCAGCAGAGCAAAGATTGGTGTCAGTAGGGCAGTAGATGGTGTCAGTAGCTTTTTTTATTCTTATAATTTATTTAATAGTTTTTTACAACTGTTTTTTGTAATCATTTATTTAATTATTTTTCTATTTTATTTTTTATTTTTAGGAGCCCCGTTATGGGGCGTTGGTGCAATATCAAGGATCTAAACAGACTCTTGATGTCTCACTTTTGAGACAGAGAAAGAAACTAAGGACAGAGATTCCCTGGTCCCTTTCTCTGCAGCCTGCAGTAAACATAGTTTACTATGCTTCAATTAAGAATGAAGACAGGAGCGATCAGTACAAATCACCCACTGTGTTCATTCAGAAAAGGAAGGGGCCAGTTAATTAAATATTTACCAGCCCTTTCCCCGCTCCTGAGATTAGAGGAGGGAAGGTGGCAGCACTGCAGGGGGGAGACAGAAAGCAGGGGGAATCGGCACAGCAAGGGGGGATTAGGCACACCCAGCACACACTGTGCGCACGCCTATGAATGTCGCAGCCCCGCTAAAAATTATCAAGGCCACGGTACCCGCTGATCAGCTCCCGCTGTGCATAACCATAGCAGGAGCGTGCGCGCCCCCTACCCAGGAGAGCTAGATCATGTATGTATATGTGATCCGGCGCACAGCTGCCGCCCTGTAGCAGTAAAACTTCTATGGGGTGTAAAGAAAGTGGTTAAGATTTTTCAGTAAATTAGTGGCTGTCAACAGGAAGTTATTCCGCAAATATGGAAGTATGTTGTTAGCACAGTCGGCTAGCAAAGTCAAAAATATTAGAAGAAATGGATTTATAGGAACACTGAACTGCAGCTCATAGCAACCAATCAGGTTTTATCTTTCACTGTATGAAGTACACCTGCCAAATGGAACCTGAAATCTCATTGGTGGCTCAGTCCAATACCTTTTCCTCTGTGTTCAGAAGGTTCCATGCGTTCAGGAGACCCGTGACATACTAGAGTGGATGTGCCTGTGTGTTCTCATGGGAAAGACGAGGACGGGAGGCCCAGAACAGCCCAAAGAAAGAATAAATAAACATATAAAACGTCGTAAGTGTTTCCATGCATTTTTCTGTTCACTCAGCGCTTTAGAAACTTTATCTGATGGCTCTCGTCACAAGATCAAAGTGTGAAATGCAAACCACCTCGCTGGCCCCTCTGCCTCCAAGCCATACATCCATTACATAAAACATGACACCTTGGAAGACAATTTCCTTCTGCACCAGCATGTTTACATAAAAGTGGACCTGTCACCTGCACACAAAGGCTCATTGAAGCGGAACTCCGGGCAGATATAAAAGACAAAATAAATAAATGTTATAAGTGCAACTAGGCCAAGTGCCTGAACTTGACTAATGGCGCGTACACACGATCGGATTTTCCGACGGGAAATGTTCGATGTGAGCTTGTTGTCGGAAGATCCAATCGTGTGTACGGGGCATTCGTTTCAGCCTCTTGCAGTCTCCTATACAGCAGTGCTCTGATTGGGAGAGGGAGGGGCAGAACTTGAAGGACCCAATCAGATGTTCTGAATACAAAAGTGTGGTCAATGAACAAGCTAATATAAGGTGAGAGCAGAGTGAGCATAGAGATGACCTTATCAGCATCCTGCTGCTCCTTCACTGTCTAATCCAGTGGGGTAATTCTTTTTTGGGGGGGGGCGGCAAACAGTTGCAGCACCCCCCCCCCCCCAGTCAGTCGGTCAGGTCTGGAGCACTTACCTCATCTATGGTGGGCAGCGCTTTTCTTGGCCTTCACCGGCGGCTTCCCCTGCTCGGCGGCGGCTTCCCCTTCCCCTTCTCTCCATGGGCATCACATTGGTGGCGGCTTCCGTTTCCTCCCTCCTTCTCGGCAGCCAATTGGGACTCTTCTCTTTTCAGCCAATCGGAAAACGGTTCTCAGACCCGCATCTGATTGGCCGGGTTGAGGATCAGTGTTTCAATAGCGAATATTCATTCGCTGTTGTAACACCTAGGTGGGCTCGTAGTGCACTCCTCTTCGACCCGAGCCCATCCTATTTTTAAGCCTATTAGAGCCACTGGCTCTAAGAGGGTGCTTAAAAAAAAAAATAGACGCCCTCCCAGAACAACAGAGCAGTGCTGTAGCCGTCTTTAGGCTATGGCACAGTTGTGAAGTGGTTAATCCATTAGTTATCCCTGCAAACACCTACTGGAAAATGATTTCATAACCGTCATAACACTTGCATTGCAAGGACTTCTCTTTTCAAGAAAAATCCAAGGATGTATTTGTAACACCCTCCTAGATAGGTCCTAGGTTTAAATAGATACATTTAGTATGTGTTTTGATAGGTAAATTTAGTTGCTACATTGTAGTCAGTGTGGCTGTGATTGTTTGTTAGGTAAAAGCATAGTTTGCTCACTGTATTCAATAAAGCTGCATTCTGCTAGCTAGCAATGGTGGTCCGTCCATATAGGGATGCAGGGGCGCCGCCCCTCTAATCCATGTGCCTAGCCCCTAATCTACATAAAGGGCACATGGATTCCAATTAGGTTTTTTTTTTTATTTTTTAAGCACATGATTAGAGCCAGAGGCTCTAATTGGCTTAAAAAAAGGGTGGGCTCGGGTCGCAGAGCACTGTGCCGTGAGCTCACCCAGTATTGTGACAATAATGAATGAATATTCGCTATTGTGTTCCTGATTCTGCTCGTGGCCAATCAGGAAGCAGGTCCGTATAGCCAGGGACTCTTAGGTCCTAAAACCCGATTGGCCTAGGGATTGCCGCCTTCCCATCCGTCTCCCACTGGGTGGGGGGGTCTCGTTAATTTGACGCCCCCCCCCCCCCCCAAAAAAAATATTGAGCACCAGCCACCTCTGCTAGCTAGGTCTGCCCAGTGTGTTCAGCTGCTGCCAGTCTGATAGTTTCCTCTGCATCTAGAAAACTTGAGAAGTTTCTGGATGATAGGTGTTGAGCTATGCAGCTAGGAGCACAAATATTGATACAGGCCTGGTCTATCCCAGAGAGGCAGGCTCTGATGGTATGCTCCGAGACTGTATATTTTCTGTGAGCACACTAAGATCAGGGTCTTTTCCTGGAGAGGATGCTGCTATGTCTGCTGTCACGAGGCCTTAGGTAGGCGACCTGAAGGCCTGAACGCTGAGACCCTGGCGCTAAAGAGAGCTGACTGAGGGGGCCTATATGCTGAACATCTAGTCTGGTACCACTGGAGAAAGGTGTCGCTTGGAGGTTGGAAGGAGGCAACCAGCTGTTCCTTGGGCCTTGAGTGAGTACAGACCCTTGAGAGATCTTGAGGACCTTTGTGGTTTAGATACCCCCCTGGTTCTAAATAGTCATCTGTGGGTCTAGTTAAAGGGGACACTGGCTGATGTCCTGAAGAGCTTTGTCCAAATAGTAAGCTGCTACTACCAGTGGCGTCTCCAGCTTTCATATTTAGGGGGGGGCACATGGGGGGACAGGGACAAAAGTAGGGGGGCAACTATAAAATGCATATATATATATATATATATATATATATATATATATATATATATATACTGGGGCCCTTTACTACGATCTCACCACGGGCCCTTTCACATGTTCTGCAGTGAACTCCCTTCCTACTATATTGGGGCCCCCCCAGGGTGGCAGAAAACAAGAGATATATGTCACCAGCATACCAAGAAAATATAAGGGTCCAAAGCAGTGGGAGAACTATCAGGGTTGCAAAGGTTGTCTTGCCTCCGGGCCCTGGTGTTCTGCCACTGTGGGGTTCCCCAGCCTCCTCTTGCTGTCCTGCCCCTGCTATTGAGAACTCTGGTCTGGCATCTCTTGGAATTTACAGGCTGGTTCTTCTTTCCTAAGGACGGGAGAAATCAGTCTGTTTTTTCAGTAACTGAGAGTCCTGGTGGAATCCTTCCTGCAACTCGTTCTTCTCCCTGCCAATGAGGATGCAGGGGAAGGAGCAGATCGAGCGGCCGTGGTTGTGTGAGTGCTCGCATTATGCAGTGTCAGCAAGCAGAGGGAGGGGGGAGGAATCACCTGCAGGAGCTGACTGGGGACTCTCTCCCTCTTAGACATTGATTTTTTTGTAAAAAAAAATAAAAATGTTTTTTTATTGGGGGGCACATGGTGGGGCACAGCATAATGTTGGGGGGGGGGGGTCAGGGCCCCCTCTGCCCCCCCCCCCCCCCTAGGGACACCATTGGCTACTACTACTACCGCTACCTTAAAGCTGAAGTCTACTGTTTGCTACAAGGCAGCATTAACTTTAATATAGCTTGTTCTGAAGAATATCTAAGCCCTCAAGTTGTACATAGTTCTTGCTTTTCGGAGTATCCCACCTAATTCCTTCAACCCTTTCCATGTTCTCCAAAAATAAAAACAACACCCCTAGACTGGTCATTGAAGAAACGTGTGAATGAGCCTGTATCCCTGGCTGTGGGGCAAAGATTGTGGGGAGACCTGGACAATATTCCTCCAGCTCCGACAGGAGTAGCGCTATATTTTCATAAAGCAGTGAAAGCAACTTTCACCAAACATTCAAATATTCACTGCTGGTGAATCAATCGCTGTCATTTAAACAAATTCACCAGGAACTGCAGTGATAATGAAATGTCAGATTCACAACTTTATAAATATATTGCTAACCAGACATAGCTTGTCAATAAAGTATATGTGAACCCTTAACTTGTAAAACCACCCATTCAGTTCAAACCAGAAATGAAAGGCAAAACATCTGTGTATATATATATATATATACATATTAAAAACACCCTGACATAAGTGTAAGTGATTACATAACCTCTGTTCTCAGCTGCATACAGCAAGGAGCTCAGAAAGCTGGGGGAGGAGAAACTGGCCTTCCCAGTGAATGGCTGTGCGTTCTCACCACAAGTAGAAAACTGACCACTAGGGTTGATTTACTAAAACTGGAGAGCGCAAAATCTGGTGCAGTTGTGCATGGTAGCCAATCAGCTTCTAACTTCAGCTTGTTCAATAAAATTTTGACAATAAAACCTGGCTGCTGATTGGTTTCTATGCAGAGCTGCACCAGATTATGCACTCTCCGCTTTTTTTTAAATCAACCCTACTGTGCTCTCCTGCTTAGTGTGGTCAGTTTTTATAGGAAAGCAAAGGGACTGTCAGGAACACCAGGGATTTCATACAAGTACTTGGTACAGCAGGTACATATCAGGAATATGAAATGTTGGGTTTACGTATTCTTTAACCACTTCAGCTCTGGAAGGTTTTACCCCCTTCCTGACCAGGCCATTTTTTGGGATACGGCACTGCGTTAGCACGGTCCTGCAACGATGTGCCCAAATCAAATGTATGCCCACTTTTTTCCCACAAATAGAGCTTTCTTCTTTTGGTGGTATTTGATCAAAAAGACCGATAATTTTGAAAAAAAAAACAGTATTTTTTATTTTCTGCTATAATACAGATCCAAAAATCCCAAAAAGCGTATATTGATTGGTTTTTGCAAACATTATAGCGTCTACAAACTATGGGATATTTTTATGGAATTTATATTTATTTACTTATTTTTTTACTAGTTATGGTGGCGATCAGCAATTTTTTAGCGGGACTGCGACACTGCGGCGGACAAATCAGACACCTAACTGACACTTGTGACACTTTTTGGGGACCAGTAACACTAATACAGTGATCAGTGCTAAAAAAATGCACTGTCACTGTACTAATGACACTGGCAGGGAAGGAGTTAACATCTGGGGCGATCAAAGGGTTAAATATGTTCCCTATGAGTGCTTTCTAACTGTGGGGGATGTGCTTTCACTAAAGGAAAACAGAGATCTATGTTTCTGTTTGGCAGAAACACAAGATCTCCATTTTCCTCTCTGGCAGAACGGCAATCTGCCTTGTTTACATAGGCAGACCGCTGTTCTGCCTCTCCTCAAAACGATTGTGGGTGGCCGGCAGACATCGCGTCCGCCAGAGCCGCTGATTGGCTTCTACTGTGTCCAATCACAGTGGGAGCAGGGCTCCGGTGGCGCGTATAGTGCGCCCCAGGGCCGAAGAAAGCAATCACGTAAATGTACGTAATTTTGCGCTTAAGGGCTGCCCTGCCGCAGTAAATGTATGTGGGGCGGTCCTTAAGCGGTTAAACTGTAGCGCTTTGCTTGATTTTATCTGGCCCTTGGGGCACTATTCTTCCCACTGATACAATGCACTATTCCTTCCTTTGAGACCAATGATGGGGCACTATACCTTTCACTGATGCCAACAATGGGACATTATTTTTCCCACTAATGCCAATGATGGGGTATTGTTTACTCCCAATGACACCAAGGCATTTTCTACTTACACTGGCCACAGTCCGGTGTTGTGACAAAATGACCAACCTGGCAGGTCCTGCGACATGGAATCAGCTGGAGCTCCAAACCACGCTCACTGCGCACGCGCAACGCTTCATACATCCCTTCACTGGCTGACGTCAGTGCACTGAGGAATTTGCCTGACAAAAGGTTCGGCCGTCTAATACACATGCGCACGGCGGAAATTAACTAAACACTGATGAAATTTACGTTCTTAAAGCGGAGTTCCACCCAAAAATGGAACTTCCGCTTTAAGTGAATGTCACCCCCTGACATGCCACATTTGTCATGTAATTTTTTTTAGGGGGGTGGAGCGGATACCCTCTTTTAAGAGGCATTCAGCTCCCACTTCCTCCCTGGGCTCCACGGCGCCGGAAGGAAGTTCACCTCTCCCCCCTCCCTTCGTGCAATCTTCTTGGAAACGTCACAAGTCCCAGAAGATTGCCCGGCCAATCACAGCGCGCAGCACGGCTCACGCATGCGCAGTGTGTGCCCGGTTGTGAAGCCACAGCCGGGCGCCCACAGTCAGAATGCCGGCGCCGTGGAGAGGAGGGGGAGAGGAGCGGGGCTTCGTTCGCCCGCATTACAGGACCGTGGGACAGGTAAGTGTCCAATTATTAAAAGTCAGCAGCTGCACTTTTTGTATCTGCTGACTTTTATATGGGTGGAACTCCGCTTTAAGGCCATCTTGCTACACCTTACACTCGATGTTAACACACCTACAGTAAGCAGGCGGGGCAGCGGACATGTTGCTACACCAAACGCCGTTTTGAATTAGCAAACAGATTTCAAAAATCGAGTGAGCTTATCTACATAAATATATATTGCTAAAATTAGTTTGCTAATTCAAAACGGCGTTTGGTGTAGCAACATGTCCGCTGCCCCGCCTGCTTACTGTAGGTGTGATGAGGTTAAGTGTAAGGTGGAGCAAGATGGCCGTGCGCAGTAGTCAGTCGAGCATTTTGTCAGGCGAATTCCTCCGTCCACTGACGTCAGCCACTGAAGGGATGTATGACTCGTTGCGCCTGCGCAGTGCGCGCTAGTTGGAGCTCCAGCTGATTCCACGTAACAGGATGTGGCGCGGGTCGTACATTCTGCCAGGTTGCTCATTTTGTCAGAACACCGGCACCCTCAATGTCTGAACGTTTGGAGACCCCTGATATAGTTGCATATAAAAATGCACAAAGTGTTTCCCAGCGCTAAACCTTTCATCCAATTTCTACATTTCTGCATTGGTAAATTTCAAAAGCCAATATAAAGTAATAGTAGTGGTTAAAAAAAAAAAATCACTTGTGGGTTTAAAGTGGTTCTAAAGCATAATGCCGCGTACACACGAGCGGAATGTCAGACAGAAAAAGTCAGACGGAAGCTTTTCATCGTATATTCCGATGGTGTGTGGGCCTCATCGGACTTATTCTTTCGAAAATTCTGACGGACCTAGAAATAGAACATGTTCTAAATATTTCCGACGGAACCAATTCCTATCGGGAAGACCAATCGTCTGTATGCTGTTCCGACGGACCAAAAGCAATGCATGCTCTGAAGTAGGCATGTGCAATTTGTTTCGTTCCGAATTTGTTTTTTAACGAATTTCGACAAATTCGTTAATTCGGGAATATCTGAATTAACGAAAACCTGTTTAACGAATTTTTTCCAAATATTCGTAAATTCGATAAAATTGGACATTCGTAAATTCGGGCATTCGTACATTCGTACATTAGTAAATTAGTGAATTCATAAATTTGTAAATTAAAAAATTCGGAAATCTGAAATAATAGGTAACTAATAATAACTTAACTGTTAGTAATTACTAGTAACTTTTAAATTATAGGTATTGTAATTTCCTTTCAAATTTGGCTGTTAGTGAACGTAACACATACACATTTATCCGAAGTTATGAATGATCTGAAAAAACGGAATGGAACGTAATGAATTGATAATAATAAATAACAATAATAATAATAACAACGCTTTATTATTATTATTTATTATTAATTTGTTCCGTTCCATCTTCTTAGATGCAGCATTCGTTTTGGATAATTCGTAACTTCGGATAAATTCGTATTTGTTACGTTCACTGACAGTCAAATTTGAAAGGAAATTTCAATACCTATAATTTAATAGTTAGTTACTATTTCAGATTTGTGAATTTTCGGGTTTTTGGATTTTCAAACTTCGAATTTACAAATTTCCGAATTTTCTAATTTACAAATGAACGATTTTACGAATGAACGAATGTTCGAATTTACGAATGTACGAATGAACGCATTTACGAATTTACGAATGAACGAATTTACGAATCGTGATCATAACGAATGACCCGAAAAACGAAAAAAATATTAAACTAATGAATAGAAAACGAAAATGAACGAATTTTTTGGCTGTGCACATGTCTACTCTGAAGCAAGTACGAGAGGGAAGCTATTGGCTACTGAACTTCAGTTTTCTAGTCCCGTCGTACGTGTTGTACGTCACCGCGTTCTGGGCGGCCGGAATTTGGTGTCACCGTGTGTATGCAAGACCGCCTGAGTGGAATTCCGTCGGCAAAACCGGTCGTGTGTACATGCATTCTATGCAGTAAGATAAAAAAAACCTTCTGTGCTACAAATTTCCCCCCCCAGCCACCCCCTTCCCCTTATTCTTACCTTAGCCCGATCCGATCCAGCTTCTGTCAATCAAATGCTGTGCCTAACGAGCAGGTGGGGGCACTGAACCGCCCGCTTTGTGTCAATAGACACAAACAGGGCAGCTCAGGAGCGAGCATGCACGGGTGCCCCTATGGAAAGCGGCTTTCCATGGAGACACTTGCCAAAGAGGAGAAGCCTGTCAAGCCGGCGGGGGACCCCAGAAGAAGAGGATTAGGGGCTGCTCTATGCAAAACCATTGCACAGAGCAGGTGAGTCTAATATATTTGTTATTTCAATTTTTTTTTTTTTTAACCACTTCAAGACCGCCGCACGACGATGTACGTCCAAACTTTGAACGGGGATATCGTTGTTATGGCAGCAGCTAGCTGCCATAACCCCGGTATCCCCGTTTTCGTGCGGCGGCCGGCATTCAGATAAAAGTGGTCCCTGCGGCGGATTCGCCGCAAGATCACTTTTATCGGTGGCGGGCCCCCCCCCCTCCCGCCGCGATCCGGTGCCCTCCGCCGCTTACCGGAGCCATCGGTAGCGGCGGAGGCGATCGCGTCCTATCCTGTGGTGTGTCTGGAGAAGAGTGAGGCTAAGATGGCGCTCACTCGTCTCCATGACACTGCTGGGCGGAAGCGACGTCAAAACGTCACTTCCATCCACGCCTCTTAAAGGCATATTTTTTCAAATGTCATTTTTCTAAATGACTTATTTTTTTTTATTGCATTTTAGTGTAAATATGAGATCTGAGGTCTTTTTGACCCCAGATCTCATATTTAAGAGGTCCTGCCATGCTTTTTTCTATTACAAGGGATGTTTACATTCCTTGTAATAGGAATAAAAGTGACACCATTTTTTTTTTTTTTAAAAACAGTGTAAAAATAAATAAAATATTGTAAAATAAATAATAAAAATAATTTTTTTTTTTTTTAAAAACCCCCTGTCCCGACGAGCTCGCGCGCAGAAGCGAACGCATACGCGAGTAGCGCCCGCATATGACAACGTCAAACCACACATGTGAGGTATCGCCGCGATCGGTAGAGCAATAATTCTAGCCCTAGACCTCCTCTGTACCGCAAAATATGCAACCTGTAGACTTTTTTAAACGTCGCCTATGGAGATTTTTGAGGGTAAAAGTTTGACGCCATTCCACGAGCGGGCGCAATTTTTAAGCGTGACATGTTGGGTATCAATTTACTTGGCGTAACATTATATTTCACAATATAAAAAAAAAAATTGGGCTAACTTTACTGTTGTCTTATTTTTTTATTCAAAAAAGTGAATTTTTTTCCAAAAAAAGTGCGCTTTTAAGACCGCTGCGCAAATACGGTGCAAAAAAAAAGTATTGCAATGACCGCCATTTTATTCTCTAGGGTGTTAGAAGAAAAACCATTATATAATGTTTGGGGGTTTTAAGTAATTTTCTAGCAGAAAAACCTGTTTTAAACATGTAAACACCTAAAATCCAAAACGAGGCTGGTCCTTAAGTGGTTAATTAAGGTTTAATGTCGCTTTAACAAATCTTTTTTTGCAGAATTCTCCTTTAAGGGGGGCGTGGCAGCGGGTGTGCCTTATGCCTACATACTTTTGCTAATACGCGTCCCTCATTCCCATCTCAAAAAGTTGGGAGGTTGTCTAGGGAATAAGGAGTAGTGATCTCACGTCTGACCGTACCCTTTGTAGACACACAGACAGGGGCGGACTGACAACTCATGGGGCCCCCGGGCAATAGGAGATTATGGGGCCCCCGGGCAATAGGAGAAGATTATGGGGCCCCCGGGCAATAGAAGATTATGGGGCCCCCAGGCAATAGATTATGGGGCCACACAGTATACACACACACATACAGTATACACACACAGACACACAATATACACACACAGTATACACACACAGAATACACATACATCCACATTTTTACATACTGTCCCTGGTTTTATTGAGGCTGGCAACCCTGATGGGGCCCCTTAGTGGCATGGGGCCCTCGGGCAGTGCCCGAGTGCCCGAATGGTCAGTCCGCCCCTGCACACAGACATGCAGTTCCTTTAATTGGTCGAGATTAGTGTTTGTTTCTACAGTGATGTATATTGTTAGTATCTGCCTCCTTTGTGAATAAGTAACAGGTATAGTGGAACACATACCAAAATGTCCAAACCGGTGATTCATGTGTATGGAATCTGGAGCTGAGGCAGAAACTCACCATAAGAGAAAGTATCGGGCAGAGGAATTCCATGGCCAGCTAACTCCTGAAACGTCCAGAATTTGTTTACGCAATTTAGAATGGCTTGAGAGCGATTCACCAGACGGCAGCCCAGTTTCTCGAGGTGTCGCAGAACAGTTATATCACTATCAGACTGGACGGTAGGTGTTGGGAGCCGGACCAGTATCACCTGAGGGTAGGAGGTCACTGTCTTCTTATCAACTTGCAAGCCTGAAACAGAACAAGAGGAAAGATATGAAAGAAAACACATGGGACAATAAAAAAAAAATATTGAACGTTGTTTTTAATGTGAGGTTTCATTTAACTGATAACATTGTTGGATGTAATGCTGTTAAAATGTATGTAATGGCAAAACATTTTTTTAGTGTGGCCACGCCATAGTGCATGCTATAGATTAGACGTTGGATAAAAGGTTAAGTTTAGTAAAAATTCTTTTGGTAATTAAACAGAGCCTTTTTGTAGCACCCTCCCAAATAGGCAGCTAGTTAGGTTAGGCAAATTTAGTTCTTCTGGCTCTGCTGTAATCAACAGCCCATCATGTGATTGCTTTGGTCTGCTGTGGGCTCTGCAGGCTGTGAGTTTGATTGCTTCCCCTTGTCTTCTGGAATGTAGTGGGTGGAAGGATCAAATGAGCAGTCAGAAAATGTATGCAGCTCCAGCCGATCCCTAGGGGAAGGTGCCCAGATGGTGGCTGGGAGAGTATATAAATAGTTTAGAGCTTCAGAGAGCAGGATTCTTCCCTAGGAGGAGAGGTTCCCAGCCAGAAAGGCTGCTGCTCTTCTAGGCTGTCCAGCTTAGGGTTCTGCTAGTCTCATCAAAGTCCCAGCTATGTACAGCTAGGGGGCCTATTTTGCTGTGAAAATTACTTGTGAGTTAAAGAGGGTTTTCACTGAGTATCCAGTCTGGAGGCTCCATTGAGGGAATTGTCGGCCTGAGCCTGGAGGGAGAAAGCTAAGTCCCAGGGACACTGTGAGTACAGACCTGAGAGAGGGATCCTAGTGACTGTCGCTGCTGTTAACCTCTGGTGCACTAACAATAAAAACGGTAGTAAACTACGGCAGTGTTTAAAAAAAAACACCTGTAAGGCAATCGCATAATGTGCTAGTATGCATCGCATACTAGCACATTACGAAATGCTTCCCTTAGAACGAAGCCCTCCAGTGGCACACTGTCACCGCTGAGAGGGCTGACATCTTCCCCCAGTCTTTCTTCTGGGTTTGCAGGCTCTGGCGCTGTAAGTGGCTGGAACCACGATGACGTCACTCCTGCGCATGCGTTCAGGAGCCCTCAGTTCTGGCACAAAGCTCTGCTGCATGCAGAGTGAATATCTCCTAAACAGTGCATGTTTAGGAGATTTTCACCCTATCTACAGGTAAGCCTTATTATAGGCTTACCTGTAGGTAAAAATGACAAAGTGGGCTTTACTGTCGCTTTAAGGCTTGCATGGCCTCGGACATTACTTATGGTGTCCCAGTGCTGTTTGCTTTATGTCCTACTGCTTAAAGTGGAGCTTTAGGGTAACTAATTTAAATAGGTGGACAGGCAGGATTTTTAATGCAAAGGAGACATGCTTTGTCTATCCTGCATTAAAAACACTTACCTGCCTGTACGCATGCGCAGGAGTGATTTCACCCTTGCTTGGCCAATCACAGCGGCCGGCAATCAAGACCCGGAAGTCGACCACCTGAAGATGTCTGCGGCCAGGCGGGGAGCTCGGGTATGCTGCGTCGCTGGGACTGAGATGAGTTTTGTTCCACTTTAAGGGACTGTTCTAAGAAGTAGCTTCAAAGGGAAAAGTGTCCTCACATTCATGTCAGTGTTCTGGAGTATCCCACAGTCCCATCCCATTTAATCTGCAATAAATGCTAAAAAGGCATCAGACCAAAAAGAAGCACAACGTAGGAGAAAAGTAGGACAGAGGGCTTTGGTTCTGAAGAGGGACAGTCCTTCCAAATAAGAAACATTTGTGAGTTATTGGCCAGACCAGGGTCATTGCATGCTGCACTTTTGCATCCAGTGGCCATGCAACCATAGAACATCCAGTGCCCATGCAACCATAGGACATCCAGTGCCCATGCAACCATAAGACATCCAGTGCCCATGCAATAATCATGATCCAGTGCCCATGTAACCATAAGACATCTAGTGCCCATGCAACCATAAGACATTCAGTGCCCTTGCAACCATAAGACAACCAGCGCCCATGCAACCATAAGACAACCAGTGCCCATGCAATCATCAGGCATCCAGTGCCCATGCAATCATCAGGCATCCAGTGCCCATGCAACCATAAGACATCCAGTGCCCATGCAACCATAGGACATCCAGTGCCCATGCAATCATCGGGCATCCAGTGCCCATGCAACCATAAGACATCTAGTGCCCATGCAATCATTGGGCATACAGTGCCCATGCAACCATAAGACATCTAGTGCCCATGCAACCATAAGACATTCAGTGCCCATGCAACCATAAGACAACCAGTGCCAATGCAACCATAAGACATTCAGTGCCCATGCAATCATTAGGCATCCAGTGCCCATGCAATCATCAGGCATCCAGTGCCCATGTAACCATAAGACATCCAGTGCCCATGCAACCATAGGACATCCAGTGCCCATGCAACTATAGGACATCCAGTGCTCATGCAGCCATAGGACATCCAGTGCCCATGCAACCATAAGACATCTTGTACCCATGCAATAATTGGGCATCCAGTGTCCATGCAACCATAGGACATCCAGTGTCCATGCAACCATAGGACATCCAGTTCCCATGCAACCATAAGACATCCAGTGCCCATGCAATCATTGGGCATCCAGTTATACCATAAGACATCTAGTGCCCATGCAATCATTGGGCATCCAGTGCCCATGCAACTATAAGACATCCAGTGCCCATGCAATCATCAGGCATCCAGTGCTCATGCAATTATAAGAATTTGTCCTTCTTTTTATAGTGAGGGGCTCCTCTGCAGTGTACATCGAGGAACTGCCTTACACACAAACACATACTAGCTCACTTCCCTCCTGTAATCTTAATGCTTCCATCAGCTGTTACTGCTCAGTGCGCAGTCATCAACAACCACTACGGCTTGCATACTATAAATACCAGCATAATAGGCGTACAGAGTGACTGCAGAGACAAGGTATAATCACTGATCCATTTCCACTCTGGAGTTTAATGTGCTGCATTTATATTGATGACTGATGTCTTGTGAAATGTGCCGAGCTGCAAAGGTTTAAATAACTTAGAAGAAGAGCGCACTGCACACACAATGCAGAGTGAAAATCTCCTCCAATGTGCTGACTCATTCACTCTTGCTAGCATCTTCAATAAAAAGGGAAATAACAAACTAGGCTAGTGTGTCAAAAGTCTACACGAGTGGCCTTTTTCAGGAAAGAGTGCTCATATGCAGGCCTGCGCGGACACTGGGTGCAGGAATTGAACATACAATTTCCCCAATCCAGGTATACCAATAGTTCACTGTTGTCCCTCATTTGGAGGACTGTGCCTCTTTTTGAACCAAAATGGGCCCTCTTTCCCCCTCAGTTCTCTCCGTTTTTAGTCTATTGCAGGGGTCTCCAAACTTTCTCAACAAAGGGCTAGTTTACTGTCCTTAAGACTTTTGGGGGGCCGGACTAATGCCATTGGGAGTAGAAAAGGTCACGATGTCAGTGGGAAAAAAAACAATGCCCCATCTTTGATGTCATTGGGAGGAATTTTGGCCTAGTATTGGTGTCATTGGGAGAAATTGTGCCCCTTTATTGGGGTAATTGGGGGGAAATTATGCCCCATTGTTGGCATCAGTGGATGAAATATTGCCCCAAGGGCCGTATAAAAGCAAACAAAGGGCCACATCTTGCCCACAGTTTGGAGATCACTATAACAATGTATTATTTAAAGCACAAATTACCCTATATTATTATTATTACTATTATGTAAGGTACTTATATAGCGCCGTCAATTTACGCAGCGCTTTACATATACCTTGTACATTCACATTGGTCCCTACCCTCAAGGAGCTTACAATCTAAGGTATAGCAGATCTTCACTCAAAAGTATTAGTACCAATCCTCCCCCACCTCCGCCCCTAACACATTTGAGTTTTGTTTTGTTTTTATGGGGAGCGGGTACCTTTTTTGGCAGGTACCCACATCCCCACTTCCTCAATTCTGGCCTAGGCAAGAATGAGGACGCTCATCCGGCCCCACCCCACATTACACATCTCAATCTAAGGTATAGCAGGTCTTCACTCAAAAGTATTAGTACCAATCCTCCCCACCTCCGCTCCTAACACATTTGAGTTTTGTTTTGTTTTTATGGGGAGCGGGTACCTTTTTTGACAGGTACCCACACCCCCACTTCCTCAATTTTGGCCTAGGCAAGAATGAGGACGCTCATCCGGCCCCACCCCACATCACACATCTCAAGAAGCTGCAGGACCAGTCTCAGGATCCCGTGCATGCGCAATGGGGAGCCAGCTGTGATTCTTTAGGAAGTGACAGCCAGCTTCCAAATCCAAGACAGCGGTGGCGGGGACCCGACCAATGAGAAGAATTGGCTGCAGGAGGACAGCGCTGGGCTAAATGCACAGCTAAATTCATTCTAGGTAGATAAAAACAAAAGGTGTGCAAAGTCTTACAGCAGCCACATTCTAATGCCGCGTACACACGGTCGGACATTCCGACAACAAAATCCATGGATTTATTTCCGACGGGTGTTGGCTCAAATTTGTCTGGCATGCACACGGTCGCACAAATGTTGTCGGACATTCCGATCGCCGTGGTGACGTACAACACGTACGACGAGCCGAGAAAAATGAAGTTCAATAGCCAATGCGGCTCTCCTGCTTGATTCCGAGCATGCGTGGACTTTTGTGTGTCAGAATTGTCCACACACGCTTGGAATTTCCGACAACAAATTTTGTTGTCGGAAAATTTGAGATCCAGCTCTCAAAGATATGTTGTCGGAAATTCCGACAGCAAATGTCCGATGGAGCCTACACACAGTCAGAAATTCCGACAACAGGCTCACATCGAACATTTGTGGTCGGAAAATCCAACCGTGTGTACGCGGCATTGGTGTTTCTCGCACTTCAGCGCTCTATGCTGGCAGAGCTGAGTAACAGCTACACCCCTCAACACAAGTTTCCTTACCCAGAATTGTACTGTAGAGAAGGGGAGGGGCATGTCTGATCCGGTCTGTTACATTACTGAGAGCACTGGTTCTAATTCCTATTAAACTACATTTAGATGTCTAGCTCAAGTGCTGTAGGTCTAGCCATACATGTATAGATTTCTATCATTCAACACCATGATAGAGAAAGAAATCCTTTTTTTTCCCCATCTACACTGCCTTTCAGTGTCCATCAGTGCTGCCCATCAGTGCTGCCCATCAGTGCCTATCAGTGCCGCCCATCGGTGCCCACCAGTGCCCACCAGTGCCACCTATCAGTGCCCATCAGTGCCGCCTATCAGTGACACCTATCAGTGCCCATCAGTGTGGCTTATTAGTGTCTCCTCATCAGTACCACCTAATCAGTTCTCTTCAGTGCCGCCTCATCAGTGCCCATAAGTGCTGCCTCATCAGTGCCCATCAGTGCCACCTATCAGTGCCGCCTATCAGTGCCCATCAGTACGGCTTATTAGTGCCTCCTCATCAGTACCACCTAATCAGTTCCCTTCAGTGTCGCCTCATCAGTGCCCATAAGTGCCGCCTCATCAGTGCCCATCAGGGCCACCTATCAGTGCCCATAAGTGCCGCCTATCAGTGCCACCTATCAGTGCTCATCAATGAGGCTTATTAGTGCCTCCTCATCGGTACCACCAAATCAGTTCCCTTCAGTGCCCCTTCATCAGTGCCCATAAGTGCTGCCTCATCAGTGCCCATCAGTGAAGGAGAAAAATTACTTATTTACAAGATTTACTGACAGAAACTAAGATTTTTTTTTTTTTAAACAGTATGAATAGAGCTGCCAGCTATAGTATTTAGCCACTGCAGCACCCATGGCTGCCTGGATACCTGAGCAGAGACTGTATTTCATAGGATCTGATAGAATGCAGTCACTTTTGGGCCAATAAAATTCCAGCCATCTCAGTTGATTTTGAGTGTTTGTTGAGCTGGGTGGTGCCAACACTGCCACCCATGACTCAAATTTCTGAATTTGAGATGTGTATGAGTAACTTAACAGGAACGTAGAGGTAAGACTCTGAAAATGGAGGTTGTTCGTATAAAGTCTATCTGACTTCATATCTATTTCTGTTACTTCAAATGGTCTTTTAATATTAACAAATGGTGGACATACAAAGCCCAATTCCATGCTAATACAATGCCCCATTTTAATGCATTGGGCTAAGCAGTGAAGCGCTACAAGTTTTTTTTTTTTTTTTTTTTTTTTAGAAAATCTTTTTGCAACATGGCCAATCCTTTCCTTTTCTCATTGTGGTAAATGTAGACATAGAAGCTTTTCCTTATGAGAAAAGTCACAAATTACGACCCAAATGGGTCACAGACAGAGGTTTGGGAATTTACAGATGTCTCCTATTAATTGTCTTCTGGGAGTCATCTGTCTGTCTATGGTCAGCTATACTTGTCGGTAGTGATCATTTTGCATATGATATTATATCATTTCCATTGTCCAAATCTTTTTTTTTTTTAAACTGACCTGCATATGACAAGGCATACACTATCTGTAGATCCAAGGGCACACAGCATCAGGTTTTTTGAGTTCTGATGAAGAGGGATCTGCCCTTGAAACGCATAAGCCTCCTCCCTGTGTATGGGTATTACTCGAGCATCACATTGGATTGCCTCTAAGGCAGGGATATGCAATTAGCGGACCTCCAGCCGTTGCAGAACTACAAGTCTCATGAGGCATAGCAAGACTCTGACAGCCACAAGCATGACACCCAGAGGCATGATGGGACTTGTAGTTTTTTTAGAGGTCCGCTAATTGCATATCCCTGCTCTATTGGATTATTGATGTTTCTTATTATAATATAATTCTAATTACTTTGTGAGTATATTGGAATTTTTAGTCTTTGAATAAATAGTTTTTATGGTAATGCAGGAGGTTGGTGCGCGCTCTCTCTCTCTTTTTTTTTTTTTTTTTTTGCTATAGTTACTTTCAGGGCTTTTTTTTGTCAGAAAATAGGTGCAGGAACTCCCCCTTTCCAAGTCACCTTTGTCTCCTCCGAGCACCATTCCTTGGTTCCACTCCCTACCCACCTCCCATGTAATTTGTATGGAACTAGTTATTGATAAAAAGAAAAGCAGTAAAATAGATCCCCTGCAGCCAGCAACAATAGATCCCACCCCCCTCCCCTGCAACAATGGACCAAATGCAATAAAATACCCCCCAGCAACAATAGTCCCCCTGGAGCAACAACATATCTCCCTGCAGCCAGCATCAATAGACCACCCCCCCAGCACCAGCATCAATAGACCCCCAGCACCAGCATCAATAGACCCCCAGCACCAGCATCAATAGAACCCCCCAGCACCAACATCATTAGACCCCCCCAGCACCAGCATCAATAGACCCCCCAGCACCAGCATCAATAGACACCCCAGCACCAACATCATTAGACCCCCCCAGCACCAGCATCAATAGACCCCCAGCACCAGCATCAATAGAACCCTCCAGCACCAACATCATTAGACCCCCCAGCACCAGCTTCAATAGACCCCCCAGCACCAACATCATTAGACCCCCCAGCACCAACATCATTAGACCCCCCCCCCCCCCAGCACCAGCATCAATAGACCCCCAGCACCAGCATCAATAGAACCCTCCAGCACCAACATCATTAGACCCCCCCAGCACCAGGATCAATAGACCCCCCAGCACCAACATCATTAGACCCCCCCAGCACCAGCATCAATAGACCCCCCAGCACCAGCATCAATAGACCCCCAGCACCAGCATCAATAGAACCTCCCAGCACCAACATCATTAGACCCCCCCAGCACCAGCATCAATAGACCCCCCCAGCACCAGCATCAATAGAACCCCCCAGAACCAGGATCATTAGACCCCCCAGCATCAATAGAACCCCCAGAACCAGCATCATTAGACCCCCCAGCACCAGCATCAATAGACCCCCCAGCACTAGCATCAATAGAACCCCCCAGCATCAATAGACTCCCCCCAGCACCAGCAACAATAGATACCCCCAGCAAGAATGGACCACTTACAACAAAATATCCCTCCTCAGCAAAAACAGGCCCCCTGCAGAAACTACAGATCTCCCTACAGCCAGCATCAAAAGACCCCTCCCTCAACAGTAAATCCCTCCTAGCAACAACTGACCCCCAGCAACATAAGACCCACCATCAGCAACAATAGATCCCTCTCCAGCAACAACAGATCCTCCCCTTGCAAAAAAAAAGTCCACACAAGTGGCAACAGATCCCCCCAGCAGCCAGCATCAACAGGCCCTGCAGCACACCCCAACACCCCTTGTGATTACATACATTCTGTGCTGGGGGTGCCAGGCCTGTGTTTCCTCACGTTCCCGCTAAAAATAAATCCCCAATCTGAAGAGGGCAGCAAAGCCTGTTCATCATCAGACTCTCGATGAAGCATCTGCTTTGGAGATTACATAGGAAGAGTCCTAGTTTTTTCATATTAACTATATCATGCAAACCTCCCAACATTTTGAGATGGGAATTAGGGACACCTACTAACAAATGTATGTAGGCATAGGACACGCCCCTTGCCACACCCCCTTAAAAAAAGGAGAATAAAAAAAAAAAAAAGAAGGAGGTTAATTAAATCCACAAGGGCTTTTTTTTACCACTACTATTCCTTTATATTGGCTTTTAAAATTTACAAATGCAGCAATTTAGAAATTGGATGAAAGGTTTAGCACTGGGAAACACTTTTTGAAAGATAAAGAGTAATTTTTTTATACAACTATATAGCTCAGACCAAAATGAGGGACAAATGAGGAGGAAAGAGGGACAGAGGGACATTGCTCCAAATCAGGGACAGTCCCTCCAAATCAGGGACAGTTGGGAGCTATGCATCATGTATGCAGGGTTAGTGGGCCTATTGCTCTAGAAGCATTGGTGGGTGTTGTTTTGTTTCGTTTTTAACATAAGCTGAAATACAGTCACTGATTTGGTCTGATTGTCATGATTTTATACACACAGGAAATTGCGCAGCATTTTTTTCCCCTTTTCTGTGCATGTCATTCAACAAGTCGCACTTTCATAAATTCCTGTTGCACATATAATCTATGCATTCCTCAAAGTTTTCTTATTAGCAGGGTGAGTGTGCAGTGTTCCAACTTTAGCCAAGCACTAAAATGA
Source organism: Lithobates septentrionalis (assembly GCA_037952835.1). Taxonomy (NCBI): domain Eukaryota; kingdom Metazoa; phylum Chordata; class Amphibia; order Anura; family Ranidae; genus Lithobates; species Lithobates septentrionalis. Next base: position 303,460 of record JBBDGP010000179.1, read on the forward strand.
ATCATATTCTCCGTCTGCTAATCGCACTAGAAAACTGCAGAAAACTACAATCACGTGCTGCTGGGTAGCCACCTTGTTGGTATTTTATAGACCTGACTGGTAAAAATTGGACTCAATGGTGATGAATATTATTATAAGGAAACAGATCATAAGGCCATTTTTTTCATTTTTTTTTTAACCACTTCCATAACGGGACTATTCTGGCACTCCTCTCCTACATGTAAAAATCATCATTTTTTTGCTAGAAAATTACTCAGAACATCCAAACATTATATATATTTTTTTAGCAGAGATTCTAGGGAATAAAATGGCGATCGTTGCAAAAAAAAAAAAAAAAGCTTCATAAATAAAACAAAAAACAAAACAGTAAAGTTAACCCAATTTTTTTGTATAATGTGAAAGATGATAATCACACACATAGGTTGGACTTGATGGACTTGTGTCTTTTTTCAACCTCACCTACTATGTAACTATGTAACTATGTATGATGTTACGCTGAGCAAATAGATACCTAGCATATTACGCTTTAAAATTGCGCACACTAGTGGAATGGCCACTAAGTTTGGTACTTAAAAATCTCCATAGGTCATACTTTAATTTTTTTACAGGTTACCAGTTTAGAGGAGTTCTTGGCCTAGAATTGCTGCTCTTGCTCTAACGCACGCGGCGATACCTCACATGTGTGATTTGAACGCCGTTTACATATGTGGGCGCGACTTATGTATGCGTTCGCTTCTGTGAGCGAGCACGTGGGGAGGGGGGCACGTGGGGAGGGGGGGGCGCTTTAATTTTATTTTTTTTTATTGTTTATTTTATCTTTATTTTTATATTTTTTACAATTTCTCTTTAAAAAAAAATGTTGATCACTTTTATTCCTATTACAAGGATTGTAAACATCCCTTGTAATAGGAATAGTGTGTGACAGGTCCACTTTATGGAGAGATGTGGGGTCTATAAGACCCCACATCTCTCCTCCAGGCTGAAAAGATTGAGATAAAAAAAAAAATTAACTGTCTCTGCCTTTCCAGCCGAATCCCTGGCTTTGTTTACATCCGCCGGCCTGGACAGATGTAAACGCCGTAACGTCGCGCACGGTCCTCCGAGGGTCATGACTGGGGAAAATCTGGTCACCAGAAATCTCTATGATCAACTTCCAGCGACGATCCGATTCGTTCTCCGGTTCGCCGGTCGTACGGGCGAACCCGGAGAAGCACCGAAGGGAGGCGGGAGGGGGCGATGTCCCCTCCTGCCGCCTGTAAGAACGATAAAGCGGCTGAACTGCCGCTATGATTGTTGTTACGGTGCACAGAATCGCCGGCCAAAAAAAGATGATATCTGAATGATGCTTGTAGCTGTAGGCATCATTCAGATATCCCCGCTCAAATTCCAGGATGTCATATGACGTTCTTGGGCTGGAAGTGGTTAAAAAAGGGGGAGGGGGGAGCGTTAGTAGAGTTGCCACCTCATCCCTTTAAACCCAAACACATATGAATTACACAGGTTCTAAGGCTAATTTAATGTAGATAGGGCACCAATTGAGTTTAATTACCACCTTATTCAGCCACAGAACCTGTGTAATTCATATGTGTTTGGGTTTAAAGGGAGGAGGTGGCAACCCTAGGCGTTAGTCACATGGTCGGAGCACTATAGCGCTTCCACCTTCAGCTTTCACGCAGATAAAATTCGGAATGCTGACCATATTTTTTTCAACCACTTTAAGCCTGCTTTGGTCTGCACAAACGATCAAATGGTTGAAGGTAGGCTGCTAACAACACTTTCATGAAACCATTAAGTCAGAGAAATGCTGTTAGTAATTTGCATTGATCCATTTAACTTTTCCATTCGATCACTGGTTGAAAGGCTTTCAAGAAAATTACTGTTTATGTAGTCAGCAAGGGCTGTTATACTGAAATGTTTAGTATCTGCATTTTAGATGCATTGCTGCGCAGGTGTGTGGTGTAGCTGGATCAGGTCTGCCTCAAACTAAATCAGGGGTCTTCAAACTTACTAAACAAAGGGCCCCAGAGGCGGCTCTAGGCTTTGTGAGGCCTTAGGCAAATATGAGACATGAGGCCCCACTCACATCCATAATGGGAAAAATAATTCAAGCGATTAAGATTAACTGTATAAATTGCATATATTAAGAGTTTTAAATTCTATAAACTATGAATTCAACGTTTATAGAATTTTCTAAACCAATTATTTAATGAAATATATATATTACATATATATTATATATTACACGCATATTTCTCCAGTTACATGAAGGTCAGGTTAATATAACCAAGCCAGCACAGAGTTTCCCCATATATCAGAGTCTGCAGAATTCCCCCTTACAGTGCAAGGGAACTCTAATCTAAGGGGGAACCTGCAGACTTTGGTGTAAAGGGGAACTCTAATGTAAGGGAGGGGGAGAGCTCTGGTGACCAAAGATTACCTTTATATCAGAGTCCACTGCATTCCCCTGTACATCACAGAGTTCCAACTTGCATTTAAAATGGGAACTCTAATGTGGAGGGGGCTCTGGAGCACCTTCCGCAGAGTGAGAGAGTCGCAGACATGATACAGTAGATGGTCAGAGACTGCGGACATGATACAAGAGATGATCAGAGACTGCAGACATAACACAGGAGATGATCAGAGACTGCAGACATAGTACAGAAGATGATCAGAGACTGCAGACATAGTACAGGAGATGATCAGAGACTGCAGACATGATACAAGAGATGGGCAGAGACTATGCTGACATACTACAGGAGATGGTCAGAGACTGTAGACATAGTAAAAGAGATGATCAGAGACTGCGGACTTACAGGAGATGGTCAGTGGCAGCTGGTGCTCACAACTGTTGGGGGGGGGGTGCAAACAAACTGAAAAATTCTAAAAAAAACCCCATAAATTGCAGCCACTGTGCCCCTCAAGTGCAGCCACTGTGCCCATCAAGTGCAGCCACTGTGCCATCAGATGCAGCCACTGTGCCATCAAATGCAGCCACTGTGCCCATCAAATGCAGCCGCTGTGCCATCAGTTGCAGCCACTGTTCCCATCAAATGCAGCCACTGTGCTATCAAGTGCAGCCACTGTGCCCATCAAATGCAGCCACTTTGCCCATCAAATGCAGCCACTGTGCCCATCAAATGCAGCCACTTTGCCCATCAAATGCAGCCACTGTGCCCATCAAATACAGCCACATCTCTTGTGGGGTGCCTAGAGCCACCCCCTTTGTGGCAGACGGCATCTGTTTCATTGGGGGGGAGGATATGTGCTAGGGGGGCTTTGGGAGGGGAGAAGACATGCTGGGGGGTGGATTTCGTATCCAAGCCCCCTTTTAGCACAAGTTCTAAAGTGCCCCCCTAGCACACAGTGGCGTCACTAGGGTGGGTGTCACCTGGTGCGGCAGAACGTGGTGTCACCCCCCGGCACTTAGCAGATTAGTTCGTTGGTGTGGCTCTCCCCCTTAACCTGCCACAATGGATGGAGCAGGGATGGGATTGAGGGGGAAGGGGAATAGAGCTGGAATGGGATCGGGGAATGGATGGAGCCAGAACGGAATTGGGGGATGGATAGAGCTGGGATGGGATCAGGGTGGTAGATGGAGCTGGGATGGGATCGGGGGAATGGAGGGAGCTGGAATAGGATCGGGGGGATGGAGGGAGCTGGGATGGAATCAGGGCATGGAGGGAGCCGGGATGGAATCGGGGCATGGTGGGAGCCGGGATGGAATCGGGGGATGGAGGGAGCCGGGATGGAATCGAGGGATAGAGGGAGCCGGTATGGAATCGGGGGGATGGAGGGAGCCAGGATGGGATCAGGGGGATGGATGGAGCCGGGATGGGATTGGTGGGAATGGATGAAGCTGGGATGAGATCGAGGGGAATAGATGGAGCCGGGATGGGATTGGGGTGGGGTGGATGGAGCCAGGATGGTATGGGGAATGGATGGAGCTGGGATTGGATCGGGTGGATGGCTGGAGCCGGGATGGGATTGGGGTGGGGTGGGTGGAGCCAGGATGGGATCGAGGGGAATGGATGGAGCCGGGATGGGATTGGGGGATGGATGGAGCTGGGATGGGATTGGGGTGGGGTGGATGGAGCTGGGATTGGATCGGGGGATGGATGGAGCTGGGATGGGATTGGGGTGGGGTGGATGGAGCCGGGTTGGGATCGGGGAAATGGATGGAGCCGGGATGGGATTGGGGTGGGGTGGATAGAGCTGGGGTGGGATGGGGGTGGATGGAGCTGGGTTGGTATGGGGGATGGATGTAGCTGGTATTGGATTGGGGGGATGAATAGAGCTGGGATGAGATTGGGGTGAAGTGGATGGAGCCGGGATGGGATGGGGGGTGGATGGAGATGGGATGGGGTGGATGGAGCTGGGATTGGATCGGGGGGATGGATGGATATCCTCTCCCCCAAATCACTCCAAGTGAACTTTTTGCCTGTCCTCCCTCACCCACCCACTTCTTCGTGCCCCCCTGCCCTCCTCTGTAAGACTGACTTTTAGATTACACAGACCTCAGACCAGCGCGCTCGCCTCTCTGCACAGGTGGTGTGCCTCCTTTCCTCCTCCTCCTTTGACCTCTGTGCAGGGAAAACATTACAGTACAGGAGGAGGAGGGGCGGGTTCAGTTCGCTCTGCTCTGCAGTGCACTCACTGTACTGTGTGTGTGTCAGGCAGCTGGGGAGAGATGCCGGGCCAGCTGCAATGCACAGTGGAGTGGAGCTCATGGCATGCAGGAACGAAGACACCCCGCACAAGCCGCGGGCATTGTGGTACTCTAATTCGCTGGGACTTCGGGTCGAGAATGGATCATATTGCAGCACGGTCCCGGCGAATCATCAAGGCTGCGGTACGGGCAAATCAGGTGGCTGCGAGGCCCCTTTGGGGGCGAGGCCTAAGGCGACTGCCTAATTTGCCTAATTAGAGAGCCGCCTCTTTTAGACTTTGGGGGTTGGGGGGGTTGGCAGACTGTGACCAGTGGGAGTAGAGAATGTCCCAGCATCAGTGGGAGTATTAGTAAACAATACTCCATCATTGGTTTAAGAGGGAGGAAAAGTGTTCCAATTTTGGTATCAGTAGCAGGAATAGTGCCCTATTGTTGGTATCAGTGGGAATAAATGTCCCCAATTGTTGGTATCAGTGGGAATATTAGTTCTCTATTGTTGGTATCAGTGGGAATATTAGTGCTCTATTGTTGGTATCAGTGGGCATAATAAATCTCTATTGTTGATATCAGTGGAAATAATAGTGCCCCATTGTAGATATTGGGAGGAATAGCACCCCATCACTGGTGGGAGGAATGGTGCCCCATCGTTGGTGTCAGTGTGGATAGAATAGTGCCCCAAGGGCCAGATAGAGGCATATCCGACCCTCGGGCTGCAGTTTGGAGACCACTGACCTGAACCATCCCCTCCATGAAGAAAAAATTGTGAAATAAAAAAAGAGAGAGATGAATATGAGAAATAGAAGGGAAACAAGTAAAATAATGAATACTCTCTCAACCCCCTGGTCATTGAACACATACAGTAAAACACTCTGTATAAAATGTACACTTATGCCCCATACACACGATCTGGTTTTCCGCCAACAAAACCGTGGATTTTTGTTTGAAGGTTGTTGTCTTAAATACACACGGTCACACAAATGTTGGCCAAAAATTGGCCAACAATTACGAACGCGAGAACACGGTGACGTACAAGATGCACAACGAGCCGAGAAAAAAGAAGTTCAATAGCCAGTGCGGCTCCTTCTGCTTGATTCCGAGCATGCATGAACTTTTGTGTGACTGACTTGTGTACACACGATCAGACTTTCCGACAACAAAGTTTTGTTGGCGGAAAATTTGAAAACCTGCTATCAAACATTTGTTGGCGGAAAGTCCGACAGCAAATGTTCGATGGAGCGTACACATGGTCGGACTTTCCGACAAGAAGCTCACATCCAACATTTCCTGTCGGAAAATCCGACCGTGTGTTCGCGGCATTAGTGTGTATACAGTGCCTTGAAAAAGTATTCACACCCCTTGAAGTTTTCCACATTTTGTCATGTTACAACTAAAAACATAAATGTATTTTACTGGGATTTTAGGTGATAGACCAACACAAAGTGCCACATATTTGTGAAGTGGAAGGAAAATGATAAATGGTTTTCAAAGTTTTTTTACAAATAAATATATGAAAAGTGTGGCGTGCATTTGTATTCAGCCCCCAAGCTTTGAACATCTCATGGAGCACTGTTCAATCCATCATCTGAAAATGGAAAGCCTATGGCACAACTGCAAACCTACCAAGACATGGCCGTCCACCTAAACTGACAGGCCTGGCAAGGAGAGCAATAATTAGAGAAGCAGCCAAGAGGCCCATGGTAACTCTGGAGGAGCTGCAGAGATCCACAGCTCAGGTGAGAGAATCTGTCCACAGGACAACTATTAGTCGTGCACTCCACAAATCTGGCTTTTATGGAAGAGTGGCAATAAGAAAGTTGTTGAAAGAAAGCCATATGAAGTCCTGTTTGCATTTTGTGAGAAGCCATGTGGGGGACACAGCAAACATGTGGAAGAAGGTGCTCTGGTCAAAATTGAACTTTTTGGCCTAAAAGCAAAATGCTCTATGTGGTGGAAAACGAACACTGCACATCACCCTGAACACACCATCCACACCGTGAAGCATGGTGGTGGCAGCATCATGTTGTGGGGATCCTTTTTTTCAGCATGGACAGGGAAGCTGGTCAAAGTTGATGGGAAGATGGATAGAGCCAAATACAGGGCAATTTAAGAAGAAAACCTGTTATAGTCTGCAAAAGGCTTGAGATTGGGGCGGAGGTTCATTTTCCAGCAGGATAATGACCCTAAATATAGAGCCAGAGCTACAATGGAATTGTTTAGGTCAAAGCATATTCATGTGTTAGAATGGGCCAAAGTCCAGACCTAAATCCAATTGAGAATCTGTGGAAAGACTTGAAAATTACTGTTCACAGACGCTCTCCATCCAATCTGACAGAACTTGAGCTATTTTGCAAAGAAGAATGGGCAAAAATTTTACTCCCTAGATGTGTAAAGCTGGTAGAGACATCCCCAAAAAGACTTCCAGCTGTAATTGCAGAGAAAGGTGGTTCTACAAAGTATTTGCTCAGGGGGGCTGAATACAAATGCACGCCACACAAAATTTTGAAAACCATTTATCATTTTCCTACCACTTCACAATGACCTATCACATAAAATTCCAATAAAATACATTTACGTTTTTGGTTGTAACATGTCAAAATTTAGAAAATTTCAAGGGGTATGAATACTTTTTCAAGGCACTGTATTGTATGTATCGTTTGGAATCCGGTGATTGTTAAGAATGCAAACACATAAAAATGGCATAATGTATTCATTTCATTTTGTACAAACCCAACTTGATCTTATCTTAATATTACACTAATGATTTACACAAGCAGTTACTTTTTGCGCATGCAGTGCAATGTAGATTTAAAAAAAAGAGAAAAAGCCCTTTTTATAATGACAAGCTATGACTATTTTACTCTCCCTTATGTTGGAGGACATATGTACTGTCTTATGCCGCGTACACAAGGGTGGACTTTTCGACCGGACTGGTCCCACGGTCTTTCCGACTGACTTTCGACGGACTTTCGATGGACTTCTGACGGATTTTTGAACGAATGGACTTGCCTACACACGATCACACCAAAGTCCGACGGATTCGTACGTGATGACGTACGACCGGACTAAAATAAGGAAGTTCATAGCCAGTAGCCAATAGCTGCCCTAGCGTGGGTTTTCATCCGTCGGACTAGCATACAGACGAGCGGACTTTTCGACCGGACTCGAGTTCGTCGGAAAGATTTGAAACATGTTCCAAATCTAAAGTCCGTCAGATTTTCGACCGAAAAAGTCCGCTGCAGGTCCGATGGAGCCCACACACGGTCGGATTGTCCGCCGATTCGGTCCGTCGGACCAGTCCGGTCGAAAAGTCCGCTCGTGTGTACGCGGCATTAGAGGAAAATGTGGGCTGCCATTGCCAGATGTGAGGGGTGTGGGCCAATTTACAATGTTCTGTAGAAAGATGGATACTTGGCCATAGCTCCCAACTGTCCCTCATTTGGAACCAAATCCTCCTGTCCTTCTTTCCTCCTCAGTTTTTCTTCTATTTGATTTAATGTATAAACCTTGATAAAAATATATTATTTATTTATCAAAATAAACCTAAATCTCCGATCTCTAAATTATTTTGAGAAGCCAATATAAAGGAAAAGTGGTGGTTCAAAAAAGCACTCGTGGTTTAACCAGTGATCTCCTGCATATTAATTATTCATGTTCCATGTAACTGAGGCCTTAGTAGGGGGGTGGTTCATTTGCTTACATACTTATAAATGGTGGACAAAATGTAGAAAATGTCTTGTCTCTTGGCAACTATGAGGTTGATTTACTAAAACTGGAGCAGTGCAAAATCTGGTGCATGGTAGCCAATCAGCTTTAACTTCAGTTTATTCAATTTAACCAAAAAATAAACTGGAAGCTGATCCTAAATCCTGAAGTAAATCAACCCCCCTATGCCTCTTTCCAATGGTTATAGTAAATGGATGAAGCTAAGGAACTGGTGTAGAGCTACCACTACTGGAGACCCCAAGAGACATAGAGGCTGCTGTGTTATTGTATTGTTGACTGTAGCTGCTAACAGGGATTTGTTCTTCTTCTAATTAATACTATCTAAGAAAAAAGAAAAAAAAAGAAATGCCTTTATATAGATATGTGATGTATATTGCCAGTTTATTTTAGTTTAGTAGACCTTTGAAAAGGAACTGTGACTATTTCAGGCACTCCAGAGCTTCTGTATCCCACATTCTGCCCTTTCAGCCAAGCTGTTCTTCATAACATTCAAAGACTCTGCAACAGCGCAGCACGGCTATACTGCATCTGATGGCAAGTGTATCTGACACACAGACTTCTAGTCTGTCTAACAGATCAAAAGCAAGATGGCAGCTTGTGACCTGCGGGCTGCGGAATGTAGTGGGAACACACAGCCATCTAGGAGTAGGCCTAGCACTTCTGGAGCATACATAAGCAAGGCCGCAGATTCTCTCAGCACACAAGCTCGGGGCAAGGGCAAAATTCGAGGTGACGTGTTAATATTTTATTATATCTATTCATGTGACAACACTGAAGAAATGACACTTTGCTACAATGTAAAGTAGTGAGTGTACAGCTTGTATAACAGTGTAAATTTGGTGTCCCCTCAAAATAACTCAACACACAGCCATTAATGTCTAAACTGCTGGCAACAAAAGTGAGTACACCCATAAGTGAAAATTTCCAAATTGGGCCCAATTAGCCATTTTTCCTCCCCGGTGTCATGTGACTCATTAGTGTTACAAGGTCTCAGGTGTGAATGGGTAGCAAGTGTGTTAAATTTGGTGTTATCGCTCTCACTTTCTCATATTGGTCACTTGAAGTTCAACATGGCACCTCATAGCAAAGAACTCCCTGAGGATCTGTAAAATAAAATTGTTGCGCTACATGGCTTGGTCTATAAGAAGATTGCCAAGACCCTGAAACTGAGCTGCAGCACGGGGGCCAAGACCATACAGCGGTTTAACAGGACAGATTCCACTCAGAACAGGCCTCGCCATGGTCGACCAAAGAAGTTGAGTTCACTTGCTCAGAGTCTTATCCAGAGGTTGTCTTTGAGAAATAGACGTATGAGTGCTGCCAGCATTGCTGCAGAGGTTGAAGGGGTGGGGGATCAGCCTGTCAGTGCTCAGACCATACACCGCACGCTGCATCAAATTGGTCTGCGTGGCTGTTGTCCCAGAAGGAATCCTCTTCTAAAGATGATGCACAAGAAAGCCTGCAAACAGTTTGCTGAAAACAAGCAGACTAAGGACATAGATTACTGGAACCACGTTCTATGGATTACTGGAACCATGTCCTGTGGTCTGATGAGACCAAGATAAACTTATTTGGTTCAGATGGTGTCAAGCGTGTGTGGCGGCAACCAGGTGAGGAGTACAAAGACAAGTGTGTCTTGTCTACAGTCAAGCATGGTGGTGGAAGTGTCATGGTCTGGGGCTGCATGAGTGCTGCCGGCACTGGGGAGCTACAGATCATTGAGGGAACCATGAATGCCAACATGAACTGTGACATACTGAAGCAGAGTATGATCACCTCTCTTTGGAGACTGGGCCGCAGGGCAGTATTCCAACATAATAACGACCCCAAACACACCTCCAAGACGACCACTGCCTTGCTAAAGAAGCTGGAGGTTAAAGGTGATGGACTGGCCAAGCATGTCTCCAGACCTAAACCCTATTGAGCATCTGTGGGGCATCCTCAAATGGAAGGTGGAGGTTCGCAAGGTCAACATCCACCAGCTCCGTGATGTCATCATGGAGAAGTAGAAGAGGATTCCAGTGGCAACCTGTGAAGCTCTGATAAACTACAAGAGGGTTAAGGCAGTGCTGGAAAATAATGGTGGCCACACAAAATATTAACACTTTGGGCCCAATTTGGACATTTTCACTTAGGAGTGTACTCACTTTTGTTGCCAGTGGTTTAGACATTAATGGCTGTGTGTTGAGTTATTTTGAGGGAACAGCAAATTTACACTGTTATACAAGCTATACACTCACTACTTTACATTGTAGCAAAGTGTCATTTCTTCAGTGTTGTCACATGAAAAGATATATTAAAATATTTACAAAAACGTGAGGGGTGTACTCACTTTTGTGAGATACTGTAACTTTTAAAAAACAAGTGCACAGGGCAGTAGCAAAGAAGGAGAATGTTCATGTTGTAGGAGTGTCAACTACAGCAGGCACTGCGTATTGGTAGAGTTATGGAGTGCCTATTCAAGCTAGAGGATTCCCCTTCAAGGCAGACTTATGTGAAGCCATGTGTGAGGGGTGCAAATATGCAGCATTCTAGAACTGTATTTTTCCATAGTGGTGCCAGCCCCCACCCTTCTGGCACCCTACATCAATAGAGGTCGCAACTGTAAAAAAAACTCTAGGTGGGTCTAGCAGTGTATGGGACAGTTCATTTCCAGGTTCGTAGGACTGTCCCTTTCCAGATTCTATAACATTGATGGGACTGTCGATTTCCAAGTTTTAGAACAGTTCATGAGACTCATTTTTTTTACGAAGAACAGTTTATGGGACTGTCACTTTCCAGGCTGAAGAGCGCTTCGCTGGAATTTCACTTTGCACGTTGTACAAAAGTGCATGGAACTGTCTATAAAGGTTTTCATTTATTCAGGTCATTGTATATCTAGTAGTAGTTAGCCAATTCCAATGGTCCTGTTTGGTAATGCTAAAAATTATGTTTGAAAACCATAGGTGACAATTACTAGTTAGTGGGACTGTCACTTTTCAGATTCTAGAACACTTGGTAGGACTGTCAATTTCTAGGTTTTAGAACAGTTCAAGGAACTGTACATTTATTAAGTCAGAGAACAGTTCATGGGACCATCACTTTCCAAATTCTCAAACGCTTAATGGGATTGTCAATTTCCAGATTTTAGAAAAGGTAATTGAACTGTATTTTTTTTTTAAGTCATAGAACAGTTCATAGGACCGTCAATTTTCACATTTTAGAACACTTGCTGGGACTGTCACTTTCCAGGTTTTAGAACAGTTCACGGAACTGTAATTTTTTTTCAGTTGTAGAACAGTTCATGGGACCGTCACTTTCCAGATTCTCAAACATTTGATAGGATTGTCAAGTTCCAGGTTTTAGGAGAGTTCATGGGACTATTTTTTTAAGTTGTAGAACAGTTCATGGGACCATCACCTTCCAGATTCTATAACATATAATGGGACTGTCACTTCCCAGGTTTTAGAACAGTTCACGGGACTGTAATTTTTTTCAGTTGTAGAACAGTTCATGGGACCGTCACTTTCCAGATTCTCAAACATTTGATAGGATTGTGAATTTCCAGGTTTTAGGAGAGTTCACGGGACTATTTTTTTAACAGTTCATGGGACCATCACCTTCCAGATTCTATAACATATCATGGAACTGTCAATTTCTAGGTTTTTGAACAATTCATGGGACCGTCACGCTTGATGAGATTGTCATATTCCAGATTTTTGAACAGTTCACGGGGCTGTATTTTTTTTTTTACTTGTCCAACTGTTTAAGGAACTCTCCATGAAGAATTTATCTAGGTCATGGTATAACTAGTAATAGCTAATGATTTGCAATTGTCTTTTTTAGTAATGTTAAAAATTATGTTTGAAAACTGTAGAACAAGCTCAGTTGCAGTTGACCAACTCATACTAACTAGTTAATAGAGTAATCATTTTTTTAGGCTGTAGAACATTTCAGGGGTCTATCGCTTGCTAGATACCGTAAACATGACTAACAGTGGTAGGGTTACTATACAGGAGTAAGGCAATAGATCTGTCATCTTTTAACAAATGTACTTTACTGTAAGCTGTAAACGTGAGAATCACACATATTTACACAGTCATTATGTTTCCTGTGAACACATATTCTAAAGCCTTCTAGTTCCAAAAGAGTATCAATTATGGGTACTGGGAAGTGTTGCCTGCAAACGTGGCCCTTAAAGTGATACTAAAAACACACTGTTTCATTTACATTGTCTCTTCTACTTCTGTATATGGATGACGTCACTGTAATTTTAATTAAAAAAAAAAAAAATCTAAGTACCCTTTTCCTAATCAATATACAGCTGTCACATGACCCAGCTCTTTCCTAGCCTGTCTTGCAGGGAAACATAAGCAGGAGGAGCTTCTAGTCCTCTGCTACTGGTCACATGTTCAAAACAAAGAAATAAAAAAACTTTTGGAATACAGAGTAAAAATAAATAATTAATATCAATAAACTGTTATAAATTGTCATACAAATATATATTTGAAATCAAATCTTTAGTATTTTTTGGCAATAACATTGTGGGCAGAATCCCAGACAGCAAGCGATTGTGCTGTAAGTTTGAAAATGACTTGCTAAGTTATTGCTAGACATGCCATGCCACATGCCGATAGTCCTCCCACCACAGGGGTCACTGTGGCAGAATATGCTGTAGACTTGCAGAGCTCTTGCTGTGGACTCACCACTGCAACTTTGATCTAGTTAGAGACTTGACACGCAAATTTGCTACAAATTGGAAAAGTGTCAACTAAGAACTTGTGCTTCAAGTGCTCTGCAAGTGCGCAACTTGCCAGTGAAAATGTGCCACAAGTTAACAAGACTTACAATTCAAAACTGCCACATATTTGTGGCAAGTTATCCTTGCTGGGAGAGTGTCTCACCGCTCAGGTGGATCCAGACCCAGGTGTAAAGTTAATGTGAAGCCTTCAGAGTTGAAGAGTCCCAGGTGCTGGCTAAATTCTGAATAGAGCAAGGTATTGGATAGAAAGATCTGGATGCCGCACACTGGATAAAGTAGAAAACTTGTCTTTATTGTAGAGATAGGACCATCAAAAGTACAAGGCAATCATGCAGGATGTACAAGATCAGCTGACGCGTTTCACACTCGAAACTGAGTGCTTACTCATAGCTATGAGTAAGCACTCAGTTTCGAGTGTGAAACGCGTCAGCTGATCCTGTACATCCTGCATGATTGCCTTGTACTTTTGATGGTCCTATCTCTACAATAAAGACAAGTTTTCTACTTTATCCAGTGTGCGGCATCCACATCTTTCTATCCAATACCTAAGTTATCCTTGCTATCTGGGTTTCTACGAGTCACAGGCTTTCTTAGAATCTGTCTTAGAATAAGAGGGATGTGAAGCCTCCACCAATCTACATGTAATATGCCGTCCCCATTAAGTTTAGCTGGTTAGTGGGTATACGCTCACATGTGTGACTCTATAGTCACATGGGCTGCTCAGCTGTGATAGGGAGGAAATGCTCAGCATACAAACTAACTGAAAACTGAGAATGTGCACAGCTGCCAACACTGCTCTGCAAAATCCCTAGCTGAATTGGGGACATGGACAGAAGGGGGCGATAGAGAGCAGCGGGATCAACCAGTTTTTTTTTTTCAGAAGACAGAAAACGAATCTCATAGTGACCGAGAGAGTATGAACAGCATGTAATACACCATTTATTCATAGTTTTTTTATGATGTGGGTTTAGTGACACACCCCCTACATTTTGTGTGCATTTGGTGAATCTTCTGTAAACCCCTGATGTAAAGATAGAGTAGTCAGAAGCCTCTCTACGAACATGGACATGCCACTGCGTTACAATCATTATAGTGTAATCTCACCCGCAGGAGGTAAAGTATTTTATTTGAATACTCATCAGTCTATGAATTATACATCATTTGGCTTACATATGGAATCAATGCAAGAACACTGAACAAGCAGAATCATTAAAACTTAAAAACATTGGCAGCTGAAATGTATCTTTGAGCGGAAGGTTGTCAGTTCAATGTGCGGGATGACTGCACAACGCTCTTTAAACTAATCTACAGTGACAGTGAGGATCCTCCAGTGTATACTGTGCGTACGTACGGGAGGCTATGTACCCTGTAGGGGTCATTTCGGTTAGTATTTTACTCTGTGTAGTGTACTTAACAGGATGTGTAAAATATCTCTAAACATAGACAGACCATAAAATGAGTGACCTCTGTCTCAGGTCTACATTGTGTGACCTCCATCTCAAATCTAAGATTCTAACAACTAATCTTTCCTTCAGTTTAATTGTGTTGAAGGTGTGTGCTGTGACTATTATTACCGGGCTTGTGTTGACTTTTCCTTGTAGATGTTATTTTACAGCAGCTTTAACAAATATCTCTTGTCCTAAAGTTGCATTACAAAGTCCACTCATCCATCTTAACAAATACAGGAGGTTTTTATAAACAATAGATATACAGTGCCTTGAAAAAGTATTCATACCCCTTGAAATTGTCCACATTTTGTCATGTTACAACCAAAAACGTTAATATATTTTATTTGTTTTTTTATGTGATAGACCAACAGAAAGTGGCACATAATTGTGAAGTGGAAGGAAAATGATAAATGGTTTTCAACATTTTTTACAAATAAATATGTAGAAAGTGAGGCATGCATTTGTATTCAGCCCCCTTTACTCTGACACCCCTAACTAAAATCTAGTGGAACCAATTGCCTTCAGAAGTCAATCTGTGTATAATTTAATCTCAGTATAAATACAGCTGTTCATGAAGGCCAAGGAACACACCAGACAGGTCAGGGATAAAGTTCTGGAGAATGTTTAAAGCAGGGTTAGGTTATAAAACAATATCCCAAGCTTTGAAAATCTTACAGATCACTGTTCCATCATCTGAAAATGGAAAGAGTATGGCACAACTGCAAACCTAGCAAGACATGGCCGTCCACCTAAACTGACAGGCCGGGCAAGGAGAGCAATAATCAGTAGACACGTGCACACTGAAATATTTTGTTTCAAAATTTCGTTATTGTCCGAAAAATAAATTTATTTAGTTACTCCCGAAATTCGTTTTTATTTATTTAGTTTCGTTAAAAAATGCATTCGTCCGAAAATCCGAAATAATTAAGATCAAATGTTTTATTGAAGGCTTATGGTGTCTGTCAAACGTTCTAAGAAGATTCGACAGAGCAGCTAAACTGTACGACGCTGCAATCATACATTTCCGGTCAAATGTTCCGCCTACAAGCTATAGTAGAATTCTAATGTTGTATGACACTAGTAATAATTATATTTATAAATTATTAATCCTAGTCAACCAACATTAGAATTCTTCTATAGCCTATGGGCGGAGCCATTAACCATAAATGTCCACTCCAGGGGCAGACTGATAACTCATGGGGCCCCCAGGCAATAGGAGATTATGGGGCCCCCAGGCAATCAGAGATTATGGGGCCCCATAGTATACACACACACAGTATACAATCACACAGTATACACATACATGTACACACAGTATACACAGACAGATGTAAAAAAACACAGATTTATACATACTGTCCCTGGTTTTACTGAGGCTGGCAACCCTGATGGGGCCCCCTAGTGGCCCAGGGCCCTCGGGCAGTGCCCGAGTGGCTCAATGGTCAGTCCGCCCCTGGTCCACTCGCGGCGACTGCTTCGTCGAATCTTCATGTTGAATCTTTTCTCTCTTTGTCGAATAATCTTGGACTAATAGAGTTAGGTTAGGCACATTCGACTTTTTTTGCTATTGACTCTATAATGTCAAATCTTTTCTCTCTATGTCAAATCTTTTCTCTCTATGTAGAATAATCTTGGACTAATAGAGCTAAGGTTAGGCACATTTGACCACAGGTTTGATGGACACAGATCGCTATTGTCGAATGTCGAATCTCCTATCTATATTGAACTGTTGTCGCAACGAAAACGAAAATAAAGCATTTGTTTATGTCGGATCCTTCGGTTTTCAGATTCTGCACGTTCGAAACGAAAATACCCGAAATTCGGACGAAAATGCATTCGGACGAAAACGAATGCACATGTCTAATAATCAGAGAGGCAGCCAAGAGGCCCATGAACACTTCCCGATGACGTAGCAATACGAAACGTACGTCGAGGCGCATCTTGGTCGCATTACATCCAGGTCCCCGGTTGATCGTACTAGGCGGTGGAACGCACGCCGACTCGTCAGCGTGAGCCGGGAGGCATCATCACTCCAGCCAGTACTTGAGATATACTAGTGCCGGGACAAGGCACTCACTCATGTAAGCGGGCATTTTGCTTTGTATTTTAAAGATTGTTTTAATAAAACTGGATTACGCTATTGGTTCCCTTTATCTCTTTTATACCTCTCTCATGGGCTTGCGGAGGAGGGATTCACATTAGGGAAAAGTCTCCATTATATTGAGCAAGTTTAATACTTTGCCAAAAAGCCCTGTATGACCTTCTTTTTTAATTAAAGAGGTCATATCCCTCTGGTAAGAGGAATGTACTTACGGAGCACTTTGGGTATATGATTTACAGTCTTTGACAGTTTATTTATTTGATGTCACATTGAAGATGAAAAGCACTGAAGATGTGTACAAAAAGGACTCGTTATTGATTCACTAATGTTTTCTTATATTGAATTCACTATTTGATGAATAGCACCTACTGGTGATGGACTTTTTAACCATTTATGGCACATTGCACATTATTATTGATTAAGTGAACTATAATAGTTTTGTATGTAGCACATTTTTAATACATACTCTTATTTTTGCTCTTAGTAGAATGCACTTTGTTTAATTGGGCTGTAGCCCACTAATTAGCGCCCCCTAACATTAAATAAGAGTCCCATTTCAACTCTGGAGGAGCTGCAGCAAATCTGGTCTTTATGGAAGAGTGGCAAGAAGAAAGTCTTTGTTGAAAGAAAGCCATAAGAAGTCCCGCTTGCAGTTTGTGAGAAGCCATGTGGGGGACACAGCAAACACGTGGAAGAAAGTGCTCTGGTCAGATGAGACAAAAATTGAACTTTTTGGCCTAAAAGCAAAACGTTATGTGTGGCGGAAAACTAACACTGCACATCACCCTGAACACACCATCCCCACCGTGAAACATGGTGGTGGCAGCATCATGTTGTGGGGATGCTTTTCTTCAGCAGGGACAGGGAAGCTGGTCAGAGTTGACGAGAAGATGGATGGAGCCAAATACAGGGCAATGTTAGAAGAAAACCTGTTATGCCGCGTACACACGGTCGGACTTTCTATCCTACTTGGTCCGGCACACTTTCCGATGGACTTTGTCCGCCAGGTGCGCCGGACTTTAAAACGGACGGACTTGCCCACACACGCCGGGACTTTCCGGCGGGCTAAGTCCGCCCGTCTTTCCGACGGACTTTCGCCGGAGTTCCGGCGGACTTTCAGAATGAACGGACTTGTCCACACACGGCCAAGTCCGTTCATTTTGAACGTGACTCAGGTGCGACGGGACTAGCAAAGGATGTCAATCTTGCCGCTTTTATCGGCGAGATTGACACCTTGCGAGCCCCGTTGCGGGGCATACCAGGCCCTTAGGTCTGGTATGGATTATAAAGGGAAGCCCCTACGCCGAAAAAACGGCGTGGGGTCCCCCCTAAGATCCATACCAGACCCCGATCCGAGCACGCAGCCTGGCCGGTCAGGAAAGGGGGTGGGGACGAGCGAGCGCCCCCCCCCTCCTGAACCGTACCAGGCCGCATGCCCTCAACATGGGGGTGGGTGCTTTGGGGGAGGGGGGCGCCCTGCGCCCCCCCCCCAAAGCACCTTGTCCCCATGTTGATGAGGACAAGGGCCTCTTCCCGACAACCCTGGCCGTTGGTTTTCGGGGTCTGCGGGCGGGGGCTTATCGGAATCTGGGAGCCCCCTTTAATAAGGGGGCCCCCAGATCCCGGCCCCCCACCCTATGTAAATGAGTATGGGGTACATGGTACCCCTACCCATTTACCTAGGAAAAAAGTGTAAGTAATAAAACACTGCACAGGTTTTTAAAATATTTTATTAAACAGCTCCGGGGGGGGGGATCTTCCTCCGGCTTCGGGGGTCCCTCCGCTTCATCTTCTCCCGGCGTCCGGTTGGTTCTTCTCCGCTCTCCGGCCTCTTCTCCCGGTGTCCCAGGTCTTCGGCCGGCCCCTCCGCCGTCTTCATGTAGCTCTATTGCCAGCGGAGGTCCGGACTTCTGGGCTTCTTGGCTTCTCTTCTCTTTTCTTCTCTTCCTCCAGATGTTGACACAACGCTCTCTCCGGCTGGACTGGTCTCCGAGGGCTGCGTTGTGACTTATATAGGCGGAGACCCCGCCCCCTTTTGATGTCACAGTCCCTGGGCATGCTGGGACTGTGACGTTTTAGGGGGCGTGGTCGACCACGCCCCCTAAAACGTCACAGTCCCAGCATGCCCAGGGACTGTGACATCAAAAGGGGGCGGGGTCTCCGCCTATATAAGTCACAACGCAGCCCTCGGAGACCAGTCCAGCAGGAGAGAGCGTCGTGTCAACATCTGGGGGAAGAGAAGAGAAGAGAAGAGAAGAGAAGAGAAGAAGCCCAGCAGCTCAGAAGTCCGGACCTCTGCTGGCAAGAGAGCTACCTGAACACAGCAGAGGAGCCGGCAGAAGACCTGGGACACCGGGAGAAGAGAGCGGAGAAGAACCAACCGGACGCCGGGAGAAGATGAAGCGGAGGGACCCCCGAAGCCGGAAGAAGACCCCCGAAGCCGGAGGAAGATCCCCACCCCCGGAGCTGTTTAATAAAATATTTTAAAAATCTGTGTAGTGTGTTTTATTACTTACAATTTTTCCCTAGGTGAAGGGGTAGGGGGACCATGTACCCCATACTCATTCACATAGGGTGGGGTGCCGGGATCTGGGGGCCCCCTTATTAAAGGGGGCTCCCAGATTCCGATAAGCCCCCCGCCCGCAGACCCCGACAACCAACGGCCAGGGTTGTCGGGAAGAGGCCCTTGTCCTCATCAACATGGGGACAAGGTGCTTTGGGGGGGGGCGCAGGGCGCCCCCCTCCCCCAAAGCACCCACCCCCCATGTTGAGGGCATGCGGCCTGGTACGGTTCAGGAGGGGGGGGGGGTGCTCGCTCGTCCCCACCCCCTTTCCTGACCGGCCAGGCTGCGTGCTCGGATCGGGGTCTGGTATGGATTTTAGGGGGGACCCCACGCCGTTTTTTCGGCGTAGGGGCTTCCCTTTATAATCCATACCAGACCTAAGGGCCTGGTATGCCCCGCGCTCGCCGCAATAGGAAGATTTGTTTTTCCTATTGCAGCGAGCGCGAGATGCAATACCCTGCCCTCGTGTCGTATCTGGTCTGTCGGACCAGCCTACACACGAGCGGGCTTTCCGTCGGACCAGCGCACACACGAGCGGACTTTCCGCCCGAAACTGAGTCCGACGGAAAGATTTGAAACTTTATTCAAATCTAGGTCCGGCGGGCTTTTGGGAAGAAGTCCGCCGGAAAAGTCCGCCGCCGCCCACACACGGGCGGATTGTCCGGCACACTCTGGTCCGCCGGACCAAGTGTGCCGGAAAGTCCGACCGTGTGTACGCGGCATTAGAGTCTGCAAAAGACTTGAGACGGAGGTTCACCTTTCAGCAGGACAACGACCCTAAACATACAGCCAGAGCTACAATGGAATGGTTTGGATAAAAGCATATTCATGTGTTGGAATGGCCCAAATCCAATTGAGAATCTGTGGCAAGACTTGAAAATTGCTGTTCACAGACACTCTCCATCCAATCTGACAGAGCTTGAGATATTTTGCAAAGAAGAATGGGCAAACATTTCACTCTCTAGATGTGCAAAGCTAGCAGAGACACACGCAAAAAGCTGTGTCGCTGTAATTGCAAAGAAAGGTGGTTCTACAAAGATTGGGCTGAATACAAATGCACGCCACACTTTTCACATATTTATTTGTAAAAAATTTTGAAAACAATTTATCATTTTCCTTCCACTTCCCAATTATGTGCCACTTTGTGTTGGTCTATCACATAAAATCCCAATAAAATACATGTTTTTGGTTGTAACATGAAAAAATTGGGAAAATTTCAAGGGGTATGAATACTTTTTCAAGGCACTGTACTCTCCTTGGTGGCACTTTTGATACACAAGAACCCTAACAATTGCTGTTCAGGTCAATTTTGAAATTTTTCACAAATATGTAAAAATCGTCAAAGTATTGGGACACCTGCCTTTACACGCACATGAACTTTAATGATATGCCATTTTTAGTCCGTAGGGTTCAATATTGAGTTGGTCCACCTTTTGCAGCTATAACAGCTTCAACTCTTCTGGGAAGGCTGTCCACAAGGTTTAGGAGTGTGTCTATGGCAATGTTTGACCATTCTTCCAGAAGCGCATTTGTGAGGTCAGGCACTGATGTTGGGCAAGAAAGCCTGGCTCTCAGTCTCCGCTCGAATTGATCCCAAAGGTGTTCTATCGGGTTGAGGTCAGGACTCTGTTCAAGCCAGTCAAGTTCCTCCACCCCAAACTCGCCCATCTATGTCTTTGTGTCTTTTATGCTTTCTGCACTGGTCCAAATCATTTGGTGAAGGGGGATCATGGTGTGGGGTTGTTTTTCAGGGGTTGGGCTTGGCCCCTTAATTCCAATGAAGGGAACTCCTAAGGCATCAGCATACCAAGACATTTTGGACAATGTCATGATCCCAACTTTGTGGGAACAGTTTGGGGATGGCCCCTACTCACCCATCCACCCACAGAGAAGAGATAGAAGTGATCAACGTAAACCCCACGAGAGCATCACACTCGTATCTGCTTGTCAGTGCTAACATCAGCTCCAAAAAGGCTGCGGTGCCACCGGCTGACTATTCCTAGGAACAGGCCACAGCGAATGGTCGCCTTTTCCAGGAAGCAAGTGCCTTCTCAATAGGCAGCACAGTGGCTTAGTGGTTAACACTTCTGACTTGCAACTCTAGCGTCACCAATTCAAATCAAATAATCACACTACCTACATAGAGTTTGCATGTTCTCCCTGTGCCTGTGTGGGTTTCCTCCGGGTACTCAGGTTTCCTCCCACACTCCAAAGACATGCTGGTAGGTTCATTGGCTCCTGAATAAATTGGCCCTAATATGTGTATTATGAATATGAGTTAGGGACCTTAGATTGTAAGCTCCTTGAGGGCAGGGAACTGGGTACATTGTCTTTCATTTCATGCAGCACAGGAACAACTAAGGCCAAAAAGAAGACCTCACCAGCAACAGGTATACATATTACAACTAAATACTACCCTTTTATTCTGCATGCAGTTCAGCTTAAAGAAGTATCTGCCACAAGCAGAAGCTTTTATTTTACAGAAATATATGAATGCTTTTAGAAAGTTCATGTGTGAGAGTACATTATATATTTCACAGTATGCAGAGATAGTGAAAGCACATCTATTATTTATTGTCATTAATTTTGAGTGTCTTGTGTGACATAAAAGCCTTTAAAATGGAACTAAACTCCCTCAATCAACATTAGCTATTTTTAATCATTAAGCTGCTAGCATTAGTAAATTGCTAGGAAGTTATATTATTTATGGTCGGAGCCCTATGTCCGATATGGACATAGATAACATTTGTAGTTAACATAAAACTTACCATCGGAAATAGACCTGGAAGTGTGGACTTACCATATGAAATGGACCTGAAAGTGTGCCTTGGTCTGCTGGTCGGTATGCCAGAATAAGGGGGCATACCCTAGTTTAAGAAATGATTATTCTGTAGAGAGAAATGAATGAAATGAATGAATGAAATGAATGCCTTGAAATGGGGATGGGAGGGTGGGTATCGCGCACAGGAAACCGACAAGCACCACAGGTGAGCGGGCTGCTTAAATACCCCCGGGCTCCTCCCATAAATTCATGCCAGCATACTGGCCTTCCTACTTATGGTCGGAGCCCTATGTCCGATATGGACATAGATAACATTTGTAGTTAACATAAAACTTACCATCGGAAATAGACCTGGAAGTGTGGACTTACCATATGAAATGGACCTGAAAGTGTGCCTTGGTCTGCTGGTCGGTATGCCAGAATAAGGGGGCAAAAACATTCAGGTAGGGGTGTAGTTTTATTAGTTTTGGCTTTATTTATTTGAGCAAGTTTGGTGAATGCTTGTGCCGTTTCCACCTAAGGAGTGGGGATGTACCGGGCGAGGTAGGCAAAGTTTTACCTGCTAGGTCTCTTGATGACGTGGTCTGGGACCCATGCCGAAATGCTGCCAAGGCTGCCCTAATACTAAAGAGTGACCGGAGTGCTGACTGGGGTCGAGGTGTAGGCAGCGTAGAAGAAGCCCCAGGTGTTTGATTAACTGGCGGGCACTCGAGGGTTGCCCGAAAAGGTAATAGGGGACTAGAGTTTGATTCTTCCGGTATGAGTTACAGTAGGCGGTCGAGTATGCTTACTGGCCACCGGACGTTGTTTATTTTACAGAGATGGATGTCTATCCTGGAGCTTGCTTGCTGGGTTTTGGACATTGCAGGGTGGAGGATAAAATGGTGTTGGCAGCGAGCCAACTACACAGAACTTGGCCTGCGGGATTGCTACGGGTGAACTCGGGCCACCAGAAGCCGTGGTAGGCCAAGTAAATGGCTGCTTGTATGACCAAACTGGGGAGAAGGCCAAATAGCGAACTGGTTAATATAGTAGACATGTCCCAGAAGATGGCAGCCTGGAACGAACGTGAAGTGGACATTTAAACTGGTGTTGCCAAGATAATTACTCCGGTCTGCGCAGGAAGGACATAACAGAGCGATGCGGAGCTGGCTTCATTAAGAGGCTCGCCTCGGACCGGATGTTGGTGGCAAAGCCACGGCCTGTTCTGTCCAGATAAGACCCTGGAGTTAAGCGGCTGCCATGACTGGGTGTAGCCTGAAGAGGGAGGAAGTCCGGGTAAACCCAGGGTTTAGGAGTGTCTCTGGGGGCCATGTACTTGTAAACCGATGATGGCCAAAAATTGCCGCGATGCCTGTGGTGGCTATGGCATCTGTCGCTACCTGGGTTTACAAGGGCGACGTAGGTGATAAGACCCTAGAGTTAAGGTATAATCATTGATACACCGATCCACGTAGTACGGGACTTTCCGACATTGATAGGTCCGCTTTTTTTAGGAAAGACTGCATCTACTTGTTAGTACACACCCGTGTATGGGTGAAGTCTTGGGGAACTTACCTGATACGGGTCAGCTTGTCAAGGGGGACGCTGGCCTACGTGGTGTTCATTAATTCGGAGGAGGTTATTGTAGACCTCGGTTCTGGATTATTGAGTTTTAGAGACTACAAGCTGAAGGACATAATGGTATTACCAGGGAGTCAAGTTGTGTCTACGTAGTACCTGGCTGCCTGTGCCAGTAAAAGTGAATTTGATAGGCCGTAGAAAACCATAGAGGGCCAGGTAGATGGCTGCTTGTATGACTAGACTGGGGAATGTCTGAGGTTTTGACATGTGCCTGAAGATGGTAGCTGTGACGGGCAAGCGTTTGCCGTTAGCTATGGACTGATGCTTCTGGACGCCGCGTAGAAAGGATCCTACTGTATGAGCCGTAAACACGGATGACTCTCTGGGGTCCTGTGAGGGCAAGAAATGCTGGATGCTGGCTAGGTATAGCCTGATGGTGTTATGAGGAGCCAGCTGTGTGTGGCAATACGATACCTGGTGCGGGGTGGAACCTGAACTCAACTGACCTAAGCGAGAAATGACACATAAATTGATGAGTGGCTCGTATGAAAAATGCCACTGGAGACAAGTGGCCGATTAAGTGCCATTGAAGAATGATGTGTGACTGATTGTGTGCCACTGGAAATGTGTTTGTACTGATTGCAAGAAGTCATGCCGAGATGCGAGCCCTGCAATGATTGCAAGAGTTGTGCCTAAATACGTGCTTGCAATAATTGCCAGGGGGTTTGTGTCAATGGAGATGTGTTTGCCGTGACTGCGAGAAGTCCGTATTACTGCATGTGCTTGCACGGACTGCAAGGAATTTATACTTGGATGCGTGTTTGCAATGATTACGAAAGTTGTGTTTGGATGCGTGTTTGCCATGATTGCAAGAAGTTATGCTTGGGTGTGTCCCTGCAACATTTGCAAGGAGTTGTGACTGGATGCGTGCTTGCAATGATTGCAAGAAGTTATGCTTGGATGCATGCTTGCAACTTTTGCAAGAAGTTATGCGAAGATGCGTGTCTTGTAATGATTGTGATTTGTGCTTGAATGTGTGCTTGCAACGATTGCAAGGAAGTTCCTGTCGGTGGAGATGTGTTTTGCAGTGACTGTGAAAAGTTCGTATTGCTGCATGTGCTTGCCAGACTGCAGGAGTTAAGCTTGGATGTGTGCTTGCCATGATTGCAAGAATTGTAATCGGATGCGTACTTGCAACGATTGCAAGAAGTTATGCTTGAATGCATGCCCGCAATGTTTGCAAGAAGTTTTATGATTGGATGCGTGTTTGAAATGATTGCATGAAATTGTGCTTGGATGTGTGCTTGCAACGATTGCAAGAAGTACTGTTTGGATTCGTACTTGCAACGATTGCAAGAAGTCATGATGGGATGTGTGCTTGCAACAATTGCAAGAAGTTATGTTTCGATGTGTGCTTGCAATGAAATGCAAGAAGTTGTATTTGGATGAGTATTTGTAACGATTGCAAGAAGTTATACTTGAATGTGCTGTGACTATGAGGCTCGGTTCACACTGGGACGACTTGGGATCCGACTTGTAAGCCCTCAAGTCGCCCCAAGTCGCCCCAGAAAGTGATTCACATTACAGTGAATGGGAGCGTCTTAATAGACACTACTGAAGTTGCTCCGACTTCAGAGCGTACTCCCTGTACTACTTGGATCCGACTTGGTAGGCGACCTGTACCATAGAAATCAATGGAAGTCGCCTCCAAGTCGGATCTCTCTCTACAGTCAAGCGACTTTGCAGGGAAAAAATTTAGTTTGCCCAGGCAAACCCCTCCCTCCCAGAGAGCTGATTATCCTGTGATTGGCCACAGCCAAAGTCGCCTGTCCTGGAGGCGACTTGAAGTTGCGTTGTAATTTGCTTAAAGTCGCGCTGAAGTCGCGTTGAAGCCACGTTGAAGTCGCGCTGAAGTCGCGTTGAAGTCGCCGTACAAAGTCGCACTGAAATCCTGTTGCCCCTGTGTGAACCGAGCCTTAGGGGGTATAGTAGTGAGGCGAAGGTTTCAACGAATGAATCGGGACCATGACTGAGCTTCGAAGGAAGACGGGGTGTGGCCCCCCCCCTTATTTTTTTTTTTTTTTTGACTGACCTAGAGGAAATGACAGATGACAACCGGTGGAGGGTTTGACTACCTGCTATGAAAGGTAAATTGTAACATGTTTAAGCAACAGGTGCATGGCATTAAATAAATGAGTGAACTGTTTGTGCCATGACAGAGGCACGAATCGGTGTGCCATGACTGGGCCAATGAGGCCACGCCTACTGGGGTTTTGCCGGGATGAATCGATGTCTGACGGTTGCCCTGAACTTGAATCGGGGTGCGGCATGCGACAACGAAATGAATGAAATGTTTGCCTTAGAGTAAAATGAATGAAAAACGTTTCGCCATGACAGAGACACGATTCGGTCGTGCCGCAGCTGCGACTGACAGCGAGCCGGACTCTGGAGCATATACTGAAATGAGGCAAAAGAAACGCTGGTGCATGCCGGAATAAATTGGTGCATCACGGATGCGACTGGATTTGAATTGGAGTGCGGTATGTAACAGTGAAATGCTTGCCTTGGCAAAGGCACGAATTGGTTATGCCGCAACTGATAGCTAACCAAGTTCTGATGCAGGTGTTGGCTGAGGTCGGTTGGACTATGGAGTACGAATGAAATGAGGCCAAGACAACTGGGGCGCGCCGGGACGAATCGGTGCATCTCGGATGCTACTGGATTCGAATCGGGGCGCGGTACGTGACAGTGAAATGAGTGAAATGATGAAATGAATGAAATGATTTGTCATAGTAGAGGCACGTGCCATGACAGAGGCACGAGTCAATCATGTCGCGATTGCAACTGACAACGACCGGACTCCGGAGCATGTACTGAAATGTGGCCGAAAATACCTGGGGCACACCGGGCCGAATCGTTGCATCATGGATGCGACTGGATTCGAATCGAAGCGTGATTCGTGACAGTTGAAATGATTCCCATGACAGAGGCACGAATCGGTGAGCCGCAAACTACGACTGACAACGAACCGGACTCTGGAGCATGTCCAGAAATGAGGCCGGGCCCTGGGGCACGCCGTAACGAATCGGTGCATCGAAGATGCGACTGGATTCGAACCGGAGCGCGGTAAGTGCAGGTGTAACATTTGTTGCCATGACAGAGGCGCGAATCGATCATGCCGCTATAGCGACTGACTGCGAATCGGACTCTGGAGCATGTACTGAAATGTGGCCAATACCTGGGGCACGCCGAGACGAATCGGTGCATTTCCATGCGACTGAATTCGTAACGGAGTGTGATACGTGGCATGATAACCATGACAGAGGTACGAACCGGTGAGTCGAAAAGCGGACTCTGGACTCTGGAGCATGTACTGAAATGAGGCCGTAACTACTGGGGCACACCGGAGCGAATCGGTGCATCTTTAGATGCGACTGGATTCGAATCAGAGCGCGGTACGTGACTGAAATGAAAGAAATGATTCGAAATGGTTTGAAATGTTAGAAATGTATTAAGAAATGTTCAAAAATGAGAAATGATTGGTATCGAACTGACGTGGTTCGATAAGGAATTGCGAATCGCTACGGCTGTTTGCTGACGCCTGGTAATAATTAGACATGCCTGAAATGAAGCGACGTCTATGTCGCGGTGGTTTTTCAGATAACGAGAAATGGTAACATAACGAAAGTGCGAATGGTGTGCATTGCGGTTACGTTTGAGAAATTGCGAGTGACTCGTAAGTTTGATATCACGGTTTAGTGACATGATATCGAACAATGCGTAAAAAACAAAAGTCCGACGGGACCCTACCTGCGACAGCCAAGCCAGACGCGTGGTACGAACTACGAATCGGTAACACGGACTTCGAAACTCTCGAGCACGGAAATTGCGAATGCGGGAACTTTGCGAGACAAGAACTTGCGGACGCTGGCATTTGAATCGTCGGCCTAGTGACGTATATCGCGCACAGGAAACCGACAAGCACCACAGGTGAGCGGGCTGCTTAAATACCCCCCCGGGCTCCTCCCATAAATTCAGGCCAGCATACTGGCCTTTCTACATATATTGTTTACATCTCCTGTATCAGAATTTAGGAGGTGTAAATGATCCGACATTGACCCAGCAACCTGGGCAGAATTCCAGCATCACTGGGTCATGTCTGGCAAGTTTCCAAATATCTTTATATTGTAGTAGAATACCAAACAAAAAATCTTGCATTTCAGATTTTTTTTAGAGGGAGGGTTTATTTTTTATCATAGATTTTTTTGGTTATAGCTCTTTCTCTGGACTCCTCTTGGTATATTTTAACCACTTGCTATCCGCGCTATAGCCGAATGACGGCTACAGCGCGGACCTGCATTCCCGGGAGGCCGTCATATGACGGCCTCCTCTGTGCACGTGCCCTGCGCGCGCCCTGCAGGGCGCGCGTGGAGCGCGCTGTGATCACCGAGTCACTGAGACTCGGGTGATCACCGATCCGTGTAAGGGGCCGGTCCCGGCCCCTTACCATGTGATCAGCTGTCAGCCAATGACAGCTGATCACATGATCAAAACAAAAGCTCGGTAATCGGTTTTTTTTTCTCCTCGCGCTGACAGTGCGAGGAGAAAAAAAAGCCGATCACCGGCTCAGCAGCAAGGGACATCGGTCCCGAAGAGGAGGAGGCAATAATGCCTCAATTGTGCCCACAGTACCCCCTGCCAGTGCCACCTTACATTGCCACATCACAGTGCCCACAGTGCCCACCAGTGCCACGTATCAATGCCCATAAGTGCCACCTATCAATGCCTACAGGTGCCACCTATCAATGCCCACCATTGCCACCTAACAATGCCCACCAATGGTGCCAATCAGTGCCACCTAGCAGTGTACAAGATCAGTGCCCATTATTGCCACCAATCAGTGCCCATCACTGCCACCCATCAGTGCCCATCACTGCCACCTATCAGTGCCCATTGGTGCCGCCTCATCAGCGTACATCAATGAAGGAGAAAAATTACCCTTTTAAAAAATTTTATAACAAAATATAAAAAAAAAAAAAAAATTTTTTTAAAAATTCGGTCTTTTTAAATTTTTTTAACAAAAAATAAAAATCGCAGAGGTGATCAAATACCACCAAAAGAAAGCTCTATTTGTGGGGAAAAAATGATAAAAATTTCATTTGGGTACAGTGTTGTATGACCGCGCAATTGTCATTCAAAGTGCGTCAGCGCTGAAAGCTGAAAATTGGTCTGGATAGGAGGGGGGTTTAAGTGCCCGGTAAGCAAGTGGTTAAATAGCTCACCTGTCACATACCAGGAGGAGGAGCTTTGAGAGACGAGGATGGCCTTCCTCCAGCTCATGACCCCTGGTAAACTGAACAGGTAGCACAAGGGCATGGAGTGGCACAAGTGCCTCTTAGTTCTTGCCAGAAGTTGGTACAGGAAGACACGTGTACCTGGACTGGTCAGAGCTGTGTAGCTTCCCCTTAGGAGATGACGGACAGGAGACTGGACATAGCACGAACACAGGATCGGAGGACAGTTGACAGGATGTTATGTTGGCTATGGCCTCGGGCAGGTGTGTAGGCAGGGGTGTTGTCTAAGAGACTGCAAGCTGGCGATAGCGGCCGGTTGCACAGATACTCAGGACTGGTGTGAAGTCAGGCAAGCGAGTTGGCAACTGGCAATCAGATCAGGTACAATAGTGTAAGCAGACATAAGGTTGGGGTTCAGGCCAGAGTGAGTAATGGATAAGCAGGTGAGGAAAAGAAGTTGCAGGCAGAAGTGTAGTTCTCATTCAAGACAGGGTCAGCGTGGATGGATATCAGGAGCAGGTCAAGGTAAGCTGGGCTGGTCACAGGTAGTGAGGCACAAAGTCAAGGGTCACAGATAATGGTGTAGACAAGACAGCACTGGCTATCTGTAGATGGCTAGACCTCATGCACATTGCAACTCTTCTAAACGCCTTTCTCCTGGCAGGAGAAAGCAGAGTTAAAAACGCCGGGTTTAGATGCATTCAGGCATTTTAAGCATTTTGCCATCCATTCATTTTTTTGGTTATAACATTAATTTATTCTGCCATTGAAACTAATGAAGGCTCAAGAACCAAATACGTGAGAGCTTAGGTTGTCAAGCATTTCTTTGCGGCAAAACACTCCTCTCCTGAACTCACTGGCCCTTTATATTCCCTGCCTCTAAACGCCACTGCCTCTAAATGCCTGTAAATGCCTATGGGGTTGATTTACTAGAACTGGAGAATGCAAAATTTGGTGCAGCTCTGCATAGAAAACTAATCAGCTTCCATATTTTTTGCCAACGCTTAATTGAACAATCTGAAGTTAGAAGCTGATTGGCTACCCTACACAGGTGCACTAGATTTTGCACTCTCCAGCTGTACTAAATCGACCCCAATGTGTACATGGACACATAGGGCTAACACAGAGGGGCGTTTAGAGGCAGAAAAAAAACGTCAACCACCCTTTTGATGCCTAGAGTACATGAGCCCTAAATAGCTCATTTGCCATTAGCATTAGAAACAGGCTCATGTGTGCACACATTCCTCACCATTCTGTGTATTTGCATGAACTTCCTGACATCACCCAAAGCAGATTGCTGAAGTGCCCATATAAGCAGGAATAACCAGAACTCCTCCAGTGATCCCCAGGAAGAAGAAGGGGGCTTTGATCGTTCACAATTAGGATAACCTCTGCCACTTGCGTTGTACAAGGCTCTCCATCCTGACCATCCAGCTGATCCTCACTGGTTTTGCACCATCAGTCATTCTCCTTATTCATTCTCCGGGTAGGAGTTGATTTACTAAAGGAAAATAGACTTTGCACTTTTGCAAGTTGCCTTTAGTAAATCAACCCTGTAGTGTCATCCAAGGTTTGGGAAAAGCACATCAAATACAAACAAATCACCTTACATTGATATTCACCGTACATTTTGGCAGATGACAGAGTTGCCAATTCCCAGCCTGGGCCTGGCTTTCTAAAAGGGTAGCTCCACTTTCGTGGGGAAAAAAAATTGCAAATAAAGAAAAAAGAATATAGAAGGTAATACAAATTACCTTCCATTTCCAATCTGCAGCTCTGTATTTTTTTGAAAATGCAAAATGGCTACCTGGGGGTGTTGGCATGGACCATAGGGTGAGTACATGGAATGAAAACTGGCTACAAGGGCGAGTTCAGAGGGTGGTGATAAATGGGGAATATTCGGAATGGTCAGGGGTGGGTAGTGGGGTCCCCCAGGGCTCTGTCCTGGGACCAATCCTATTTAATTTATTCATAAACGACCTGGAAGATGGGGTAAACAGCTCAATCTCTGTATTTGCAGACGATACTAAGCTAAGCAGGGCAATAACTTCTCCGCAGGATGTGGAAACCTTACAAAAAGATCTGAACAAATTAATGGGGTGGGCAACTACATGGCAAATGAGGTTCAATGTAGAAAAATGTAAAGTAATGCATTTGGGTGGCAAAAATATGAATGCAATCTATACACTGGGGGGAGAACCTCTGGGGGAATCTAGGATGGAAAAGGACCCGGGGGTCCTAGTAGATGATAGGCTCAGCAATGGCATGCAATGCCAAGCTGCTGCTAACAAAGCAAACAGAATATTGGCATTAAAAAGGGGATCAACTCCAGAGATAGAACAAAAATTCTCCCGCTCTACAAGACTCTGGTCCGGCCGCACCTGGAGTATGCTGTCCAGTTCTGGGCACCAGTCCTCAGGAGGGATGTACTGGAAATGGAGCGAGTACAAAGAAGGGAAACAAAGCTAATAAAGGGTCTGGAGGATATTAGTTATGAGGAAAGGTTGGGAGCACTGAACTTATTCTCTCTGGAGAAAAGACGCTTGAGAGGGGATATGATTTCAATATACAAATACCATAATACAGACCCCACAATAGGGATAAAACTTTTTCGCAGAAGGGAGTTTAACAAGACACGTGGTCACTCATTAAAATTAGACGAAAAGAGGGTTTAACCTTAAACTACGTAGAGGGTTCTTTACTGTAAGAGCAGCAAGGATGTGGAATTTACTAAGTCCGTCAAAAGTCCGTTGAAAGTACGCTGGAAAGTCTGTCGGACCCGTCCGGTCCAAAAGTCCGACTGTGTGTACGCGGCATTAGATAAGCACCTGAACGACCACAACATACAGGGATATACAATGTAATACTGACATATAATCACACATAGGTTGGACTTGATGGACTTGTGTCTTTTTTTAACCTCACCTACTATGTAACTATGTAACAACGTACACAGAAAGCACCCCAGAAACATAATTTCCTGCTTGTGTGATTGGCTCACCAATTTTCCCAGAAGTCTACATTAAGATACAAGGTAGAGGAACAAAGGAACATGCAGAGCTGTATTCTAATTAGACAAGCTGTGTGCATATCTCTCTCCCAGACACAAATTTTAGCTCATGTTATCTCATGCGTCGGAAAACTTGTCAGAAGTGACTCATGCTGATTACAGAGGAATGAAGCACCAGAGAGAAATGACACTTAGAGCTTTGGAGAGAGACAAGTAAACACTACAGATATATGTGCTTAGTTCAAATTTAATGACTAAGGTTTACAACCACTTTAAGGGAGGATTATAGCTATCAGTTTTTTATTGCTATCTGTATCCTATTGGGGAGATTTTCCTTCACTTCCTGTCCTATAGCCAAAGCAGGAAGTCATAGAATATCTCCCCAAAGTGAGGGAATCCCCGTTTGTCACCAGGATCATCAGAACTGGTGTCCCCATTGGAAGATTTCCCCTCAAATCCTGTTCTGGTGGCAACCCAAAATTTGTGATTGTTTTTCACTTTCACTATCGATGATAACAGTCACTAGAGAGGGTGAATCTCCATAACAGGGTGAACAGATGGCAATGAAAACCTAACAGGTGTTCTAATCCCTCTCCACTTTATCTAATACGGGGGAAAAAAAGTTTTGCCTTTAGTTACTCATTTTAAATTATGTATATATGACTATGAGTGTGGTATTTCTGGCGTGTCTTTATATATATATTTAGTAATAAATATAATATCCTTTTAAGGACATCTCTTACAAATTACAGCATCAGTAGTAGGCTCAGATACTTACATGTATCACTATCAAAATTATCTGTATCTAGAAGACATTGTTCACCTTGAAATTGGAATGGTACATTGTGTAATTTCCTGGTGGTGGAATGAATGCCCTGAAAAGCTCCCATAGAAAAGATCAGAATGTTTTAAAGACAAAACAAGGCATGCTAACGTAGTAGACATGGCTGGGATTCCACACCAGCATATTCCCTTCTGTCAATGATGCATTAGAAGATGGAACGGATTGATGTCAACACAGCTGAGGAAATTGCACTAAGGAGGCATCACAATTCCTCTTTTGTAGACCATATGACTATTTCTAATAGCTGATTTCTTACAGACTTCAGAAACTAGTTTGGATATTTGATTTCAATGTAAAATTTTGACCCAAGTCAATATTTTAGTTATAGGTGGATTGGTGGACACTTGTGGTTTGATTCATTCCCTGCATGGAGATTAGGGGCCAGGCGCATGGATTAGGGGGGCGACGCCCCTGCGCCCCTAATGAGTGGGCCACCACTGTTGGGATGTGAGCACAGGTATATCATGTTTTTGTATTGCAGGGCAAGCCAATGAAAAGACCTGAACCTTGTAACTCTCCTGCAACTTGTGTCGATTTACCCCATGGTGGCACTATATCCACTGAAGTATGCTATAAGAGCCCTTTCACACTGGGGGGGCGTCGGCGGTAAAACGCCGCTATTATTAGCGCCATTTTACCATCGGTATGCGGCCGCTAGTGGGGCGGGTGTTACCCCCGCTAGCGGCCGAGAAAGGGTTAAATACCACCGCAAAGCGCCTCTGCAGAGGCGCTTTGCCGGCGGTATAGCCGCGCCGTCCCACTGATTTCAATGGGCAGGAGCGGTAAAGGAGCGGTATACACTCCGCTCCTTCATTGCTCCGAAGATGCTGCTAGCAGGACTTTTTTTACCGTCCTGCCAGCGCATCGCTCCAGTGTGAAAGCCCTCGGGGCTTTCACACTGGTATGCAAGCAGCGGCACTTTCGGGTCGGTTTGCAGGCGCTATTATTAGCGCAATAGCGCCTGCAAACTGCCCCAGTGTGAAAGGGCTCTAAGCAAGTAAGTATTTTGCAGAGCAGAATAGGGACTGGCCAGAGACGCACTTGGCCAGCTTAAAGTGATTGTAAGGCCTGGTTTACACCTATGCATTTTTTAAGTGCGTGTAGCATTTTGCAGAAATGCACTACAGTACATTTAACTTGGTTTCCTATGGGACATGTTCACATCTATTGGGATTTTTATTAACGCAACACGGTGTGTTTCTGCTTCAATAGACTTCAATGGACAGGCTGCGGAAACACAAGTAGTGAATTTTGGGAGCGTTTTTAATGCATTTTGCGTTTTTTAACCTGCCTAACAACAAAAAAACATTTCTCCTTTAACAAAAAAAAACATAATAAATGCAACACGCATCAAAACATGTGTGAAAATGCACCAAAAACTCATGTGCAAAAACGCAAAACACACTGCAAAAAGCATCGCAGAAACTGATCAAGAGCAAACTGCATTAGTGTGAACCTGGCCTAAAGGATCTTTTTTTTTCTTTCTTTCTTTTTTTCTTAAATAATAAACATGTTTTACTTATCTGCTCTGTACAATGGTTTTGCACAGAACAGCTCCAACCCTCCTCTTCTGGGATCCCCTGCCTGGAGCTCCTGGCTGGTCCTCCCTCCCGAGTACACCCCTAGAAAGCCCCACATGGGGGGGGGGGGGGTACTCATGAAGCTGCACTGTGGGTGTCTACCGACACAGACAGTGTGACTTGGCCCCACCCCTGCACTCTCATCGCTGGATTTGATTGACAGCAGCAGGAGCCAATGACCAATGGCTCCTGCTGCTCCCACTCAGGTCCCAGGGTTGCCAACCTCCTACATTTTTTACTAACAAAACATGGAAAATTTACTGATGGAGCACATTTTCTACTGACAACCTGAAAAATGACAGAACTCCTATTAAAAACGAATTAATATTTAAACAGTATAAAACACAATACACATAACAAGTAATTTGTCTGGTTTACACTCACGAAAATAAACACAGCATGTCTTACTCAGTCTGCTGAGATGACCAAGGCTGCATTGCATAACCGCAGTACAAAGAAAGTCAGGTCTGCAGGCTGCCCTTGCTATCTGGTAGATTTGTGTAAATCTCAGAACTAGATAGACAGAAATACAAATCATTTGCAGATAGAACAACTTCCATACATGTATTTTACCATATTTGTAGCTGTTTCTCTGGAGATCAGCTTTACGGTGCCTTGAAAAAGTATTCACACCCCTTGAAATTTTCCACATTTTGTCATGTTACAACCAAAAACATAGATGTATTTTATTGGGATTTTATGTGATAGACCAACACAAAGTGGCACATAATTGTGATGTAGAAGGAAAATGATAAATGGTTTTCAAAATCTTTCACAAATAAATATGTGAAAAGTGTGGTGTGCATTTGTATGGCGCCCCCCGGAGTCAATACTTTGTAGAACCACCTTTCACTGCAATTACAACTGCAAGTCTTTTTGTGGATGTCTCTACCAGCTTTGCACATCTAGAGAGGGACATTTTTGCCCATTCTTCTTTGCAAAATAGCTCAAGCCCTGTCAGATTGGATAAGGAGCGTCTGTGAACAGCAATTTTCAAGTGTTGCCACAGATTCTCAATTGGATTTAAGTTGGGACTTTGACTGGGCCATTCTTACGCCGCGTACACACAAGCAGACTTTTCGACCAGACTGGTCCAACAGACCGAGTCCGGCGGACAATTTGACCGTGTGTGGGCTTCATCGGACCTGCAGCGGACTTTTTCGGTCGAAAATCTTACGGACTTTAGATTTGGAACATGTTTCAAATCTTTACGTCGGAACTCCACTGGACCCAGTTCCTATAGAAATGTCCACTCGTCTGTATGCTAGTCCGACGGACGAAAACCGACGCTAGGGCAGCTATTGGCTACTGGCTATCAACTTCCCTATTTTAGTCCAGTCGTACGTCATCACGTACAAATCCGTGGTACCTCGGTGTGATCGTGCGTAGGCAAGTCCGTTTGTTCGGAAAGTCCGTTGGAAGGCCGCCGAAAGTCCGTCGGACAGACTGTCCGGTCGAAAAGTCCGCTCGTGTGTATGCAGCATAACACATGAATATACTTTGATCTAAACCATTACATTGTAGGTCTGGCTGTATGTTTAGGGTCATTGTCCTGCTGAAGGTGAACCTCCGTCCCAGCCTCAAGTCTTTTGCAGACTCTAATGCCGCTTACACACGAGCGGACTTTTCGACCGGACTGGTCCGACGGTCTATTCGACTGACTTTTTTTTTTCCGAACAAACGGACTTGCCTACACACGATCACACCAAAGTCCGACGGATTCGTACATGATGACGTCTAAAATAAGGAAGTTGATAGCCAGTAGCCAATAGCTGCCCTAGTGTCGATTTTCGTCTGTCGGACTAGCATACAGACGAGCGTACTTTTCGATAGGAACTGGGTCCGGCGGAGTTCCGACGTAAAGATTAGAAATATGTTCCAAATCTAAAGTCTGTCAGATTTTCGACCGAAAAATTCCGCTGCAGGTCCGATAAAGCCCACACACGGTCGAATTGTCCGCCAGACTCGGTCTTTTGTGTACGCAGCATAACAGGTTTTCTTCTAAGATTGCCCTGTATTTTGCTCCATTTATCTTCCCATTATTTCTGACCAGCTTCCCTGTCCCTGCTGAAAAAAAGCATCCCCACAACATGATGCTGCCACCACCGCGTTTTTCATGGTGGGGATGGTGTGTTCAGGGTGATTCCCCCACCTGAGCTGTGGATCTCTGCAGCTCCTCCAGAATTACCATGGGCCTCTTGGTTCTTCTCTTAATAATGCTCTCGTTGCCCGGCCTGTCAGTTTAGGTGGACGGCCATGTCTCGGTAGGTTTGCAGTTGTGCCATACTCATTTCCATTTTCGGATGATGGATTGAACAGTGCTCTGTGAGATGTTTAAAGCTTGGGATATTTTTTGATAACGTAACCCTGCTTTAAACTTCTCCAGAATTTTATCCCTGACCTGTCTGGTATGTTCCTTGGCCTTCATGATGCTGTTTGTTCACTAAGGTTAACAAACCTCTGAGGGCTTCACAGAACAGCTGTATTTATACTGATATTAAATTACACACAGGTGGACTCTATTTACTAAGTAGGTGACTTCTGAAGGCAATTGGTTTCACTAGATTTTAGTTAGGGGTATCAGAGTAAAGGGGGCTGAATATAAATGCACGCCACACTTTTCACATATTTATTTGTAAAAAAAAATTGAAAACCATTTATCATTTTCCTTCCACTTTACAATTATGTGTCGCTTTGTGTTGGTCTATCACATAAAATCCCAATAAAACATATTTTTCAAGGCACTGTAACCTGATCACATTCATCTATAAATATTTTTAAAACTTAAAAGCCATAGTTCACCTTTACCAAAAAACTGCCTATGCAGATATGTGGCACCTGTAGATAAAAACAAACTGTGCAGCTTTGACCAAAGTTGAATAATGCCCTTGCTATAGGTGTAGGTCCTTTATGTATCTCCTGAAGCCTGGCTGAAAAACTCCAGGAGATCACATCATCCTGTCCTTCTTTGTTGCTAGGATGTTGCTATGACACTCCCAGCTGATTCAAACCCCTTTGCATGTGCTCTGTCTTCTCTGACACAGTAGCTCTGAGCTCATCAATATTGTGATGGAGTAGATTGCTGAGTACACATGTGTAGAAGTTTGAGAGCTTGTTTCTATGATGGTGGAGGTGAGCAGTAACAGCCTGGAAGTGTCTTAGTAACGTCCTAGCAACAATGCTGGATGGGATGATGCCATCTCTGGGATTTTTCAGTCAGGCTTTGGGAAGTACGTAAATGGCCTATACCCACAGCAAGGACTTTATTCAACTTTAGTCAGTGATGCACAGTTTTTCTTTTTTTTTTTTACAGGCACCCTTTACTGGCATAGGCAGTTTTTTGGTAAAGGTGAACTAACCCTTTAAGTTTAAACTGCCTACATTTGCCTTTCTTGGGACCCTCTTTCCCCACTCATCAACATGCTACAGAAATGTTTTAATAAGACCTTTTCATTTTCATTAAATTCCTTACTTTAAACCAACAACATTGTCTCTGCATCTACCAGTGGCAGCTGGTGCTAAAAATTTGGAAAAATACTGAAAAAAAAAA
Source organism: Lithobates septentrionalis (assembly GCA_037952835.1). Classification (NCBI taxonomy): domain Eukaryota; kingdom Metazoa; phylum Chordata; class Amphibia; order Anura; family Ranidae; genus Lithobates; species Lithobates septentrionalis. The sequence continues at coordinate 341,326 of JBBDGP010000179.1, forward strand.
AAACATTGATTGCAGTCTCACTGTGCCCATCAATTGCAGCCACTGTGCCCATCAAATGCAGCCACTGTGCCCACCAATTGCAGCCACTGTGCCCATCAAATGCAGCCACTGTGCCCATCAATTTCAGCCACTGTGCCCATTCATTGCAGCCACTGTGCCCATCAAATGCAGCCACTGTGCCATCAACTGCAGCCACTGTGCCCATCAATTGCAGCCACTGTGCCCATTAATTGCAGCCACTGTGCCCATCAAATTCAGCCACTGTGCCATCAACTGCAGCCACTGTGCCCATCAATTGCAGCCACTGTGCCCATTAATTGCAGCCACTGTGCCCATCAAATTCAGCCACTGTGCCATCAACTGCAGCCACTGTGCCCATTAATTGCAGCCACTGTGCCATCAAATGCAGCAACTGTGCCATCAATTGCAGCCACTGTTCCCATCGAATGCAGCCACCATGCCATCAAATGCAGCAACTGTGCCATCAATTGCAGCCACTGTTCCCATCGAATGCAGCCACCATGCCATCAAATGCAGCCACTATGCCCATCAATTGCAGCCACTGTGCTTATGAATTTCAGCCACTGTGCCCATCCAATGCAGCCCCTGTGCCCATCCAATGCAGCCCCTGTGCCCATCAAATGCAGCCACTGTGCCCATCAAATACAGCCACTGTGCCCATCAATTGCAGCCACTGTGACCCTCCGGCAGCATTTAACCGGAGTATGTAATTTCAGTACAGGAGAGGAACCTCTACAACTGTGCAAGAATGAAGGGAAGGCTGGAGGTCATCCTCAAATATCATGTCTCCAGGCCTCTTATGTTTCTGTGAACAGTTGCTGCAGTGCCCATGCACATATTGCAGCCTAGGTTCTTATGGCAAAGCATTGACCAGAATGAGCAGGAGTCAGGGAAGTGAAAGTGAAATGACGTCAAGAAGCACTTGGAGGACCCCATTTTGGTTGGTGTGCACCCATCAGGAAAAGGATCACTTCCTAAATGCTATATACTGTTTCGACTTGTGTATACTCTCTGTGTTTGCTGATAGTCTGCTTCCTTGTTCTATAAGTCAATGGTTAATCAAAATCAGAGCAGGGCCGTAGATAGCTTTCTTCCCTGGGGGGAGGGTTCGACCTTGGGTACCTAGAGGGGAACAATAAGAGCTCCTGCACATGGACACCTATAAACTAGGGTGCATCAACACTTGTTTTTTACCTTTTTTACAATTACCAATATTTGTGCTCAAGCACTCGCCAATACCATCTGGTGCGGTGCAATCTAAGCCCATACAAAACGAATGGGCTCAAATCACACTGCAAAGAATTACATAAGATTTGAACAGGAATGCGTGCGATTCCTATCCGAACCACATGCGGTTTCCCAACTCGCTCCTGTGTGTGCCCACACTGAAGTCACTATGACACGCCTGGGTTCACACAGGAGCGGTGGGGGGAAATTCCTGTTCAAATCACATGCGATTCTGTGCTGTGCAATTTGAGCTCATTCATTTTGTATGGGCTCAAATCGCACTGCAAAGGTATTGGTTTCAGGTATCGGAGCATTTGCACGAGTACGAGAAAATACTTGGCACTTCTGTTTATGGGGTGAGAATACGACTCCATCCCCTTCCTTGGCAACCTCACCGGTGATTGGTGATTGGCAACTCAGCATATGCAAAGCTAACTATCCCTCACTCCCAGAGTCTGAGTATGTGCAGCCGGTGAGGGCCAGCATCAAAATGAACCTGTTAATTTGTCGTGCATGGACAAGGCACAGTTTCCAATTAAAGGAGAACACTAGATCAGTGAATTAGAAATATGTGAGTGTCATGATGTGCTTTACACTTACTCACTTACTCTATGTAGTTTACCCATAAATATTGACTGCTGCAGTGCTGGGCCGCCCCTACCCCTTGTGCTTTATGCTGCAGTTGGTCCATCCCTACAGACTTCTATATGGCCACATACTGCTTCTGACTGGCTTTAACTGGGTGCACTGAGGGCATCTTTTTTCTATGAAGGACAAGGATCTATGAACTGAAGAAAAGAAGTAAGTATAAGGCACACTGTAGCATTTACTTGACCTTGATTCAGTGATAGCCGTTCTTCCAGGAAAGGTGTATTTTTTAAATTAAAAAAAAAACATTAACCCCCTCTTGTTGACGTCATTAAATTGCCATAAAAAAGTAAAGGCTTCATTTCAACTGATCCATCAGTAAGACTTGGTCAGGCGACGACTGCCATCTTGGGTTAGGATCCACAGAACTATGAATGATATATAAGGCTATGAATTTAGGTTCTACCGAACTACGAATGGTACCCAAGGATATGAATGTAGGGTCTACAGAATTAGGAATAGTACCCAAGGTTATGAATGTAGGGTCTACAGAATTAGGAATGGTACTCAAAGCTTTGAATGTAGGGTCTACAGAACTATAAATGGTACAGCTATATAAGAAGGGTTTACGGGACTATTTATGGTACTCAAGACTCTAAATGTAGGATCTACAGGACTATGACTGGTACCCAAGGCTATGAATTTAGGGTTTACTGAACAATGAATGGTACTCAAGGCAAGGAATGTCGGGTCTACAGAACTTGGAATGATACCCAAGGCCATAAATGCAGGGATTCCAGAACTATAAATGGTACCCAAGACTATGCATGTATTGTTTACAGAACTATGAATGGTACTCAAGGCTCTAAATGTAGGGTCTACAGAACTATGAATGGTACCCAAGGCACTGAATGTAGGGTTAAGGTGAGACGTTAGAATCGAGCCATCTAGCAATGGCCAGAAAACAAACAAAAAATTAATTTGAAAAGGTGAATTAAAAAGGAATATGGTTGCACAAATACAAAATCATATTTAAAGCATAATGGGATACACCTGTGAAAAAGTGAAAACAAAACACAATATAAATCACTTAAATAAAGTCCATGTAAATAAGATGTGTCCTTGATGGAAATCAAAAAAAGCCACCACCAACAGTCTCTGAGGGTAAGTTGATGAGGGCAGCAACAAGGTGTTACTGGTGGATGAAAACAGAGGAACACCAAATCCAATGTGACGTCTATGTATGTGTCAGAACCACCACCATAACATCTGAGGAGACTTAGCGGACGTAGAGGACTTAGAAAGACATACGTCTTGTAAGTCACAAAAAGCTTGTTTAGCCACCGAGGCTAGCAGGGTGAAAACATCAGGTATCCAAAACTTCAATAAGTGAGGAAGGAAGATCTGTAGGCAGCTTCAACCGTCCAGAGGTATCAGCAGACCATCCGGATGTATAATTGGAACCATGAGAGAAAGAAGACTCACATGGCGTGATATCGTTTTAAAAGGCATGCATTTATTAAAACATTAAAAGAAAAGCACTCACATGGTATACGATCATAAACAGCTTAAATGGTATCGGACGCGGTGATCATAGGAGGTCCACCCAACATGTTTCGGCTAAGTCAGCCTTGACCCCAGATGAAGGCTGACTTAGCCGAAACATGTTGGGTGGACCTCCTATGATCACCGCGTCCGATACCATTTAAGCTGTTTATGATCGTATACCATGTGAGTGCTTTTCTTTTAATGTTTTAATAAATGCATGCCTTTTAAAACGATATCACGCCATGTGAGTCTTCTTTCTCTCATGGTTCCAATTATACATCCGGATGGTCTGCTGATACCTCTGGACGGTTGAAGCTGCCTACAGATCTTCCTTCCTCACTTATTGAAGTTTTGGATACCTGATGTTTTCACCCTGCTAGCCCCGGTGGCTAAACAAGCTTTTTGTGACTTACAAGACGTATGTCTTTCTAAGTCCTCTACGTCCGCTAAGTCTCCTCAGATGTTATGGTGGTGGTTCTGACACATACATAGACGTCACATTGGATTTGGTGTTCCTCTGTTTTCATCCACCAGTAACACCTTGTTGCTGCCCTCATCAACTTACCCTCAGAGACTGTTGGTGGTGGCTTTTTTTGATTTCCATCAAGGACACATCTTATTTACATGGACTTTATTTAAGTGATTTATATTGTGTTTTGTTTTCACTTTTTCACAGGTGTATCCCATTATGCTTTAAATATGATTTTGTATTTGTGCAACCATATTCCTTTTTAATTCACCTTTTCAAATTAATTTTTTGTTTGTTTTCTGGCCATTGCTAGATGGCTCGATTCTAACGTCTCACCTTGACCTACTCATACACATAGCGCTACACTATATATATATTTGCTGAATTTTTTACTTCTTTGTCTTAGAGGTGTGTTAGCTGCTTACTGTATTATATTTTTTTAGCATCTCTGTAGCAGCGCTGTACTTATCCTTTATCTGTTACTGAATGTAGGGTTCCAGAACTCTGAATAGTACCCAAGGCTATGAATGCAGGGTCTACAGAACTTTGAATGGTACACAAGGCTATGAATGCAGGGTTTTCAGAACTATGAATTGTACCCAAGGCTAAGAATATAGGGTCTATAGAACAATGAATGGTAGCCAAAGCAATGAGCATAGGTTTTCCAGAACTGTGAATGGTACCCAGGGCTATGAATGTAGGTTCTACAGAACTATAAATGATACCCAAGGCCATGAATGTAGGGTCTTTAAAACTATGAATGGTACTTAAGGCTATGAATGTAGGGTCTTTAAAACTATGAATGGTACTTAAGGCTATGAATGTAGGAATTTCAGAACTCGTAATGTTACTCAAGGCTATGAATGGAGAGTCTACAGAACTATGAATGGGACCCAAGGCTATGAATGTAAGGTTTACAGGACTTTGAATGGTACTCAAGGCTCTAACTGTAGGATCTACAGTACTATGAATGGTACCCAAGGCTCTGAATGTAGGGTTCCAGAACTCTGAATGGTACCCAAGGCTATGAATGTAGGGTCAACAGACCTCTGAATGGTACCCAAGGCTATGAATGCAGGGTTTCCAAAACTATGAATGGTACCCAAGGCTAGGAATATGGGGTCTACAGAACTATGAATAGTACCCAAAGCTATGAGTGTAGGGTTTCCAGAAGTATGAATGGTAACCAGGGCTATGAATGCAGGGTCTACAGAACTATGAATGATACCCATTATGATCCTAAAAGGAATGATCCAGTAATTGTTTGACCCTCAAACAATGTTGAGTGAAATCAAACATGTAGACCATTTGATATGGTTGGGAGCAGATGTGTAAAAGAGGGATCTCAAGCACTAAGATCTTCGTACCAAAAACACAGAGAAAAATGAGCACTGGTGCATAAGTAAATTAAAATAATAATAATAACAATATTAATAAAAAGACAGTTTTGGGTGGACTGACCCTTCAAAGCAAATTCCTCCCAAAAACATACATTTTAGAATATTAACAAGCATCAGTGAGTTGAAAAACCATTGTGCTTCTTATATCAAACAGAGATTTCAGTTGTGAGATATCCTCCATCCTGCCCAACAAGTACAGCCTGTACAAATCCAAACATTGGTGTCACACTCCCCAAGATGGATTCTCTGTAATGTAGAATAAGCAAAAAAATTAGAGAGCTTAGCTGCAGAAGGGCGCCACTTTCATAATGGCCTGGTGGGAGGGGCCGGAGACACAAAATAAGATGGAGAAATCTCGCTGCCAGAGTCCAGGAGAGATGATAAGAATTTGTTTGGTGATTCCACTCTCTGGTGCTTACCTAAGTTTGCTTTTAAACTTTGTAGCTTTCACATGACAGGACAGAAACACAGTGCTACATTGTTATCATCCCCTTCTATTAAAGTAACTGTTTATGTCATTTAACCTGGAAAGAGCGGTACATTGCAGCAAATCCAGTACCTTTTGCTGACTCTTTCTTCACCTCACGTTTGCTAAGTTACTGTGAATTTAGTGATAGAATAATTATTATTTTGCATCATACCAAAAGTTCTCTTACAGGGTGACGTTGATGTTGTGGATACAGTTATGTAAAGGTTAAAAGTGGAGAAAACACACTTAGAATATTGATTGCAGATAAAAATCAAACGATTCATCTAGTCCACATATTTATTATACTTCACTAATGCGTATCATGAATAATAAATCTAAATCATGCAAAGGATTTAGATTTATCACAGGTGTTTTTATAGTACCATTGATATATGCAGCACTTTACATATATTGTACGTTCACATCAGTCCCGGCCCTCAAGGAGCTATCAATCTAAGGCCCCTAGCTTAAATACTACAGGCCAGTTTATACATGAGCTAATTATCCCACCAGCATATCTTTGGAGTGTGGAAGGTAAGCAGAGTACCTAGAGGAAGCCCATGCATATACAGGGAGAACATGCAAACTCCATACCAGTAGTGTTGTTGTTGGAAATCAAACCAAAGACCCTAGCACTGCAAGGTAGAGGTTGATTTTTCTGCTTCATCTTCTGGAAGTCCTTTCCAATCGGCTACTACACCTTCTATAAAAAGACTTTCTACCATTACTGTTGATATTTGCAGTTTTACCCAGTGCATCCCTCTCCTTCACCTACATATCCACATTTCCTTATTACCCCCATTTCCAGATTATTCCATTTTCAAACTATCCCCATTTCCCAAAGATTCTAATTTCTTACCTATCCCCATTTACTAACTATTCTCATTCGATAACTGTCCTAATTTCTTAACCAGTCTAATTACCTAACTATACCCATTTCCTAAGTATCTTCATTTCCTAACTATTCTCATTCCTTACCTATCTTTGTTTCCTAACTATCCTGGTTTCCTATATCCTCATTTCCTATTCATAATCATTGCCTAACTATCCTCATTCTCTATACAGTCTATTCACATTCTTTAACTATCGTCACTGTCTATATGTTCTAATTTCCTAACTATCCCCATCTCCTGACTATCCTCATTTCCTTTGTATTCTCATTTCCTATGTATTCTCATTTCCTAACTATCCTCATTTCCTATATATCCCCATTCCATAACTACCCTCTTTGCCTATATATTCTAGTTTTCTAACTATCCCCACTTCCTAACTATTCTCATTTCCTATATATCCTCATTTCCTAACCATCCTCATTTCCCAACTTTCCTCATTTCCTATATATCCTTGTTTCCTGACCATCCTCATTTTCCAATTTTCCTAATTTCCTATATATCCTTGTTTCCTAACCATCCTCATTTCCAAACTTTCCTATATATCCTCGTTTCCTAATCATCCTCATTTCCCATTTTTCCTAATTTCCTTTATATCCTCCTTTCCTAGCCATCCTCATTTCCCAACTTTCCTCATTTCCTATATATCCACATTTGCTAACTGTTTTCATTCCCTAACTATCCTCACTTCCTAACGATTCACTTTTGCTAGAAGTCCTCATTTCTTATATATCCCTATTTCCTAACTCTCCCCATTTCCTAACCATCCTCATTTCCTATATATCCTCGTTTCCTAGCGATCCTCATTTCTCAACTTTCCTCATTTCCTATATATCCACATTTGCTAACTTTTCCCATTTCCTAACTATCCTCATTTCCTAACTATTCGCTTTTGCTAGAAGTCCTCATTCCTTATATATCCCCATTTCCTAACTCTCCCCATTTCCTAACCATCCTCAGTTCCCAACTTTCCTCATTTCCTATATATGCTTGCTTCCTAACCATCCTCATTTTCCAACTTCCCTCATTTCCTATAGATCCTCCTTTCCTAGCCATCCTCATTTCCCAACTTTCCTAATTTTCTATATATCCACATTTGCTTACTTTTCCCATTTCCTAATTCATTTCCTAACTATTCGCTTTTGCTAGAAGTCCTCATTTCTTATATATCCCAATTCCTAACTCTTCTCATTTGTTATATATCCTCGTTTCCTAGCCATCCTCATTTCCTATGCATCAACATTTGCTAACTTTTTGTTCATTTCCTAACTATCCTCACTTCCTAACTATTCACCTTTGCCAGAAGTCCTCATTCCTTATATATATCCCAATTTCCTAACTTATCCTCATTTCCTAGTTCAACCACGATTCTTATGCCCCGTACACACGGTCCGATTTTCCAACGGAAAATGTGTGATAGGACCTTGTTGTCGGAAATTCCGACCGTGTGTAGGCTCCATCACACATTTTCCATCGGATTTTCCAACACACAAAGTTTGAGAGCAGGCTATAAAATTTTCCGACAACAAAATCCGTTGTCGGAAATTCCGATCGTGTGTACACAAATCCGACGGACAAAGTGCCACGCATGCTCAGAATAAATAAAGAGATGAAAGCTATTGGCCACTGCCCCATGTTTATAGTCCCGACGTACGTGTTTTACGTCACCGCGTTCAGAACGATCGGATTTTCCGACAACTTTGTGTGACCGTGTGTATGCAAGACAAGTTTGAGCCAACATCCGTCGGAAAAAAATCCTAGGATTTTGTTGTCGGAATGTCCGAGCAAAGTCCGACCGTGTGTACGGGGCATTAGAGGTTTGTCCCTAGAAATGTTTGCCTTTGGGAATTTCCCCCCCTTTTTAAAAAATATATTAAAAGTTCTCTTTAAAATATCTTTAAAGCACCATGACTATATCATGTCGCCTTTCTGAGTCATTTTTAAACAAGTGCAATTAAAAAGGTATAATTCAACTTAATATGCAAGGATGTTATCTCGGTGTATCTCAACTGTCAAAAAAAACAAAAAACAAACAGTACTAAGTGCCCCTGGAAATGACGTTGAAATGACTGTTCACCTATAAACTTGCGCCCGTGAACATGAGTTGAAGGTGTTCTATGCAGGATGACAAGGATGCAGATGGGGAGGAGTAAACTAGTAAAAAAAAAAATCAAAAAATAAATCAGTTCTTACCCAGCTTGCCATCAATGACAGTGAGGGCGATCTGATCCATCAACACCAGACTGAAGCCCACGTCTTGGTCTCTACAGCGCTGCCTCAGTGCCTCCAGGATGCGCATCTGTGGGTAATCCTTCAGGATATTCCTGCTTGTCAGCAGCCACAGCTGGGCGCACATGGTGGAAACAGTCAAGTGCAACAACAACAACAAATAAAAAAAAACAAGGAAAGGAAAAGACTGTGCACCAAAATGCAGCAAGGTCAGCGGTGCCTGGGACCTGGGAAGGCCTGGGTGCAGCAGGCAGCTAAGTGCTTGCTCTGTAATGAAGAATCAGCTGCATTAAAGCAATCTCCAGCAGCCATGCGCCATCAGAAGGGGACTGTGATCACCGACTCCCCTACATAATACAGCATTCAGTGGGCAAACCCCTTGATGGAATCAATATGGGCGGACCCTGCAAAATCCATGTCAGATCCCATTTATTTCAGCCTCTCTCCTCCCTCCCCCCCCCCCCCTTACTATAGCAGCAGCAGCAGCAGGGACAGAGGTGACCCCCCCAGCACCAGGCTCTGTGTGTTTATTGGCTGGCTCTGCCTCTCTATCAGTTCAGTTATTTGCACTTCACGGATCACCGTCCTCCCAGCACTCAGCACCGGGATCATCGGATTACCTGCAGCCCGCCCGGGGGGAAGCCAGCGCTGCATACGAGGGAAAAAAGGTTATTCCTAATGATGAGCGGTGCTGCGGCGCCGGCCAATCACAGGCTCGGAGAAGGAAGCGGCCAATGGGGGGCGGAGGGATGTCAGTCTTGAGACTAGGCGGGCGGCCAATCAGAGCGCTCGGATGAGAGTGGAGGGGGTGGTGGAGATGCTCGCTGGGTACCAGAGCTGAGCGCTTCTCTGCAATGACCCGACAATAAGATGGGCAGAGGAGGGGGACACGGGAAGAATGGGGGGAAGAATGGGGGGACAACTGGGGGGGGGGGGGGGGGATGGGGGAGTAGAATGGGGGGAGAATAAGAGGAAGAATGGGGGAGGGAGGATGGGGGGTGCCGGGTAATGGAGGATCTCTGTGTACTGAATGAAGGACTGTCAGGTGAACAGTACAAGTAGAGAGCGGGGACAGGGGAAGCAGCGCAGGAGCTAGTGATCAGGTTAGTAAACCAATCACCACCAATACTGGGAGGAGGGGACTACAGCCTGCCACTGATCACCAATTCTGGAGGGAGGGGGCTACAGCCTGCCACTGACCACCAATGCTGGAGGGAGGGGGCTACAGCCTGCCACTGGCCACCAGTCCTGGGGGGAGGGGGTTTACAGCCTGCCACTGACCACCGATACTGGGGGAGGGGGTTTACAGCCTGCCACAACCACAAATCCAGGGAGGAGGGGGTTTACAGCCTGCCACTGACCACCAATCCTGGGGGAGGGGGTTTACAACCTGCCACTGACCACCAGTCCTGGGGAGAGGGGACTACAGCCTGCCACTGACCACCAATCCTGGGGTTGGGGGCTACATACTGCCACCAACCACCAGTCCTGGGGGGAGGGGGATACAGCCTGCTACGACCACCATTCCTTATTGGAGGGGGTTTACAGCCTGCCACTGACCACCAATCCTGAGGGGAGGGGACTACAGCCTGCCACTGACCACAAATCCTGGGGGTTGGGGCTACATACTGCCACCGACCACCAGTCCTGGGGGAGGGGGATACAGCCTGCCATGACCACCAATCCTGTATGGAGGGGGTTTACAGCCTGCCACTGACCACCAATTCTGAGGGGAGGGGGCTACAGCCTGCCACTGACCACCACTCCTGGGGGGAGGGGGCTACAGCCTGCCACTGACCACCATTACTCGGGGAAGGGGGCTACAGCCTGCCACTGACCACCATTCCTGGGGGGAGGGGGCTACAGCCTGCCACTGACCACCAATCCTGGGGGGAGGGGGATACAGCCTGCCACTGACCACCATTCCTGGGGGAGGGGGCTACAGCATGCCACTGACCACCATTTCTGGGGGGAGCGGGCTACAGCCTGCCACTGACCACCAATCCTGGGGGGAGGGGACTACAGCCTGCCACTGACCATCAATCCTGGGGTAGGGGACTACAGCCCGCCACTGACCACCAATCCTGGGGGGAGGGGGTTTACAGCCTTCCACTGACCACCGATACTGGGGGAGGGGGTTTACAGACTGCCACAACCACCAATCCAGGGAGGAGGGGGTTTACAGCCTGCCACTGACCACCAATCCTGGGGGGAGGGGTTTACAACCTGCCACTGACCACCAGTCCTGAGGAGAGGGGACTACAGCCTGCCACTGACCACCAATCCTGGTGGTTGGGGGCTACATACTGCCACCAACCACCAGTCCTGGGGGGAGGGGGATACAGCCTGCTACGACCACCATTCCTGTATGGAGGGGGTTTACAGCCTGCCACTGACCACCAATCCTGAGGGGAGGGGGATACAGCCTGCCACTGACCACCAATCCTGAGGGGAGGGGACTACAGCCTGCCACTGACCACAAATCCTGGGGGTTGGGGCTACATACTGCCACCGACCACCAGTTCTAGCGGAGGGGGATACAGTCTGCAATGACCACCAATCCTGTATGGAGAGGCTTACAGCCTGCCATTGACCCCCATCCCTGAGGGGAGGGGGCTACAGCCTGCCACTGACCACCAATCCTGAGGAGAGGGGACTACAGCCTGCCACTGACCACAAATCCTGGGGGTTGGAGCTACATACTGCCACCGACCACCAGTCCTGGGGGAGGGGGATACAGCCTGCCACGACCACCAATCCTGTATGGAGGGGGTTTACAGCCTGCCATCGACCACCAATTCTGAGGGGAGGGGGCTACAGCCTGCCACTGACCACCATTCCTGGGGGAAGGGGGCTACAGCCTGCCACTGACCACCATTCCTGGGGGGGAGGGGGCTACAGCCTGCCACTGACCACCAATCCTGGGGGGAGGGGGCTACAGCCTGCCACTGACCACCATTCCTGGGGGAGGGGGATACAGCCTGCCACTGACCACCAATCCTGGGGGGAGGGGGCTACAGCCTGCCACTGACCACCAATCCTGGGGGGAGGGGGCTACAGACTGCCACTGGCCACCAGTCCTGGGGGGAGGGGGGTAGAGAGCGGGTACAGGGGAAGCAGCGCAGGAGCTAGTGATCAGGTTAGTAAACCAATCACCACCAGCTCTGGGGGGAGGGGGACTACAGCCTGCCACTGACCACCAATCCACTGACCACCAATCCTGACCACCATTCCTGGGGGGGAGGCTACAGCCTGCCACTGACCACCAATCCTGGGGAGAGGGGGCTACAGCCTGCCATGACCACCAATCCTGGGAGGAGGGGGTTTACAGCCTGCCACGGACCACCAATCCAGGGGGGAGGGGGTTTACAGCCTTCCACCGACTACCAATCCTGGGGGGAGGGGGTTTACAGCCTGCCACTGACCACCGATACTGGGGGAGGGGGTTTACAGCCTGCCACAACCACAAATCCAGGGAGGAGGGGGTTTACAGCCTGCCACTGACCACCAATCCTGGGGGAGGGGGTTTACAACCTGCCACTGACCACCAGTCCTGGGGAGAGGGGACTACAGCCTGCCACTGACCACCAATCCTGGGGTTGGGGGCTACATACTGCCACCAACCACCAGTCCTGGGGGGAGGGGGATACAGCCTGCTACGACCACCATTCCTTATTGGAGGGGGTTTACAGCCTGCCACTGACCACCAATCCTGAGGGGAGGGGACTACAGCCTGCCACTGACCACAAATCCTGGGGGTTGGGGCTACATACTGCCACCGACCACCAGTCCTGGGGGAGGGGGATACAGCCTGCCATGACCACCAATCCTGTATGGAGGGGGTTTACAGCCTGCCACTGACCACCAATTCTGAGGGGAGGGGGCTACAGCCTGCCACTGACCACCACTCCTGGGGGGAGGGGGCTACAGCCTGCCACTGACCACCATTACTCGGGGAAGGGGGCTACAGCCTGCCACTGACCACCATTCCTGGGGGGAGGGGGCTACAGCCTGCCACTGACCACCAATCCTGGGGGGAGGGGGATACAGCCTGCCACTGACCACCATTCCTGGGGGAGGGGGCTACAGCATGCCACTGACCACCATTTCTGGGGGGAGCGGGCTACAGCCTGCCACTGACCACCAATCCTGGGGGGAGGGGACTACAGCCTGCCACTGACCATCAATCCTGGGGTAGGGGACTACAGCCCGCCACTGACCACCAATCCTGGGGGGAGGGGGTTTACAGCCTTCCACTGACCACCGATACTGGGGGAGGGGGTTTACAGACTGCCACAACCACCAATCCAGGGAGGAGGGGGTTTACAGCCTGCCACTGACCACCAATCCTGGGGGGAGGGGTTTACAACCTGCCACTGACCACCAGTCCTGAGGAGAGGGGACTACAGCCTGCCACTGACCACCAATCCTGGTGGTTGGGGGCTACATACTGCCACCAACCACCAGTCCTGGGGGGAGGGGGATACAGCCTGCTACGACCACCATTCCTGTATGGAGGGGGTTTACAGCCTGCCACTGACCACCAATCCTGAGGGGAGGGGGATACAGCCTGCCACTGACCACCAATCCTGAGGGGAGGGGACTACAGCCTGCCACTGACCACAAATCCTGGGGGTTGGGGCTACATACTGCCACCGACCACCAGTTCTAGCGGAGGGGGATACAGTCTGCAATGACCACCAATCCTGTATGGAGAGGCTTACAGCCTGCCATTGACCCCCATCCCTGAGGGGAGGGGGCTACAGCCTGCCACTGACCACCAATCCTGAGGAGAGGGGACTACAGCCTGCCACTGACCACAAATCCTGGGGGTTGGAGCTACATACTGCCACCGACCACCAGTCCTGGGGGAGGGGGATACAGCCTGCCACGACCACCAATCCTGTATGGAGGGGGTTTACAGCCTGCCATCGACCACCAATTCTGAGGGGAGGGGGCTACAGCCTGCCACTGACCACCATTCCTGGGGGAAGGGGGCTACAGCCTGCCACTGACCACCATTCCTGGGGGGGAGGGGGCTACAGCCTGCCACTGACCACCAATCCTGGGGGGAGGGGGCTACAGCCTGCCACTGACCACCATTCCTGGGGGAGGGGGATACAGCCTGCCACTGACCACCAATCCTGGGGGGAGGGGGCTACAGCCTGCCACTGACCACCAATCCTGGGGGGAGGGGGCTACAGACTGCCACTGGCCACCAGTCCTGGGGGGAGGGGGGTAGAGAGCGGGTACAGGGGAAGCAGCGCAGGAGCTAGTGATCAGGTTAGTAAACCAATCACCACCAGCTCTGGGGGGAGGGGGACTACAGCCTGCCACTGACCACCAATCCACTGACCACCAATCCTGACCACCATTCCTGGGGGGGAGGCTACAGCCTGCCACTGACCACCAATCCTGGGGAGAGGGGGCTACAGCCTGCCATGACCACCAATCCTGGGAGGAGGGGGTTTACAGCCTGCCACGGACCACCAATCCAGGGGGGAGGGGGTTTACAGCCTTCCACCGACTACCAATCCTGGGGGGAGGGGGTTTACAGCCTGCCACTGACCACCAATCCTGGGGGGAGGGGGCTACAGCCTGCCACTGACCACCAATCCTGGGGGGAGGGGGATACAGCCTGCCACTGACCACCATTCCTGGGGGAGGGGGCTACAGCATGCCACTGACCACCATTTCTGGGGGGAGCGGGCTACAGCCTGCCACTGACCACCAATCCTGGGGGGAGGGGACTACAGCCTGCCACTGACCATCAATCCTGGGGTAGGGGACTACAGCCCGCCACTGACCACCAATCCTGGGGGGAGGGGGTTTACAGCCTTCCACTGACCACCGATACTGGGGGAGGGGGTTTACAGACTGCCACAACCACCAATCCAGGGAGGAGGGGGTTTACAGCCTGCCACTGACCACCAATCCTGGGGGGAGGGGTTTACAACCTGCCACTGACCACCAGTCCTGAGGAGAGGGGACTACAGCCTGCCACTGACCACCAATCCTGGTGGTTGGGGGCTACATACTGCCACCAACCACCAGTCCTGGGGGGAGGGGGATACAGCCTGCTACGACCACCATTCCTGTATGGAGGGGGTTTACAGCCTGCCACTGACCACCAATCCTGAGGGGAGGGGGATACAGCCTGCCACTGACCACCAAACCAGGGAGGAGGGGGTTTACAGCCTGCCATTGACCACCAATCCTGGGGGGAGGGGGCTTACAGCCTGCCACTGACCACCAATTCAGGGGGAGGGGATTTACAGCCTTCCACAGACCACCAATCCAGGGAGGAGGGGATTTACAGCCTGCCACTGACCATCAATCCAGGGAGGAGGGGGTTTATAGCCTGCCACTGACTACCAATCCTGGGGGGAGGGGGTTTACAACCTGCCACTGATCTCCAATCCTGGGGGGGAGAGGGTTTAAAGCCTGCCACTGACCACTAAGTCTGGTGGGAGGGGGTTTACAACGTACCACTGACCACCAATCCGGGGGGAGGGGGTTTACAGCCTGCTACTGACCACCGATGCTGGGGGGGTTATATCTACAGAATGCCACTGATCACCAATCCTGGTGGGAGGGGATACACAGCCTGCCACTGACCACCAATCCTAGGAGGAGGGGGTTCAAAGCCTGCCACTGACCAATGCTGGGGAGGGGGAGTTATTACTACAACTTGCCACTGACCAACGCTGCTGGGGGTGGGGGCTCCTATTACCGCTTAAGAATGCCACTGACTACCACTGCCCAGGGGTGGGGAGTCAATACAGCCTACCATTCACTATCAACAATGGCAGGGATTTTGTTTGAGCTTGTCAATGACCACCAATTCTGGTGTGGGATATAGGTTATTATAGCTTGTCATTGACCACTAATACTGGGGGGGAGGTTATTATTACACCCTGCAACTGATCATGCATGCTTGGAGGGGATAGGGTTATTATTACAGCCTAAGCCTGCCACTGACCACTAATGATGGGGGTGGGGGGGGGCATTATTACAGCCTTCTAGTAACCATCATTGTTGGGGGGGTTCTTATGACGGACTCGAGACCACACCTCTGACCCTGATCAGGTCCTGTCTAGCGTAGATGTTGCTTTGTTGGAGTTAGCAGAGCCCTTACAGTACCTACCTAATTTATGAAGCCATTGCCTGCTTCTTGTTTCCTTATCTTTTTTCTTTTTGGAGACTTTTGAGTCAATACTCTCCTTTTTTCTTTTTTTTTCAGCAGTACACTCAATATAGGCGTCCTCCTGTTTATGAGATACATTACCCTTTATTTTCTGTTTATATCTCCTCTGTTTTGGTATTCAATAATCGAATGCAGTTGACATGCCCCTCGCTGGAAGATGATTTTTCTGCTTATGTGGTCTTTTTCCCAACAGACGGGCCCCCTTACTATTAAAGTGCAAGTTCCTGCACTTTAATGCCGCATACACACGACCGGTTTTCCCGTCGGAATAAACTCTGAAGGTTTTTCTGACGGAATTCAGACGGAATTCCGCTGAAACTGTCTTGCGTACACACAATCACACCATAGTCCGACCGTCCAGAACGCGGTGACGTACAACACGTACGATGGGACTAGAAAAAGGCAGTTCAATAGCTTCTGTCTCGTACTTGCTTCAGAGCATGCGTCGTTTTTAGTCAGTCGGAACAGCATACAGAGGAGTGGTTTTCCCGATAGGAATTGGATATTTAGAACATGTTCTATTTCTAGGTCCGTCAGAATTTTCGAAAAGGAAAGTCCCATGAGGCCTACACAGGATCAGAATATACGATGAAAAGCTTCCGTCTGACTTTTTTTGTCGGACATTCCGCTCGTGTGTACGCGGTATAATAGTAATATCACCCAAATTGTCCTCTCCGCTCTTCTCAAGACCTCCTACTCTCAAACTCTCTCGTCTCCTCCTCTTATGCTCATCTCCAGGATTTCTCCAGAGCCTTTCCCATCCTCTGGAACTCGCTACCTCCACCGGTCCGGCTATCCCCTACTCTTGCTACCTTAAGGCGATCCCTGAAAACTCATCTCTACAGGAAAGCCTATCACGTCTCCAACTAATCTCCTACCACTTCCATCAGCTCATTCCCCACAGCTAAAACCTTTTGTACCACCTGCCCCACCCTATTAGATTGTAAGCTCTTCTGAGCAGGGCCCTCCTAATCCTCTTGTATTTTATTGTATTGTCTCCTTTTTATATTGTAAAGCGCTGCGTAAACTGTTGGCGCTATATAAATCCTGTATAATAATAATAATAACTTCTGGGTATGAGTAAGCACTTAGCATAAGTGCGAAACGCGTTAGCTGTTTGCCTGTACTTTTCCGCTACAGTGTCCTGTATGCTCCCTATTTGATAATAAAGACACTTGCATTTTTTCCCGGTGTGCGGCTGTCCGGATCTTTTCGTATACTTCCTGCCTGACTCAGCATTAGCCAGCACCTGGGGCTCTTTCCTTTTGGAGGCAATCATGTTCTCTACACCTGGCTTGAATCCATACCTGTGCGGTGAAGCCTCTCTCGCTACTAAACCAGACCCAGAGTCTGTGACATTTGAAAAGAAAAGAAAAAAAGCATGACTACATTTCAAAAATAAGCCTACAGAATAACGTATTTAAATAAAAAGACATAGGAGGTTATTTACGAAAGGCAAATCCACTTTGCACTACAAGTGCAAACTACAAGTGCAAACTACAAGTGCAAAGTGCACTTGAAATTGGACTGAGTGCACTTGGAAGTGCAGTCGCTATAAATCTGGGGGGTAGATCTGAAATGAGGGGAAGCTCTGCTGATTTTATTATCCAATCATGTGCAAGCTAAAACGCGTTTTTTTTATTTTCCTTGCATGTCCCCCTTGGATCTACAGCGACTGCACTTCCAAGTGCACTTTCAGTGCAATTTCAAGTGCACTTTGCACTTGTAGTGCGAAGTGGATTTGCCTTTCGTAAATAACCCCCCCGTAGTGTTAGCCATAAATTGGACGGAGTTAATAAAATATACCCTGATACATAAAATAAAAAATCCCATTGATTGTGTGTCTGTCCAGGTTAAAAGCAAGGCCATTAGCCGATCAACAATGGTAATGGTCTTTTGTAAACCGCAAATGCGTATTTTAAATAGACAGCATATTATAAAACTTAGAGGCAATGAATACACACAACTGACCTGTTTTATTGTTCATCTGACAGCGGGCACATTTCTTAAATAAATATTCCAGATACAAATGTTAAAGGGGAACTAAACTCTGGAAGCTGTACCCATTAAAAGGCAGCCAGCGGGCAAAGGGTGAGTACCATGGAACACGGTGAAGACCGTCATCATCAAGTGGAGAAAATATGGCACAACAGTGGCATTACCAAGAACTGGACGTCCCTCCAAAATTGATGAAAAGACGAGAAGAAAACTTTTCAGGGAGGCTGCCAAGAGGCTACAGCAACATTAAAGGAGCTGCAGGAATATCAAGTATGGGCTGTGTGGTACATGTGACAACAATCTCCCGTAGGAGAATCCGCAGAGGTGATCAAATACCACCAAAAGAAACCTCTATTTGTGGGAAAAAAAGGACATCAATTTTATTTTGTGTACAATGTCATACGCCAGTGGAATTGTCAGTTAAAGCGACGCAGTGCCGTATCGCAAAAAATGGCCTGGTCATAAAGGGGGTGAAACCTTCCAGAGTTTAAGTGGTTACACCAATGTAAAGGGTCACTGGCTACCAATAAGAAAAAAGGCACGTTCCATTGACTACCAATGTAAGGAGTGACCTCCCCACTGACAACCAATGTAAGGAGTGACCTCCCTACTGACTACCAATGTAAAGAGTGACCTCCCCACTGACAACCAATGTAAAGAGTGACCTCCCCACTGACAACCAATGTAAGGAGTGACCTCCCTACTGACTACCAATGTAAGGAGTGACCTTCCCACTGACTACCAATGTAAGGAGTGACCTCCCCACTGACAACCAATGTAAGGAGTGACCTCCCTACTGACTACCAATGTAAAGAGTGACCTCCCCACTGACTACCAATGTAAAGAGTGACCTCCCCACTGACAACCAATGTAAGGAGTGACCTCCCTACTGACTACCAATGTAAGGAGTGACCTTCCCACTGACTACCAATGTAAGGAGTGACCTCCCTACTGACTACCAATGTAAGGAGTGACCTCCCCACTGACTACCAATGTAAAGAGTGACCTCCCCACTGACTACCAATGTAAGGAGTGACCTCCCCACTGACTACCAATGTAAAGAGTGACCTCCCCACTGACTACCAATGTAAGGAGTGACCTCTCCACTGACTACCAATGTAAAGAGTGACCTCCCCACTGACAACCAATGTAAGGAGTGACCTCCCCACTGACTACCAATGTAAGGAGTGACCTCCCCACTGACTACCAATGTAAAGAGTGACCTCCCCACTGACAACCAATGTAAGGAGTGACCTCCCTACTGACTACCAATGTAAGGAGTGACCTCCCCACTGACTACCAATGTAAAGAGTGACCTCCCCACTGACTACCAATGTAAGGAGTGACCTCTCCACTGACTACCAATGTAAGGAGTGACCTCTCCACTGACTACCAATGTAAGGAGGGACCTTCCCACTGACTACCAATGTAAGGAGTGACCTCTCCACTGACTACCAATGTAAGGAGTGACCTCTCCACTGACTACCAATGTAAGGAGGGACCTTCCCACTGACTACCAATGTAAGGAGGGACCTTCCCACTGACTACCAATGTAAGGAGTGACCTTCCCACTGACTACCAATGTAAGGAGGGACCTTCCCACTGACTACCAATGTAATGAATGACTCCCCCACTGACTACCAATGTGAGGATTGACCTCCCCACTGACTACCAATGTAAGGAGTGACCTCCCCCTGACTACCAATGTAAGGAGGGACCTTCCCACTGACTACCAATGTAAGGAGGGACCTTCCCACTGACTACCAATGTAAGGAGGGACCTTCCCACTGACTACCAATGTAAGGAGGGACCTTCCCACTGACTACCAATGTAATGAATGACTCCCCCACTGACTACCAATGTGAGGATTGACCTCCCCACTGACTACCAATGTAAAGAGTGACCTCTCTGCTGACAACCAATGTAAGGAGTGACCTCTCCACTGACAACCAATGTAAGGAGTGACCTCCCCACTGACTATCAATGTAAAGAGTGATCTCTCTACTGACAACCAATGTAAGGAGTGACCTCCCCACTGACAACCAATGTATGGAGTGACCTCCCCACTGACTACCAATGTAAGGAGTGACCTCCCCACTGACTACCAATGTAAGGAGTGACCTCTCCACTGACTACCAATGTAATGAATGACTCCCCCACTGACTACCAATGTAAAGAGTGACCTCTCTGCTGACAACCAATGTATGGAGTGACCTCCCCACTGACAACCAATGTAAGGAGTGACCTCCCCACTGACTATCAATGTAAAGAGTGATCTCTCTACTGACAACCAATGTAAGGAGTGACCTCCCCACTGACAACCAATGTATGGAGTGACCTCCCCACTGACTACCAATGTAAGGAGTGACCTCCCCACTGACAACCAATGTATGGAGTGACCTCCCCACTGACTACCAATGTAAGGAGTGACCTCCCCACTGACTACCAATGTAAGGAGTGACCTTCCCACTGACTACCAATGTAAGGAGTGACCTCCCCACTGACTACCAATGTAAGGAGTGACCTCTCCACTGACTACCAATGTAAGGAGGGACCTTCCCACTGACTACCAATGTAAGGAGTGACCTCCCCACTGACTACCAATGTAAGGAGTGACCTCTCCACTGACTACCAATGTAAGGAGTGACCTCCCCACTGACTACCAATGTAAGGAGTGACCTCTCCACTAACTACCAATGTAAGGAGTGACCTCCCCACTGACTACCAATGTAAGGAGTGACCTTCCCACTGACTACCAATGTAAGGAGTGACCTCTCCACTGACTACCAATGTAAGGAGGGACCTTCCCACTGACTACCAATGTAAGGAGTGACCTCTCCACTGACTACCAATGTAAGGGGGGACCTTCCCACTGACTACCAATGTAAGGAGTGACCTCCTCACTGACTACCAATGTAAGGAGTGACCTCTCCACTGACAACCAATGTAAGGAGTGACCTCTCCACTGACTACCATTGTAAGGAGTGACCTCTCTACTGACTACCAATGTAAGGAGTGACCTCTCCACTAACAACCAATGTAAGGAGTGACCTCCCCACTGACAACCAATGTAAGGAGTGACCTCTCCACTGACAACCAATGTAAGGAGTGACCTCCCCACTGACAACCAATGTAAGGAGTGACCTCTCCACTGACTACCAATGTAAGGAGTGACCTTCCCACTGACTACCAATGTAAGGAGTGACCTCCCCACTGACTACCAATGTAAGGAGTGACCTCTCCACTGACTACCAATGTAAGGAGGGACCTTCCCACTGACTACCAATGTAAGGAGTGACCTCCCCACTGACTACCAATGTAAGGAGTGACCTCTCCACTGACTACCAATGTAAGGAGTGACCTCCCCACTGACTACCATTGTAAGGAGTGACCTCTCTACTGACTACCAATGTAAGGAGTGACCTCTCCACTGACAACCAATGTAAGGAGTGACCTCTCCACTGACAACCAATGTAAGGAGTGACCTCTCCACTGACTACCAATGTAAGGAGTGACCTCTCCACTGACTACCAATGTAAGGAGTGACCTCCCCACTGACTGAAAATCAATCCAAGGGATCACTTATTCCCCTACACCTCAATGTAGGAGGGCACCTCTCCCACTTACTAGAAATGTTAGTGGACATTTATCTATTGAACACTATTGTAAAGGTGCACTTCTCCCACTCACCACCAAAGTAAGTGTCACTGTTTGTTTTCTTTTCTGGCCATTCATTTTATTTCTTGAATAATACTGAAAATAATAGTCTTATAGAAAGGGATGGAGGAAGGGCTGATTGGGGGGGGGGGGGGGGGGGTAGAAAAAAAATAATATGCTCTGGGGAGAAAAGAAGCTAAGTATATCACATTATTTTATTATTGTAAAGTAATGCTAATAACAGGGAGCAGTAGATAATAATTATTAGCAGGGGGCCCCTGAGACAGAAAAGTTGTTTGAAGGGCTCCTCTGTGTTAAAAGGGTAAGGCTGGTCTAAACTAAGCCCTGACACTATTTAAAGTGTATCTAAAGACAAAACATTTTTTGGCAGTTTTATAAAGAATTGGAAGGAGTTAAAAACTCAGATCAATTTAATTTTTCATTTTTTTTTCAGCCCCCACTAAGAAAATGAATCCTCTGTAGTTGTCTGGTGACTATTATCACCTGGTATAAAGATGATGGGAAATTCAAAATGTTACAGTTGTCACCATAACAGGAGGTGAGGCGTCTATGTTTGAAACCGTTTTTTTTTTTACTTAAAGTTTGTGCTTTGATAATTCTTTATGCTAAAATTGAGTAATGTAAAAAAAAAATCAGGAGGAATACCATTTTATTCTCCAGGGTCTCTGCTTTCAGAAAATATATAATGTTTGGGGGTTTTAACTGTCATGCCTAAAATTATTTTAACAGGTGTGAAAAAAACAATATGCAAAAACTGATCTGGCAGTGAAAGGGTTAATCTCTCTAATGTTAGAGGGGAAATTCCCTATCCAAGCTGGTCATACACTGTACAGTCTGATTGTACAATCTCTGAACAATGTTCTTAGGATTTGCCAAGATTATATAATAAAAGGACAACCCTATGCAACCCATTCAATGAGTATGATGGCAGGCTCTTGCATTACATAGCTGTTGGTAGATTTAAAAGTACATTGTACAATCAGATTGCATAGTGTAAAGTCAGGCTGAGCTTACTGTTGTGGGGGGCATAAAAAAAGAGTTGTGAGAATACCAACCCCTTTAAGGGGGTTGCTGGAGGGGGGTGCACACATGAAAAACATTGCTGCTGGGGCAAGAGTTATATACCCTCTATTGTGTTCGGTGGACAGTACCGCTGCCATGTGCAACCCATTCAAGTGAATGGGGCCGTGCCACAACCCCCTGCAACTGTGTGCAATGCAAATGGCTGCACTGTGGTGGATTTAGGCTAGGTTTAAATGTGTGGCTGCACCTCTGAAAATTAATCCACCGGGAGCACAATTTTGTGCCAGTTTTCCCTTGATAATAATAATAATAATAAAAAAAATCAGAGGTTGTCCATCCCAATTTGCCATCAAATGAAATCCCAATTTGTCTTAAAATGTGGAATAATTCCTCTGGAAGTAGTTGTGATGATATGTACAGTTTTACTAACATGTCTCAGAGTTCCAAAACTGTTCAGATGTTAAGATCTGTGCTTGGAAGGGGGATTTGGAGCAGGGGGGGGTGGGGATTTGAGGGGTAGAGGATTTGTGCTAGGAGATATTTTTTTTTTTTGGAGGGGGGGTGCTGTGGGGCTTTGAGGAGAGAGAGTATTTGAGCTAGGAGGAGGGGTGGATGGGGGTAGAGATTTGTGCTGGGAGGGGGACTTTTCTGCTTAGAGGGTAAGTATGCAGATTAGTGCTCAATTTTTTTTTGGAGGGAGGGGTTTTGGCTGACACATGTTTGCCCTGGGCTCTAGATGATCTTGTCCCAACACTGAGTGAGGCGGTAACATAACGCCTTCTAGTCGCCTGTCAAACGCCCTTTGAAAAGAGTCTACCTCTTCAGGAGCCAATGCAAACCCTCAGTTTGCATTGGCTCCTGAACAGGTGTCCCCATTGGAAGATTTCCCTTGCTTCCTTTCTTGGTGATAAATGTAAAATTTTGTGTTTTGTGTCGCCCACCCTGTTGTCTGTCTCAGCGACAATATAAAAGAAAAACATGTACATAAATGTAACCACAACAACCACCAATCAGTGCCCATCAGTGCTGCCTATCAGTAACACCTACCAGTGCCCATCAGAGCCACCTATCAGTGCAGCCTCATCAGTGCCTCCTGATCAGTGCCCACCAGTGCCGCCTCCTCAGTGCCCACCAGTGCTGCCTCATCAGTGCCACCTATCACTGCTGCCTATCAGTAACACCTACCAGTGCCCATCAGTGCCATCTATCAGTGCAGCCTCATCAGTGCGGCCTCATCAGTGTCTACCAGTGCAGCTTCATCAGCGCACATCAGTGAAGGAGAAAATTACTTATTTACAAAATTTTCTGACAGAAAACTTTTTTTTTTCTCCAAATTTTCGGTCTTGTCTTTCCCCCAAATTTTCAGTCCTTTTTTTTTTCTTCAAAATTTTCGGTCTTTTTAAAACCCAGCCGTGATTAAATACCACCGATAGAAAGCTTTATTTGTGTGAAAAAAAAAATTAAAAAATTTAGTACGTGTGACCACGAAATTATTATTCAAAATGTGAGAGCGCTGAAAATTGGCCTGGTCTAAAAGACCCTGCGTGTTTTCTCTGGGCTCCACTGAATGTTTTGCAAGGTATGGGCACTGATGAGACGGCAATGATGGGCACTGATAAGGAGGCATTAATATGCAGCACTGATAGGCGGCACTGATGGGAACTGGTAGGCGGCACTTATGGGCACTGATAGGCGACCACTGATGAGCAGGCACTGATGGGCACTGAAAGGCAGCACTGATTTGCATCACTGATGGACATAGATTGGCCTTACTGATGGGCACAGATTGGCCTCACTGATGGGCACAAATTGGCCACACTGATGGGCACAAATTGGCATCACTGCTGGGCACTGTTGGGGCTGCACAGATAATCAGGGAGACTGCTGTGCTCTGAGGAAGGGGGGACTTACCCCTCGAAACGCGCCAACTGGCAGTGATTTCTGTGATTGCCTCCGTGACCTCTTTTGTCCATGTTCAACTGAATGCTGCTACTTGATGACCATACACTGCAATTATGTCATTTATGTTTTGTAAGTAGGCTTTTTTATCTTCTTAATAAATTTTTATCCAAAGATAATGCACTAGGCTGGCGCGCTCTCTTTTTTCTCTTTTATCTTTGACTACTAGGATTTCCCCATCCTTGAGAGCAACAAGGCCTATGTCATTACACATTTGTCTGGGTATCCACTTGTGCGCAGGAGCGTTTTTTCTCTCCTATCAACACTGATTATCTGTACAGATCTTCCCTGTGAGGAAAGGCCGCTGATTGGCTCTCCTCTCCTCACACTCTGTCAGTGTGAGGCGAGGAGAGCTGACAACCGGCATTTCCTTGTTTACATGTGATCTCGTCATTGGCTCTTTACCAAGATCGGGGTCACGCCGTGTCCCAGTGGCACAGCGCGCCTGCGATCGCCGTGATGCGTACCCCGTGGGTCCGCCAGCAAAGTGAGACTGGGGGGGGAGACAGATGACCTCGTCCCAGAACAGCAGAGCACCCCGTCCACCGTCATTTCTCTATACGGCGGGCGGAATGTAGTTAAAGAGAAATTGTCGCCTAAAAATCATCACATACGGGACTTTTTGTCCCCTATGTGATAAAAAAAAAGTAAAAAAATAAACTAAAAAAATAAAGTTACACCCAAGCACATAAAATCCCCCCCTCAAACATTTTTTGAGCCCCCCCCCACATATACACACGTACGAATGTAAATGCATGCGTCGGGGGCATCTACGTGTGAAAACATAGATTGCGATACACATGTCACATATCGCCACACACGCCGGAGTGTGAGCAATAATTCTATTACCAGACCTCCTCCGTAACACTAAACTGAAGACCTATAGGGGGCCACTGAGTCGTCGCCTATAGAAAATACAGGGCACTGAAGTCTGTTGGCATTTCACAAATTTAAGGATTGACATGTTGGGTATCTGTTTACTCGGTGCAACCTCGTCTTTTATATTTTACCAAAAATCTGGGTAATTTATTGCATTCGTTTCTCCTAAAATTCATTTTAGTGTGTTTTTTACTGAAATTTTGGGTTTCCTAGACCTTTGCGGGAATATCTTGTGACATAAAAATTGGAGCGCCCACTATTTTATTCTCTAGGATGTCTGCTTTCAGAAAATATATGATGTTTGGGGGTTTTGTGTAATGTTCGGGCCTAAAATGATTTTTTAACTACTGGCCGCAAAATCACGTACCTGTACATCATTCTGCTTCAAGTGGTTGTACCGGGGTGATACCTGCAGCTGCTCGATTCTTATCACAAGCAGCGGGAGGGGACCACCCCCCCCTCCCGCCGCCTTACGCTGATCCACCGGGGCTCTCCCGTCCCACCAGGAGGCCCGACCGACCAGACGGCACATTTGCCGGCTGGCCAGAGACCAGAACAAAGCTGATCTAGTAACCTGGAAGCAAAAATGTCAGTTTTCAAAACAGCCAAACTTGGCGTTTTTAATGCTTTTAGGTGCAAAGGAGGGATTTGTGGTCTTAGAGATCCCTCCAAAAAAATACCTTTTTTTAAAGGAACAGTGTAAAAAATAACTAAATTAAAATAAAATAATAAGTAAAAAAAAAAAAGTAAAGCGCCCCATCATTCGCAGAAGCGAAAGCATACGTAAGCCGTGGTCGCAAAGGTAAATAACGTTCGCACCACACATGTGAGGTATCGCCGCGATTGTTAGAGCGAGATCGATAATTCTAGTATTTGACCTCCTCTCAAAACTCTAAACAGGTAACCGTTAAAAATGTTTAAAGAGTCACCTATGGAGATTTTTTAAGTACCAAAGTTTGTCGCCATTCCACGAGTGGGCGCAATTTTAAAGCGTGACATGTTAGGCATCTATTTACTCGGCGTAACATCATCTTTCACATTGTACAAGTAAATTGAGCTAACTTTACTGTTTTTTTTTTAATCCATGAAAGTGTATTTTTTACAAAAAAATTGCGTTTGAAAGACCGCTGTGCAAATACAGTGTGACGTAAAATATTGCAACGACCGCCATTTTATTCTCTAGGGTCTCTGCTAAAAAATAAATATATATATATATATATATAAATATATAAATATAAATATATATATTTATATATATATATATATATATATATATATATATATATATATATATATATATATATATATATATATATATATATATATATATGTGTGTGTTTGGGGGTTCTAAGTAATTTTCTAGCCCAAAAAAATGTTTTACATGTAGGTGACAAGTGTCAGAATTGGCCCGGTATTGAGGTGATTAAATTAATAAAAAATAAAGGTGTAAAAAAAAAAAATAAATAAATAAAAAAAAAAGTACAAATAAATACAATATATGGTCTAAGTAATTTTCTAGCAAAGAAAAAGTAGATTTGGCTGCATTCACACCTGAACGTAGTGTTTTCAGGCGTTTTTGCAGAGTTTTTACAACGTTTTTGTACAGGCATTTTGAGGTCCAAAGGTTACCAATGTAAAAAGCAGTAAAACGCCTGTAATCTGCCTAAAAAGAAGCTCATGTACTTTTTTGAGCTTCAGGCGTTTTGCTTCAGGCAACAGAACGCTCAGATGTGAACAGGGGCCATTTAAATGAATGGGATTTTGCTTGTTGGGCATTTTGGAGATTTTGAAATGAGCGTTTTACAAGCTGAAAATGCTTAGGTGTGAATGCAGCCTAACATGTATGTGAGAAGTGTCAGAATTGGCCCGGCATTGAGGTAGTTAAAAAAATTATAAAAAAAATAAAGTTGTAAAAAAAAAAAAAAAAATACAAATAAAAACAATATATAATGTTTGGGGGTTGTAAGTCATTTTCTAGCAAAAAAAAAAAAAAAAAAGTAGATTTTTACATGTATGGGAAAAGTGCCAGAATTGGTCTGGTATTGAGGTGGTTAAAAAAATAACAAAAAAAACAAGGTTGTAAAAAAAACAAAAAAATAAACAAAAAAAAAAATACAATATATAATGTGTGGCAATTGTAAGTAATTTTCTAGCAAAAAATAAAAAATAAAGTCGATTTTTACATATACGTGAGAAGTGTCATAACTGGCCTGGTATTGAGGTGGTTAAAAAAAAAAAAAAAGTTGTATTTATTTGTATTTTTAATTTTTTTTACAACTTTTATTTTTTATTAATTTTAACCACCTCAATACCAGTTCTGACACTTTTTTTAACCACCTCAATACTGGGCCAATTCTGGCACTTCTCACATACATGTAAAAATCAACTTTTTTTTGCTAGAAAATTATCTACAACCCCCAAACATTATATATTGTATTTATTTGTATTTTTATTTATTTTTTACAATATATAATGTTTGGGGGTTGTAAGTAATTTTCTAGCAAAAAAAAAAAAATGATGTTTACATGTATGTGAGAAGTGCCAGAATTGGCCCGGTATTGAGGTGGTTAAAAAAATAATAAAGAAACAAGGTTGTAAAAAAAAAAATACAAATAAATCCATTATATAATGTTTGGGGGTTGTAAGTAATTTTATAGCAAAAAAGTTGATTTTTACATGTATGTTAGAAGTGTCAGAATTGACCTGATATTGAGGTGGTTAAAAAATAATAAAGAAATAATGTAGTAAAAAAAAAAAAAAAAACAAATAAATACAATATATAATGTTTGGGAGCTGTAAGTAATTTTCTAGGAAAAAAAAAGTCGATTTTTACATGTATGTGAGAAGTGCCAGAATTGGCCCGGTATTGAGGTGGTTAAAAAAATAATAACAAAACAAGGTTTTAAAAAATTAAAAAAAAAATACAAATAAATACAATATATAATGTTTGGGGGTTGTAAGTAATTTTCTAGCAAATAAAGTCGATTTTTACATGTATGTGAGAATTGTCAGAATTGACCTGATATTGAGGTGGTTAAAAAATAATAGAAAAGTAAAACTGGAAAAAAAAATACAAATAAATAGAATATATAAATGTTTGGGAGTTGCAATTTTCTAGCGAAAAAAAAAATTGATTTTTAAATATATGTGAGAAGTGTCAGAACTGGCCTGGTATTGAGGTGGTAAAAAAATAATAAAAAAATAAAATACAAATAAATACAATATATAATGTTTGGGGGTTGTAAGTAATCTTCTAGCAAAAAAAAAAAAATAAAAAAAAATTGATTTTTACATGTACGTGAGAAGTGTCAGAACTGGCCTGGTATTGAGGTGGTTAAAAAAATAATATAAAAAATAAAGTTGTAAAAAAAATAAAAATACAAATAAATACAATATATAATATAATGTTTGGGAGTTGTAAGTAATTTTCTAGGGGAAAAAAAGTTGATTTTTACATGTTATGTGAGAAGTGTCAGAATTGGCCCGGTATTCAGGTGGTTAAAAAATAATAAAAAAACAAGGTTGTAAAAAAAAAAAATACAAATAAATCCAATATATAATGTTTGGGGGTTGTAAGTAATTTTCTAGCAAAAAAGTTGATTTTTACATGTTATGTGAGAAGTGTCAGAATTGGCCTGGTATTGAGGTGGTTAAAAAAATAATAGAAAAATAAAATTGGAAAAAAAAATACAAATAAATACAATATATAATGTTTGGGAGTTGTAAGTAATTTTCTAGCAAAAAAAAAAGTTGATTTTTACATATATGTGAGAAGTGTCAGAACTGGCATGGTATTGAAGTAGTTAAAAAATAATAAAAAAATAAAGTTGTAAAAAAAAAAATTAAAAATACAAATAAATACAATATATAATGTTTGGGAGTTGTAAGTAATTTTCTAGGGGAAAAAAAGTTGATTTTTACATGTTATGTGAGAAGTGTCAGAATTGGCCCGGTATTCAGGTGGTTAAAATATAATAAAAAAAACAAGGTTGTAAAAAAAAAAAAAAAAATACAAATAAAAAAATGTTAAAAAAAATAAAAAACTACTGACATCAGTTGTGGAACTACCACGATCACAAAGGTTACACTTGGGCCCGGGCGCTAGCTTGGAGGGAATGGCCCCGGGCCGGGGGTCCCTTCATGGTTTCTTGCACCGGGGGACCCTGAAGTTTCTTGATACGCCATGACTGGTGACAACTGTAAAATGTTGAGTCTTCTGTTGCTCACCATATTAATGACAATATAAAAGTAAAAAAAATGTAAACAGATGTAATATAGCCAGAAAAACCTAGACATATGTACAGCAGAGGAGCATAGAAAGGTAGAGTAGCCCATGTAGAGTGGAACCCTCAGCCTCTCTGTTCGCCGTCAATGTCAATAAAGTTTGTGACGTGTTGAACCCTCTCCCACCTTCTTCCGGTGTCTGCGGGCGAGGCATGCCGGGAGTTGTAGTCTCGGCGCTCCTCTGCATTTGTTCCTCTCCTGGCCGACACGTCGGGACCGCACGGAGCGGGCGATCAGGTGAGCTGGCGGGCCGGGTTGTGTGTTGGGCGGGAGCGGCCCGGGGAAGGGGAGGTAAAGGGGCCCCGGGCCGGACTGTGATGGCCGCTGCTGTGGAATAGAAGCGCCTGGCTGGGGCCCGAGGCTGCCCCCCCCCCATGTTACCGGGGAGGTGTGTGGAGGCGCCTGGCTGCCCAGGAGGAGCGAGGAGCTGAGGGCCCC
This sequence comes from Lithobates septentrionalis, assembly GCA_037952835.1. Taxonomy (NCBI): domain Eukaryota; kingdom Metazoa; phylum Chordata; class Amphibia; order Anura; family Ranidae; genus Lithobates; species Lithobates septentrionalis. The sequence continues at coordinate 371,633 of JBBDGP010000179.1, forward strand.
AGAGAAGGGGAGCCCCCCTCCCCCCCCGTGTCCTCACTGGGCCCCCTCCAGCTACTGAGGAACCACAAATCCCAGCATGGCCTATCACAGCCTGGCTGGTGGGGGGCCCCTGAGGTGACATGGGGGGGGGGGGCCCATAGTGAGGGGTACAGGGGGGGGGCTTCATTCCGGGGGTGTCACCCACCATACAATCTGATTGTACAATCTGCTTCCTCTCTATAGTACACATTGTATACAGATCAGGAACTCCTCCTCCTATTGGTGGATCTGAGACCACACCCACATCTTGACACTTGAAACAAGCGGTTCCTCCCCCCCGCGCGTTTCTGGTGCGCGCTTTTCCCCGCGACGCGCGTAGAGCAGCCCTTGGGAGTGTTTAGCCACGTTCTTGGTTGTGGGCTTTTTTTATATTATTTTTTTGCCGCACGCAAAAATGTAGGACAGATGCGGGAAAAAAACGGAACTTAACAAAACGCTCCAATAGTTCGCTCTATGCGTGCAGAGGGAACAGCGAGCGAAAGAAAAAGCGCGAAAAAAAAAGCGTGCGAGGTGTGAACATGGCCTCAGATCCCACCGATACCCCCCCCTCTCCACGTTAACGGCACCCCAAATGCAGGAAGCAAAGAGGGCGGCCTTTGCTTCCTGCGTTTTGGGGTGCTGTTAACGGGGAGGGGCGGCCTTTGCTTTTTGCGTTTTGGGGTGTCATTAACAGGGAGGGGCGGCCTTTGCTTTTTGCATTTTGGGGTGTCGTTAGCGGGAAGGGGCAGCCTTTGCTTCCTGCGTTTTGGGGTGCCGTTAACGGGGAGGGGCGGCCTTTGCTTCCTGCGTTTTGGGGTGCCGTTAACGGAGAAGGGCGGCCTTTTCTTCCTGTGTTTTGGGGTGCCGTTAACGCTCGGGCCTCACTTTTAGACCTCGTTCACATAAGGCGGTACTAAATCGCGGCAGAATGCACAACATGCGTTTTGGGTGCTTTTGCTCCTAGTGGCACCTCAGACGCAGTGCGATTCTGCTGCGATTGCAACACAGACGGCTAAAAAAATAAAAAAATCATGTGAAGCTTACCCCCCCCCCCCCCCCAAAAAAAAGGAGCAGGGGTTTGTTCGGGGCAACAAATGTACATAGGGCAGCCCCGATGAAGCGAATAGGCGTCACGCACCGCGCAACCTATTTCTGTGTTTAAGCTCCACCCCCCCCCACCACCACTCACACTGAATCTGACTTGAAGTCGCAGAATTTCAAAGCTGTAGGTCTTTGTGACTTCAAGTGCGGCTTGGCTGACATCAGTGCGACTTCATGCACAGATGTCTATGCAAGACGCACCTGATATCGCCATGCGGGGGGGGGCTAAATCATGATTTAAAAATCGTGATCGCTTTTGATAATCGAAATTAGCCCACGAACGTTTGGAGAGTCGAACGCTTTTTCTAGTGATTTTCTAACTGTGTATGGCTAGCATGAGTGTATATTTATCGGTTTGTGTGAAAGTTTTATAGTGTCTACAATCTATAGTGTGTGTGTATATATACTGTATACTGTAATTTATGCCGGTATAGATGCTATACTATAATGGCGATGACCAGCGACTTGTAGTGTGGCGGGCAATCTGGTACTAACAGACGCTGGCTGGGAGGGTCACAAACATCGCTAGTGACACTAATATATAGTGATCAGTGCTAATACTGTATAGCGGGACTGCAATGTTGCGGCCTGACATTTTGACACTTTTGGGGGACAGTGACGCGAATACCGTGATCAGTGCTGATATATAACATTGGCTAGGAAGGGGTTAAAATCTAGCCGCAATCAAGGGGTTAACTGTTCACCCCACTATGTGTAATATGCGCTGCTTTTACTTCACCATCTGGCAGTTTTTTCTCCCTGCTTTTAAGGGAGAAGAAACAGACAGATCGCTGTTCACTGCACATAAAGTTCTGTGTTTGTAAACACATAACTCTGTGTGTGATTGGATACAGTCGATCAGCAGGTCTCAGCCAAGATCATTGGCTGAAATTGTCTGCCAAACTCCTGCTGTGTCCAATCAGGGCAGGGGGCGTGTGCAAGTGCGCTCCAAACTCCGGAGGCAATCCAGCAACTTACATGTACTTTGCCATCCCTGCACCCAATGCCCACTTGCTTGCAGTATGGTTTGCTATGGGGGGGGGGGGGGCACTCGAAGAAGAGAAGGCACATCGAGTGCCCGGCGGGGGACCCCAGAAGAGCTCACTGAACAGGTAAGTATAACATGTTTGTTATTTTAATAAAAAAAAAAAGATGTTTACAATCCCTAAACCCCCCCCCCCCCCCCCAATTTTACTCGCTTCCACCTTCCGGGGACGTGGTGGCGACATCCCTCACTGGCCACTGTTATCTCTCTGTGGGCTGAGTTTTCTGCCCTTTGATTGGCCAGTGGGGGGTGATGTCATCCCACGCATATGCATAGGAATCAGTCATTCAGCACAGATAACATGGGTCTGATTTTTTTTTTTTTTTTAGGGGGGAGGGGGTCTTAGTGCTTGGATATACCTTAACTTTTTACACTTTTTTTTTTTTTTTTTACTTTATTGCTATCACATAGGGGACCAGCAGTCCCCTTTGTGTCCTCACACTTATAGGTTCTCCTTACTGAGACATCAGAGGTCTAGTAGACTCTCTAAGTGTCTCCACTGAAGCTAATGGAGCACAGATCAAGGTATTTCTTATCTCTTATGGGTTTTTGCTAGTCAGGGGAGGTCAGCAAATGGACTTTCACTGGTGTCCCTTCCATTTACCCAGTGCCACTCGCCATGTTGGTTCTGAGCAGGCAGATGGAATAGCGGGAGGGGCATTGCCCTTGCCAGGTGCAGGCAAATGTACTGAGGGTACATGGACGCCAGCAGGCAGCTTGTCAGACCCAGGCTGGCCATAGATGATACCCTGTTAAGGGGGGGGGGGGGGGGAATGTATCCCACTGCGCTATTCTATTCTGCCAGCAGAGGGCGCAGGGAGCATTTCCAGCCTGCAGAATATTATTATTATTATTATTATTATTATTATTATTCAGGATTTTTATATAGTGCCAACAGTTTGTGCAGTGCTTTACAACATGAGGACAGACCGTGCAGTTACAATACAATTCAATACAGGAGGAATCGGAGGGCCCTGCTCGTTTAGAGCTTCCAATCTAAAAGGGAGGGTCAAATGATACAAAAGGCAATAACTGTGAGGGGTCAGTTGATGGAGAAAGTGGAAATACAGTTGTTAGGTGGAGACATAATAGGCTTCTATGAAGAGATGAGTTTTCAGGGATCGCCTAAAAGCCAACAGAGTAGGAGATGGCTGTACAAATTGGGGTAGGGAGTTCCATAGAATGGGAGAGGCTCGGGAGAAGTCCTGGAGGCGAGCATGGGAGGAGCTGACGAGGGAGCTAGAGAGCAGGAGGTCTTGGGAGGAAGGAAAAGAACGATTTAGGTTGGTATTTTGAGACTAAGGCGGTTCTAAATCGCGGCAGAATGCACAACGTGCGTTTTTGGGTGCTTTTGTTCCTAGTGGCACCTCAGACGCAGTGCGATTCTGCTGCAATTGCAACACACACGGCTAAAAAAAAAAAAAAAAAAAAAAATCACGTGAAGCTTGTCTCCCCCAAAAAAGGAGCCAGGGGTTTGTTTTGGGGAAAGTGGCAGAGTGGTGGATGGCTTTGTAAGTAGTTAAGTATTTCAAATTTAGGATGCGGTGGCTACATTAGTTCTCTTTTTGTCTCTCTGTGGCAGAACATCACACCATTTACTTTTTTTTTTTTTTTTGGTCTTAACATTACTGAAATGTTACATTGACCTTTCATTAATTTTTAATCATGGCAGTGTAGTGACAAAAAAAGTTTAACACGGCATGGAGTCGTTTTTAAATGCGCACCGCAGCAATGAGGAGGTGTGAACCAACGCTAGAAGAATCTGCATTGAACTGCACTTGGAAAAGATGCCCAGCACAATGCCAATGCGTCTGGTGTGAGCAAGCCTGTAGGCTTGGGCTATGTCACATAGGTGGCCTCAAATTTAATAAAGATTGCTCTTGCAAAATACTAATTCCCCCCCCCCCCCCAAAAAAAAGGAAAACGCATTACAAAGACGGAAATATAAATATATATTCTTTTTTTTTTTTTTTTTTTTTTTCTTTACTCCTGCTGAGGCTCCTCTCTTATTTAATTAATTTTCCCTTTTGGGATCAATAAAGTATTCTGAATCTGAATTCTTCACACAAGGCGGGGTTCTTCTTTGGGTGTTCATTCCATTGCCTGTGTGATGTGGACACTTCCTGTTGGCTGTCCAGTGGTGGGGTCCTCTCAGGACCCAGAAGGAAGAGATGTGATGTCAGTGCAGGCGGCCCATGGGGGTCTTGGGCACAGCAATGCTGTATTAGCAGTCTCTCAAACCTGCAAACAGTGTTGGTCACAGATAGACTTAAAGTGGTTTTAAATCTCAGACATGAAATATGAACAAAGTTTATTCCTTTTATAGTGTGTACTTGTCTCAATTAAGAGCACTGAGTGTACCGTATATACTCGAGTATAAGTCGAGTTTTTCAGCACTTTTTTTTTTTTTTTTTTTTGTGCTGAAAATGCCCTCTCGGCTTATACTCGAGTCAATCACTTTTCTGCAGCAGAGAATGACATTTTCCGAACTGACTTTGGGGCCCCGTATCTCGGGGCCACTTGATGTGGCCCCAAATTTGGTGAGCAAATCCAGTGGAACTAGCACTACAACATATCCAAAGCTGGGGTTCACCAAGTGACCCCGAGATACGGGGGCCCAAAGTCGGTTCGGAAAATGTCATTCTCTGCTGCAGAAAAGTGCTTGAGATTTTCCGAACCGAATTTGGGGCCCGTATCTTGGGACCACTTGGTGCTAGGAACCCCAGCTTTGGATATGTTGTAGTGCTAGTTCCACTAGGTTTGCACACAAAATTTGGGGTTCCTAGAACCAAGTGGCCCCGAGATACTGGACCCCAAATTCAGTCAACTGTGTCCATCTGCAGCAATGTCATTTCGGACACTTTGGGTCCAGAGACCCCAAATTTTGGCTGCAGCTAGGGGGCATCTAGGAACCCTTAACTACCAAGTTTGAAGTTCAGGGACCTATGGCTGCAAATGGGCACAGTGAGGCTGCAGATGGGCATTGTTAACCCTCTTTTCCACTTACAGTAGCTGCGCATTTCCCACCCTAGGCTTATACTCGAGTCAATAAGCTTTCCCAGTTTTTTGTGGTAAAATTAGGTGTCTCGGCTTATATTCGGGTCGGCTTATACTTAAGTATATACGGTAACTTCTGTCTACTGCTTTCAGCATAAGTCACTTCTGACAAGTTTTCCTGAAAAAAGGTGACGGGTGGGACCTTCAGCTGATTGACAGCCTCAGCTCTGTTCCTGTGTGGAGGAGGGGGGGGGGTGTCTCTTTCCCCCAATCAGCTGTCAGAGCTCTCTTCACTGAGCTCTGCAAAGTGTAACTTCAGCTCTCTGCCCCTTTTTTTTTTTCTGAACTCTCTGACAAGCTTTAAAATTTTAGACTTTGTACTGCTGTAGAGAAGAGAAGACTGCAGATAAACAGGTACAACTGATGTAGGAGGATTTGTTTTTATCTGTGTGTATCGCCTGAGGCCAGTCACTTCACTGGGTATATGTGAAGGTTTGCAACTACTTTTAAGCGAGTGCATCTTTCTTCACATAGTAAGTAAAAAAAATAAAAACCAAACCATGCAGGTATCAGTGGAGGAAGATGTTGGTGTTTTGATTTGTCTGGAGATGAGCTTTTAAAGCAGGTCCTGCAGTTTTGTCAAATGTCTGCGTCCTCCCGCTGAATGCTGTGGTTCCTCTCTCCTATCCCTATGTCACTGTTGCATCCTGTAATGACGTAGGGGCGGACTTTTGGCTTTATAACTTTCTGACCTCTGATTAGCACAGCTCATTGGATCTGGTTTGAATGATCCTATACTATGCTCACCGTAGGCAGAGTAGTAACAGGTTGATCCTATATACCACTAGAGCCTGCACAGGCAACACCCCCCCCCCCTGCCTTTTCCACTACACAAAACTCTACACCTGAGCAGCCCAATACATTGTCACGGGTTGGGCCTGGAGAACATACCTAGTCCTGTGCAAGTTTTATGTGACTGCGGGAGGTAAACATAGGCTGCTCACACTCCTGATGTAAAGAGAACATTTTGTTTTATCTACTCAAATCAGAGTATCCGCTCCCTTTTAATCATTCTATAGCATCCCATGATATGGTAAAAGAACTGTAGCATTATTGCCCAATGATAAGGGATTGGGGCTATTAATGTCACTTTTTATGTGAAACGCCATAAATGTTTTATATAGTTTAAAATTCACATGCTTTGCACCCGTGCAGAATAGAAAAAAACAAAAACGCTTTTGCTGTAGAACTTTTTCTTATCCCCCAGTGCTGTACCCCAGATTGAATGTCTACCATCGTCTTCATCATCATCCAGCCCATTTCTGTGGGCCCAGACTGTTCTGGACTTGGCACCATACCCCTGAGGGTGCATCTTTGGCCAGAATGGGCTCCCAGCATTCTTTGGACTGAGCAGTAATAAAGTAGCCTTGCCGTTGTTTTGAAGGACGGGGGATATCTGCAGGGTGAGATCTAAGGCACTGCTGACTCTGCTAGGCTCAGGAGATTTGGTGATGTCACTACTGTGCTGCTCATTCTTGTTCTCCTTGCTGGAGACTCTGACATGAGGAAGCAAACCCCTGCGTCTACCAATATGTCCAAGGACACACTGCAGACTATGGTAAGCCTGTTATAGGGAAAGAGCAGCTGCAGGGAGATCACAGACAAAACTGGTGAATAGTCCTTTACCTCTACATGGGCCCATCTTCCTGGGTGCAGTTCCTTTTTTAAAGTTGTTCTAAAGCCAAAACGTTTCATATTGTTCTGTCCTCCCCTCTTCTGTGTGTGTGTGTGTGTGGGGGGGGGGGGGGGGGGGGGGGGGGGCCTGCATCTCTCCTGGCTCTCTTCCTTTTCACACAAGACATGAGTTGCAGCAGCAGGGGTCATTGTCCGACAGTCAAATGCAATGAGGAGGAGTGCTGCTCTGAAGACGCACACAGCTCGGGAGCGAGCACACTTTGTGTGCCCCCATAGCAAGCAGCTTCCTATGGGGACACACAGGGAAGAGGAGGAGCCAAGATCGGCGGCAGGTGATCAGAAGGGTTTTGTGTGTATTAATATGCCAAAAGAAAAAGCCTGTCATTTCCTATAGGGATATACTGTATACATGTATCTCTGCTATAGATGAATATGTACTACTGACAGTGGCATTATTTTCCCAGGTGTTTCCTGACCCATCTCTTGTCATATCACTTGAGAATATTGACATGCGTCTCCCGTTCTACACACACCGTCCTGGCTGAGGTTACTCCTACTTTGGCTTTGATTTTGCAGTGTGGAGAAGTGGATGCGTCCTGCTACACTGATTCACTGTCATGAGTTTTAAAAGCTTGCAGTCGTGGGAGAGGAGGAATGAAATCATCTGTGTGGTAGTCTTAGAATATTTCAGTTGTGTGTACTTGCTGTCAAGTTGCTATACATAATGTACCTGTCTACCCGGGGTCAACGTGTGTATACAGGGTGAGGATTACTGCGTAACGTGTGACTAAAGGCAAAACTCTATTCAAAGCTAAAAGAGTGTGGAGAGGGAGTCTGTGTCCCCTCTATTTGTCCTTTTCACTATAATCACCGAAAATGAAAGTCCCAAATTTTGTGTTATCAGGTCTCTAATAGAGGGGACACACCGGGATTCCTTCACTTTGGAGTCTCTCACTTCCTCCTTTGACTATGGGACAGGAAGTGAAGGTAAATCTCCCAGTGGACGCAAAAAAAAAAACAAAAAAAAAAAACTGGCAGGGGTTATAACCCCATTCCTACTCTAGGGGGGAGGAGGAAAGCTTTTTTTTTTTTTTTTTTTTTTTTTTTTTTTTTTTTTTTTTACTTTATTTTTTTAAATATATAGCCCAGCTCCAGCCAAAACCTTTTTGTTTGGGATGGAGTTGGAAAGAGTAAATACCGGTACTTATGTCAAGTGCGACAATTTTGAAAAAAAGGGCAATATTTTTTACTATAATAAATATCCCCCAAAAATATATTTTTTTTTTTCCTCGGTTTAGGCCATTATGTATTCTACAAATTTTTTGAAAAAAAAAAAAAAATCGCAATAAGCGTATATTGATTGGTTTGTGCAAAAGTTATAGCGTCTACACAATAGGGCATAGTTTTATGGCATTTTTATTTATTTATTTATTTTTTTTTATTATTCGTAATGGTGGCGATCTGCAAATTTTTTTTATTTTTTTCTTCCGAGAAAATTTGGGTACTGTCCGTGATACTTCTTTTTTTTTTATTTGCACTAACATCATTTTTTATGGGCGAGCTTTTGGGGTGTGTCCCCCTCTTCAAGGTCCAAGTAGTACTGAAAAAAGTATCACGGACAGTACTCGATTTTCTCTGTCACGATTGCACCAATACGGCTACAATCACCTTTTTTTTTTTCTTTTTTTTTTTCTTAATGACTGCGACGTTATGGCGGACACTTTTGACACTATTTTGGGACCATTGTCATTTATACAGGGATCAGTGCTATAAAAATGCACTGATTATTGTGTAAATGACACTGGCAGTGAAGGGGTTAAGTGTGTCCTAGGGAGTGATTCTAACTGGGGGGGGGGCTTCCACTGACATGACAGCGATCACTCCTCCCGATGACAGGGAGCGGGGATCTCTGTCATGTCACAAGGCAGAACAGGGAAATACCTTGTTTAAATAGGCATCTCCCCGTTCTGTGGCTCGGTGACACGATCGCCGGTGGACATTGAGTCCGCAGGGCACGGTCACGCTGTATGCGGCAGGCGCCCTGCTAGCCCCGCCACATAAAGGGGACGTACAGGTACGCCCATTTGCCCACCGCTGCCATTGTGCCGACGTATATCGGCGTGCGGCGGTCGGCAAGTGGTTACATTTGCGGCAGGTGGACTGACCTTCTGACTCTGCTGTTATGACTTTGCAATCCAAGGTGTTAGACCTATTTCACAACTATGCATTTTTATTTTATTTATTTTTTTTTTAGTGCTTTTTCAGTTTTACAGAAACACACTGCAGTCCATTTAACATGGTTTGCTATGGATGTAGTTCACATCTGTGCATTTTATGGAAAGGGCCGGGGACTTTTTTCTGGTTTTTGGTTTCATAGACTTGAATGATCAAAAAAAGTGTATTGAAAAACGCAAAATGCACCCGGAATATGCAAAATGCAAACCGCAACTTGCATAGGTGTGAACAAGACCTCAAAGAGCAACCTGCAAAAATACTCACCAACCTCTCTGCTCAGGCTGAAAAATGCTTTTGAAGTTGACATGCCTTTTTTTTTAAATGGTTATAGTTGGGCAGATTTGTCACTAAAAATGACAGGCAATGAAATGCATGTCCCTTCTTTCTGGGCTCTTACTTTTCCATTACCTGGCCAATCAGTGCTTGCCACACAGAGAAGAGGAAGTATTCATACTCTCTATTCTCTGCAGAAAAAGGATCTTTAGCAGAGGGCTTTGCAGAGATTATCCGATGGGGTACACAATCTCTGCCTGCAAAATGTGTGTCCTATCCATAACTGAAAGTATTTAAAGTAGGAATAAACCCAAAAGCAAACCTTTATTATATTGCAGCTTACCAAGTCTTAGTGTGGTGGCTGCATTAGTTTCCTTTTTTTTTTTTTTTTTTTTTTTTTTTTTTTTTTAGGCTTGCTTCTATTTTCATCTGGTGATCCAGCCAGCAAGTTTGTTTTTCATAGCACAAGCTCTCCGGCAGAATATATCACTTTACATGGGTGAGGCAAACCACAGCGGAAGTAAACCCATCCATAAAACTGTTTCATTTCCGGGGAAATGCCGGAAATGTAACACTCCCATTGGTTGTGCTCTCAACCAAACTGTCAAGCCATCCAATGGATGGTGTCATAACTGACCACATGTGCAGCATCATGGCAGTTGTAGATTAAACAGAGGCTAAGATGGCAGCTTCCTTGGCTGAAAACGATAGGAGGGTTTACTTCCACTTTAACCCTGACAGGAGATATTAAAATGCTCAGTTTTTATTTATTAATGCAAAACTTTAGGGCCCGGTTCACACCACATGCAGTCCAGTGCATTTTTTTTCCCCTGCATCAGAAAGGCATGGATAGTAGGTTACATGGTTTCCAATGGCGTAGTTCACACCAGTGCGTTCCAGTTCCAGAAAAAGAAGTAGAACACGTCTGCGTAGAACACGTCTGCGTAGAACACGTCTGCGTAGAACACGTCTGCGTAGAACACGTCTGCGTAGAACACGTCTGCAGAAGGTTTTTCACCCTAATGCAGGAGTGTCAGACTCCATTTCATCATGAGCTGCATCAGCATTATGGTTGCCCTCAAAGGTCAGGTTCTATCTATAAGACTAGATTTTCATAGCACCCCACTTCTTACATCAGAAGTCACGAGTCCCCCACCCCCTTCCTTACATCACAGTGCACCTCCCCTTACCTTGTTCTGCGGCTGGGAAGAAGCTGGGGGCGGAGCTGAGAGGCAGAAAGTGCAGGGTCTGCAGGAGGACCATAGAAGGTGTGGAGAGAAGAGTGTGCTGCAGCTGGACAGAGTTGCAGGATCTGTAGGAGGGGTTCTGTCCTCCTTTTGTGCTGCTAACTGCTCTTGGGGGGAGGTTCGAGGGCCACATGAAATGGCCTGGCGGGCACGGTGTTTGGCCTGTGCCCTGATGCATAGAAACCTTCAGCCTTTAGAACCTCTTCAATGATCTAATAATAAAAGCAGAGCTGTATCAATATCACTTTACATCTGTCGGGAGTTCAGCGCATTAGCGGTGGGTTTTATAACCGATGATCTGTTGAATCGGCAGTATTTTTTAGTAGCGGTTTGCGGTGATAATTGCAGTGGAATGTTTAGGTAGGTCCTGGACGGTTATTGATCTGACAGCTCAAGTCTGAAACAGTTGACCTTAGCTACTTGTGATGTGATACACGACAATGGGACCGGCCTGTGACCGTCACACCACCCACCTCAGAAGAAGCAATGTGACAATTTTAGAAAAACCTTTCCCAATTTTTATTTTCCATGATGAGATGAACCTCCTCCCCTGCTCCCTGCTCATAGGGTAGGGACGTTGGGATGTTCATACAGTATCTCACAAAAGTGAGTACACCCCTCACATTTTTGTAAATATTTCATCCTATCTTTTCATGTGACAACACTGAAGAAATGACACTTTGCTACAATGTAAAGTAGTGAGTGTACAGCTTGTATAACAGTGTAAATTTGCTGTCCCCTCAAAATAACTCAACACACAGCCATTAATGTCTAAACCACTGGCAACAAAAGTGAGTACACCCCTAAGTGAAAATGTCCAAATTGGGCGCAAAGTGTCAATATTTTGTGTGGCCACCATTATTTCCCAGCACTGCCTTAACCCTCTTGGGCATGGAGTTCACCAGAGCTTCACAGGTTGCCACTGGACTCCTCTTCCCCTCCTCCATGACGACATCACAGAGCTGGTGGATGTTAGAGACCTTGCGCTCCTCCACCTTCCATTTGAGGATGTCCCACAGATGTTCAATAGGGTTTAGGTCTGGAGACATGCTTGGCCAGTCCATCGCCTTTACCCTCAGCTTCTTTAGCAAGGCAGTGGTCATCTTGGAGGTGTGTTTGGGGTTGTTATGTTGGAATACTGCCCTGCGGCCCAGTCTCCGAAGGGAGGGGATCATGCTCTGCTTCAGTATGTCACAGTACATGTTGGCATTCATGGTTCCCTCAATGATCTGTACCTCCCCAGTGCCGGCAGCACTCATGCAGCCCCAGACCATGACACTCCCACCACCATGCTTGACTGTAGGCAAGACACACTTGTCTTTGTACTCCTCACCTGGTTGCCGCCACACACGCTTGACACCATCTGAACCAAATAAGTTTATCTTGGTCTCATCAGACCACAGGACATGGTTCCAGTAATCCATGTCCTTAGTCTGCTTGTCTTCAGCAAACGGTTTGCGGACTTTCTTGTGCATCATCTTTAGAAGTGGCTTCCTTCTGGGACGACAGCCATGCAGACCAATTTGATGCAGTGTGCGGCGTATGGTCTGAGCACTGACAGGCTGGCTCCCCACCCCTTCAACCTCTGCAGCAATGCTGGCAGCACTCATATATATATTTCCCAAAGACAACCTCTGGATATGACGCTGAGCATGTGCCCTCAACTTCTTTGGACCATGGCGAGGCCTGTTCTGAGTGGAACCTGTCCTGTTAAACCTATGTATGGTCTTGGCCCCCGTGCTGCAGCTCCATTTCAGGGTCTTGGCAATCTTCTTATAACCTAGGCCATCTTTATGTAGAGCAACAATTCTTTTTCTCAGATTCTCAGAGAGTTCTTTGCCATGAGGTGCCATGTTGAACTTCCAGTGACCAGTATGAGAGAGTGAGAGCGATAACACCAAATTTAACACACCTGCTCCCCATTCACACCTGAGACCTTGTAACACTAACGAGTCACATGACACCGGGGAGGGAAAATGGCTAATTGGGCCCAATTTGGACATTTTCACTTAGGGGTGTACTCACTTTTGTTGCCAGTGGTTTAGACATTAATGGGTGTGTGTTGAGTTATTTTGAGGGGACAGCAAATTTACACTGTTATACAAGCTGTACACTCACTACTTTACATTGTAGCAAAGTGTCATTTCTTCAGTGTTGTCACATGAAAAGATAGAAGAAAATATTTATAAAAATGTGAGGGGTGTACTCACTTTTGTGAGATACTGTATGTGTCCAACTATCTTGGGGTCTCTTTGGAGTACCTGAAGGATAATCTAACAAGCAGAGGAGAATAGAATGCATGCAGATAGTATCCTGATCAGCATATGAGCTGGGAACCCCAGAGCTGCAAGGTAGAAGTGCTAACCACTAAGCCACTGCTTTACATAAGATTCCAAATTGATGTAGTTCTGCCCTTACCAGAGAGTAGGGAAAGCTTGCATTGTTGGTGGGCATTTAAGCCCTCCAGGCCCATCCTCATGGATTTTATTACTCGTGGTGATTAAACAATTAATGTGGGTAATGACCGTTAAGTGACGCTGTTTAATTCATTGGAGATAATGAAGTGGATGCCGACAGCTGGCAGTGGGTTGGGTTTTCCTTTATGGTAATTGGTTAATCCCGGTATTTCGCACTTAAATACTAAACCATTCTTCCTGCCTTCCCACTTGTACACAGTAATTATTGCTAACGTGGTTTCTACTTAGTCATTTGTAATGAAAACTCTTTTGCTGCGTTTTGATGACATCCTTGTGGTGATGTCTCAGTTTGGTTTTATGTAATTGCAGCATTTCCACTGACATTAGTGGTCACGGGGGCCTACTTAGGATCTTTTTTGACTTTTTGTTTGTATATAATAAAAAAAAAAAAAAGTTTAAAGGAAACCCAGTTGTCATAAAAATCTTGGAGGCTGGGATTTTTTTTTTTTTTTTTAAAGCTCCTTCTGGAAAATGCCAGTTGCCTGGCTCTCTCATGCTCCATGCTAACCCTCTTGTTTAAATACTTTTAAGGCCTGATTCACACAGGTGCACTTAAAAACCTCCAGGCTTTAGAACCACTTTAACTTTTAATCCATTCTCTGCATTAAAGGGGTTGTAAAGTCTAAACATTTTTTTACCTTAATGCATTCCTTGCATTAAGGTAAAAAAATGTATAGGTGTCAGCATAGCCCCCTCAGCCCCCCTTTACTTAACTGGGACCCCTTTCAATGCAGATCGTTTCTCCCCTCACTTCCAGGTCCCGCTGGCTTTGCTGGGGCACGGGGAGCCATTGGCTCTCAGTGCTGTCAATCAAAGCCATTGATGACGGAGCGAGGGGGCGGGGCTGAGTCCCTTTTGTCTGCGTCAATGGACGCAACAGAGGGACTCGGTAGCAAGCATGCACGAGTGCCCCCATGGGGTGCGGCTTTCCATAGGGGCACTGGACAGAGAGAAGGGGCCAGCAGCGCCAGAGAGGGGGACCTAAAATGAGGAGGTTCCTGGCCGTTCTGTGCGATTCCATTGCACAGAGCAGGTAAGTATAGACATGTTTGTTGTTTTAAAAAAAAAAAAAATAAATAAAAGTGTTACCTTCTTTACAAACCCTTTAAGGTTAAAAAAAACCTTCAGCCCTGGTTCACACCAGTGCGGCTTTGAAATCGCACTACTTCAGCGCGATTTTGAAAGCCGCAGATCAGTGCGATTTGCACCACCAATTTCCATTGCGGCTTACAACTCCGTTTTACAGAAGTCTATGCACATCACAATGAAATCTTGAAAAAGTAGTGCAGGAACTTTCTTTCAAAGTTGCTGCGGCTTGGGTTGCAGCGATTTGAATGGTTCAGTTGCCAGCAGTGGGGTGCGACTTTCATGCGATTTTTGAACTGTCAAATTGCATGACAAATCGCACCAGTGTGAACCAGGGCTCAGTGCGCTGTTCAGCCCACCCCCCTCCCCCCCAATACTAACCTGAGCATGATCATCATCCAGTGATGTGCGGCTCTCTATCTTCTCATTGGACAGAGAAGCTGCAGCGGGAGATATTGGCTCCTGCTGCTGTCAGTCACAGCCAATGAGGAAGGGGCACTTGGAAGGGGGGGAGTGTAGGAACTGACGGTGCCAGCGTTAGACCCTAGAACAGTGGTTCTCAACTCCAGTCCTCGAGACCCACCAACAGGCCAGATTTTAAGTATTACCTTGGGGAGTTGCAGACCAGAATACTGCAATCACTGAGAAGCAAGTGATATCACCTGTGATATATTTCAGCTATCTTGCAAACCTGGCCTGTTGGTGGGCCCTGAGGACTGGAGTTGAGAACCACTGCCCTAGAAGAAGAGGATTGGGGCTGCTCTGTGCAAAACCACTGCACAGAGCAGGTAATTCTAATAGGTTTGTGATTTTAAAAACATACAATGCAAAGCTTTTTACAATCGCTTTAAGCATACATGTTGTGCCTTTAATGGGATGCACGGGTGTTCTGTGCATCCACATGCAGGCATTCAGACGCAGCCAATGGTCCCAGTTTGACAGGCATGTGGGGGAACTGCACCCACACGGCTGTCAAATTGGGACCAGCTGCTGTGTCCAACTGTCCATGCAGAAAAGGTATACAGACAAGGACATCAAACTTCTTTTTTTTTTTTTTTTTTTTCTCTGGAAAAAGCATGGGTCCATTACATTGCTAGAGGGTCAGGGTAATGGGCAGGTGGTTGGCATTTCAGAAAGTCAGCATTAGAGGCTCATGAGTTCATTTCACAGCAGGTTTGCTTGAAGAGCTTTCAAAGCTGTAGAGTGCCAGAACTCCACCACAATAAAAGCCGCTTAATTTGGCACCTAGCGCATAGCCGAAGGCTAGATTGGCTCCTTGTTTTGGAAATGGCTTTTTGGCGCCTTTCGATATGTTCAAATACATTTGGAGGGAGCTTTAATGGGACTCCTGTCTGTGTTATGTAGTTTACAGTATAATAAATGTAGTTTGCAGTATATAAACGCAACAATTACCTTCTCTTATTTGGCCCCCTTTTGGTTTGATGAAGTATAAAGGCACAACTTTTTATTTTTTTTTCTTTCTTTTTTTTTTTGTTTTGGACAGAGAGGAGCTGGATTAGACCCCTGCCAGTTTGTATTGCCGTCTGTGCCCCCATTAGGGAGATCCCCCCCCCCCCCCTCTATTTGTCCTGTTTTACCTTTTTATCATTGAAAGTAAAAGAAATTCCCCACGTTTTGGGATGTCCCCAGAAAAGTAATACAGGGTAAATCTTCCAATGGGGACACGATTTCTGGTGACCTGGGGGGGCCCCAAAAGATTTTCTTTAAATTGCAGGGATTTCCTCTCGCTTTCTGTTTTGGTCGTGGGACAGCAAGTGAAGGTAAATCTCCGTATTAAGACGAAAAGGGCAAAAATAAACATTACGGGGGTTATAACCTCTATCCAAAATGAAAAGAAAGTTTTACCTATAGTTCTACTTTAAATATGCGATTGAAAAAGTATTTTGTTATATCTGTTAAGTTAAAAAAAAAAAAAAAAAAAAATACCTGTTGATCCTGCCAGAAACCTTGTAATCTTAATAACTTCCTGTGCTCTCTGCCTATGCTGACTACATTGTTCTAGACTACCTCCTGAGGACTACAAGGCCCACACCCCTCTGTTATTTGGAAAATAGGAGATGGACGAGGTTCCGTATTCCTAATTGGTTTCTGCTGTTCTGATATGGCCACAGTGAGTGAGTGTGGTCACCTTAGGGCAGGAGGTGTTACTGGCAGGATGTCCAGGTAAAAGTAAAAGAAAACGGATGTTGCCACCACATCCTAAGGCTGGTAAGCTGCAATGTATTACATTTTCTTTTAGGTTTAGATATAAGCATGGCCATACACAATCAAAGTGGCTGTAAAGGCTGAAGGTTTTTTACCCTAATGTGTTCTTTGCATGAAGATAAAAAAAAAATCTTCAGTGTGCACCCCCCCCCCCCCCACCCCCCCTTTAAACTTGCCTAAACACGATCTCGATCCAGCGATGTGCACAAGACCCGAGGCTCTTCCCAATCTCTCCCTCCTGATTGGCTGAGATGCAGAAGCCATTGGCTTCCGCCGCTGTCAATCACAAGTTGTGAGGTGGTGGCGGGGGCTGAGCCGCGCTCTATGTCTTATGGACGCAGAGAGCCGGCTCGGGAGCGAACACGAAAGAGTGCTCCCCCCACAGCAAGCGGCTTGTTATGGGGCACTTAACAAGGGGGAGGGGCCCAGAGCACCGGCGGGGGACCCGAGAAGAAGCAGATCGGGGCTGCTCTGTGCAAAGCCACTGTACATAGCAGGTAAATATAACAATTAAACATTTTTTTTTTTTACAATTACTTTTAAAGTCCCCCCCCCCCCCGAACAAGATGAGGCTATCGATTTTCCTCCATCCACATTAAACGGCATACATAGAAGAATTTCAGCTGCCTGCTATTGTATTTAGCAGCTGCGGAAGCATACCTGAACAGTGCTTGCATCTGATTGGATGTTCGGCCAAGAGTTTTTGGACCAGCTTTTCAGCTAAAGTCGAATAAAAAAAATCAGATCAAGTGTAATTTTAAAGCAGGGTGTTATTTTAAAATTGGGGGGGGGGGGGGTGGGATTAAGAGAGGCTGAATGTATAGTATCTAGCTGGCCACTCGGGGAAGTGACCATCTAGATCAAATGGATTTTAAAAAAATCCAGTAGATTCCTCCAGCTATGCTATGTGGCATAAATGAGGGGCTATTGTATTGAAGCAGCCACGAAATCCTGCAGCTGTCTGAATACCAAAACAGTGACTTTATTTTATGGTCCTTTGCTGCATTCACTAAAGCCCTGTACACATGGGCTGAATGTCAGGAGACATCGGCTGGTTAAAAAATAAAAAACGTCCGACATTCGGCCCATGTGTATGTCGGTCTGTCTGACAGAAGCTGGCCGCTTAGCTGGCTTCTGTTGGACGAGTATTCTGGAAAACCAGCAGCTGAGCGACTCCCAATCAGTGGTCTCAGCCAATGGCAGAGAGTGCCGATTGGAGTGTTTTTGGAGGAGGGCCCCCGCCCCTGTCGGGACTCAACAACCCAGCGGGGTAGATCGCTGCACTAACTTTGCATAATTAGTACAGTGGCTCCAACTGGAGCTAACAGTTTTTTTTGTGTGTACCAGGCTTAACACCGGCTTAACCCGCCCTCCTGAATCTTTTCAAGCAGTAATTCGCAATGCAGTTTTATGTGGTATCTACTAACTTGAGTTCATTTAGGCACAGTCAGAATTCTTAAGCCCTGATGAAGGCGGAGTGTTTGATACCTGAAACGCATTGGCTCTATGCTGCTAGGCATCAATTTTATTATTAAATTACCTTGGACTCTTGGATATGTGTTTGGCGCTCTCATTGGATTGTATGTATGTGGATTCCCAACTCTGGGTCCTTTCCCTTTTTCCTGAGGGTGGTTCCTGTCTTGTTGACTGCTGCCGAACCGGAGCCAGTGTGCCAAGTGGCAATTTCAGTGACCCTTAGAAAATCCAAATCCAGCGCCCTGTTTGCTCTTGTATTTGTGTTCATTTAATGGAATGCAGTCCATGTTCAACCAAAGATTTTCCACCTGGCTCCTTCAAATATTTTTTTTTTTTCAGTCAAGGTTTGTCAAGCAAGGTGGTACTGACAGGACCCTCCCCCACGACTCGAGTTTTAGTCAGTCCTGTATGGCCAGCTTAAAGGAAAAGTCCAGCCTGAGCTCTTTTTGTCTGGGCTTCTCCTAAGGGTCACAGGTATGCAGTCTGTTTTGCACTCCTGTGACCTGTTTTCAGCAGAGAGCGGACTTCAGTCTGCTCTCTGCTGACGTCACAGGAATCGGTCCAGGTCTGGATCCACCAGGTGCCTGGACTGACACCCATCTCAGGCTCTCAGCGAGCCACTGAGAGCCTGAGACGGCTGCTCCCCGCCCCTCCACAGCTCAGTGCTCCAGTGAGCATGGAGGAGCAGAGCGGAGAGATACTGATTGACGGTCAGCAGCTCTCTGCTCGGAGAGCTGTGAGAACCAAGCTATTGGTGATTTTTCGATCGCTCTGTTCTCAGTGTAGAGGCAATGGGGGAACGATGCAGCATCGGACCCATGCTGCATCCACCTAGGTAAGTATGATGGGGGGAAAAAACACCCAAACCCCTACTTCTTTGTTTTAGGTAGAGTTAAAAGCGAATTGGTTGGTATAGGGAAGCGTGGCATTTTGGTCAGGATTTCTGTGACCCCCGCTACGGAGATTTCCCCTTACCTCCTGCCCATGTTGCACCCCTAGAAGAAATCGGGTATGTGGCCTTCACCAGGACAAGGACAACACTAAAAATGTCCTCAGAAGTCTGGTTTGTGTTGTCTGTGTCCTCATTGGAGAGATTTCCCATCACTTCCTGTCTTGAGAGGGAATTTGTTGAAATCCCCCTAAAAGGGGCACAAAAACCCTAAGGCCTCATTCACACGAGGCGGATCCGCTGCCATGGAGTCCACCTCTGTCCGCCAGCTCAGCTGGAGAGCTCTCCGTTGATCTCCGCTGAGTCGGTGGATGACAGGTCCCCTAACAGAGGCTGGAACCCTTCCCTGCTGCATCCAAAAATATAATATGTTTTGGGGTTAACCTTTAGGGCCCTTTTTTACACTGAAAAAGCTCATGAAAAATGCTTCCCTTTTTAAAAGTCAATGAATGTTTTTCACACTTCTGTTGCGGTGAAAAAAAAATCCTGCTTGCAGCATCTTTGAAATATGTTTGGGGAGCTAAAAAAAAAAAAAAAAAAAAACCACACCAAAAACGCTCCTCTATGTTGAAATGAATAGAAACCACCTCAAAAACGCCCCCACTAAGCATTTTTGGTGCAGTTTTTGAGTCGCATTTCCTTTAAAAATCGCAACGCAAAAGCGCTCAACACATAGGTGTTTTACTGGCAGTTTTGTAGCGAGCCAGTGTGAAAATGCCCTTTTAGAGATGGACTTCAAGCCAGAAACTCTTTTATTGGAGACACCTTGGAAGATTCACCCTCCTAAGTCTGAAACACTACATTTGCCTGAAGATGGTCTTTAGCGCTTCTGCCTATTTTGCAGTGGTGAATTGTGGGAAATCAGGCATTGGGCATATAAAGCTTGGTCTTTGGTTACTTGGCTTATTTGCAGGTCAATTTTTTTTTTTTTTTTACCTGTCCTTTATGATTGAAGGAATCCTCTTAAACGTTTAAAAAAAAAAAAAAAAAAAGCTGCATCTTTAAGTCGCATAAATCGGAACAGGTGCCTTTGAAATCAATGGGCTGTAATTTGTCATGCAACTTCAGTTCGGCACTGAACTTTTCCTCTCTGGGGAAGAGACGCTTGATAGGGGATATGATTTTCAATTTACAAAATACAGTACTGGTGACCCCACAATAGGGATAAAATGTTGTGGCGGAAGAGAGTTTAACAAGACACCTGGCCACTCATTAAAATTAGAAGAAAAGAGGTTTATCCTTAAACTACGTAGAGGGTTCTTTACTGTAAGAGCGGCGAGGATGTGGAATTCCCTTCCACAGGCGGTGGTCTCAGCGGGGAGCATCAATAGCTTCAAGAAACTATTAGATGAGCACCTGAACGACCACAACACATACAGGGATATACAATGTAATACTGACATATAACCACACATAGGGTGGACTTGTGTCTTTTTCAACCTCACCTACTATGTAACTTTTGTGTCCCAAGTCGCACTGTTGTGAACGGAGCCTAAAGCTCACCTAAATGATTGCTTTTACCAAAACCTTTTGTATTTTGCCTAGATCTGTGTATGATCTGAGCTCCCCGTCTTCTCATCTAGTCTTCTGCAGATGATGTGTCACTTTTCTGTAATACTGAACCAGGAATCCAGCTTACTAAACCCTGATACGTTTTTACCAGGTGGTGGTAAAGTTTTTAAAAGATTTAGTAGTGATCTCCGTCCTACTCATCTCAGATCTTCAAAGATGAATCATAGCAAGAAGTGTGAATTGCATGTGTCACGTTTACAGTAAATGTCACTATAAACCCTTTTCTAAAATGAGGACATTTGACTTGTCTTTTTTTTTTCCCCTCCATGCAAAGAGGTTTTCATCTAAGTTTACACCTTTTTAAAGTGACTTCTGTATTAGGCACTTATACCCCTAAAATGTGTGTTACCACAACACACGGGTAAATGTATTTTGCAGCATGCTGCAGTTTATTTTGAATGGCGCATCAATGCAAATATACAAGTGATCACGGTGCATCTGTGTTTATAGCGCAGAACACCACACCCAATTGCTAAACCCAGGCGCCTGCATTCACTAGATCTGGTCTCCTACAGTGCACGCAACATGGAAATGCAATTATTTTAGTAAATATAAATGCTGCTTTCTCATCAGCCGTATATAGCAGTCTTGTGACGTCTATCAGTGTCTGGTTAAAGCTTGTAGGAAGAGTTTTTTTTTTTTTTTTTTTTTTTTTTTTTTTTTTTTTTCATTCTCCCACGATTGTCCTATCAGGCTGCATGACCCTTGACTTTCTGTCTGGACAGTGCTGATTGGACCTGTGCTGATCACATGCTCTCTCCCAAGAGAAAAAAAAATACTCCTAGCAATACACACCAAACTGAGCATGTGCAGAGTGTCCCCCACCCCCAAGGCTCTGTACTATCAGGAGATGGATTGGGGACGGTAGAAGGGGAGGATCAGAGAAGACAGGATCAAACAGCCTTTTTTAAACAATGCAGAGGATTAACCCCTTAGGTTCCACACATGCTTTACTGCATATACAGACTGATTTTACTGTTGTGGGTTTAGTAAAACTTTAACAAGTTGGCCACCTTCACACAGACACGAGGAAAAAGATCAGCTGCAGGGAGACCACAGGCAAAATAATGTTGCGACTAGTTTTTTGCCACTTTTTTTTTTTTTTTTTTTGCCACTTTCACACTGGGGTGGTTTGCAGGCGTTATTGCGCTAAAAATACCGCCTGCAAACCGCCCCTAAACAGCCTCCGCTGTTTGTTCAGTGTGAAAGCCCGAGGGCTTTTACACTGAAGCGGTGCGCTGGCAGGAGAAGAAAAAATCTCCTGCAAGCCGCATCTTTGGAGCTGCGAAGGAGCGGTGTATTCACCGCTCCTAAACCGCTCCTGCCCATTGAAATCAATGGGACAGCGCGGCTATACCGCGGCAATACCGCGCTGTACGAGTGGTTTTAACCCTTTTTCGGCCGCCAGTGGGGGTTAAAACCGCACCGATAGCGGCCGAATACGAATAAAAATAGCGCTGTTTTACCGCCGACGCCCCCTACCGCCCCAGTGTGAAAGGGGCCTTAGACCTCATTCACACAGGCACCATCAGTTCAGCCATGTTAAAAACGTATCGGTTCTTATCCGTTGCTTCAGCATGCTTTACTGCATATACAGACTGATTTTACTGCTGTGGGTTTAGTAACACTTTTTTGATGGGCTAATTGAAAATGTGTGAATGTGACTCTAAGGCAGGGGTCTCTAACTGGCCGCCCTCCAGCTGTTGCGAAACTACAAGTCCCATAAGGCATTGCAAGGCTGACAGTCCCCTTTCACACTTATACAACTTATCCCACGATTTTGTACTGCAAAATTGTATGTCAAGTCATTCTCCATGATTTTCAATGACTACCATTCATATTGGAACGATGTTAAGTCGTGCCGACTTCAAAGTAGTCCCTGCACTACTTTGGTCCAACTTCCATACGATTTGTACTCCATAGACCTCAATGTTAAATCCTCAAGTAGCATGCAAATCATACCTGAATAATATAGACACGATTTCAGTACGACTTTGTAAGCACAAGCCTCACACCATGTATGTTTTCATTTGTTAATGCCAAAGTTGTGGCAAAGTCGTACAAAGTAGTACTGATCTCAAATTGTGGCAAAATCGCGCACATTCACGGTAAAATTGTGCCCGTGAATTTGCGGTAAAATCGTGCGACTTTGAAGTCGTACAAGTGTGAAAGGGGCCTTACAAGCATGACTCCCTCAGGCAGAGGCATGATGGGACTTGTAGTTTCGCAACACCTGGAGGGCCGCCAGTTTGAGACCCCCTGATCTAAGGCCTCTTACACACAGCAACTTGAAAAAGCTCAGTACAGCTTATTATTTTTACTGAGCTAAAATACAGCCCATTAATTGTAATGTCCTTATACACACAGGTGCGTAAGCCAGCGCCGTGTATCCCTCAGTAAAAAAAAAAAAAAAATTGGAAAAAAATCTGCCTTTTGGTCAGTAATTCACGCCTCATGCGCACATTTGTGCGCAAATGACCATTAACATAATGTGAACGCAAGTACACAGAACGCGCAAATACATAACAAATACAATACATAAATACATTAATAAAAAAGGCTGAAAAAATAAATGCTGAAACAGGAGTATCATGTGCAAGAGGCCTAAAAGTCATGCTAACGGGCAAGGCATTGCACCCATTGTATTGTGTGAAGTGGGCAGGATGTCAGAGTTCATGAATTGGCCTGGGTTCTCGCCTCTGCATGTGTGCGGTACCATGTAGTTTCCGTGCATTGCGGTACTTGCAGTCATTCTAATGAGCTGCCCAACATGATGAAATCATACCAAAGAAATGTGTGCACTTTGCTAATGCAATTTTGCACATGTTCCCCTGGCCCACAGATGTGAATGGGGGCTTGAATTGGGCCCCTTTCACACGAATGGACCGTCTATCCGTTTCTTCTTCCATCCGTCAATGGACAACAATGACCATCCGTTACCATCCATTAACCTCCGCTTCCAATTTTATCCGTTGAGATGTCGTGAAAACGGATATTAACTGACGTTAATGGACAATGTCCGTCAACGTCTGATACTTTTAAGAACCGTTTTGAAGAAAATGTTTGTTTTTTGTTTTTTTTTGGTTTATCGGTCAACCTATGACCCAGGCAGTAGTTGGAGAATAGGAAGTACATTGGAAGTACATCCCCCAAGGAGAACCATGGCCAGAGATGTCTCCCAGGAGCAGCTCCTAGTCACAATCTGCTTTTTCTTGCTCTTCTTTCTCCACATATAGGCAAATGTGACAAACAAACAATGTCACACTGTCCCAAAAATTGTTGGACTCCATCGCACAACGCAGATTACACACACAAGGAAGGACACAGCAAGGACAAGTCAGTCACTTAAAAACTGCAATGCAGCGTGGGAGGAGCAATGCGTTCTGGGTATTGTCATCAAAGCCACAGAAACTGCTGTAAACAGATGCAAAAACCGGATGTAAACGGGTAAATTAACGGATGTAAACGGATTTGAATGGAAGACAGATGAAAACGGAGATGAACGGAAGGCGGTTGAAGCGACGGATAAGAACTGATACGTTTTTTACGTGGCTAAACTGATGGTGTGAATTAGAGCTGCACGATTCTGGGAAAAATGAGAATCGCGATTCTTTTGCATAGACTAAAGATCACGATTCTCTCACGATTCTTTAAAATGCTTAATTTAAAAAAGAAAAATCAGCTATAGACGGCGCATGCCAGCGGGGGACCCCAGAAGAAGAGGATTGGGGCCTGTTCTGTGCAAAACTTTCATTGGGCAGTTAAGTATATATCATCTTTGTTATTTTTATTAGAAAAAGAAAAATGAGGTTGCAACCCATTTAAGCAACACATCTTGGCCACAGACCTTCTCTCTGCATGCTTGCTGGTCGATGAGAAAGAGAGACTAAAATGAATCAGTTTTTTTTGCTTAGAATAAAGATCACGATTCACGGCGCAACATCATCTTTCACATTCTACAAAAAAATTGAGCCAACTTTACATTTTTTTTTATTTTTTAATTAATTGAAGTGCATTTTTTCCCCAAAAGTTGCATTTGGAAGACCGCTGCACAAATACAGTGTGACATAAAATATTGCAGCAACCACCATTTTCTTCTCTAGGGTCTCTGCTAAAAAATATATATAATGTTTGGGGGTTCTAAGTAATTTTCTAGCAGAAAATACAGATTTAACTTGTAAGCAACAAGTGTCAGAAAAAGGTTTGGTCTTTAAGTGGTTAAACTGACCTCATTTACAGACCGAAGTTCATTCCTTTGCTCTAAAACAGTGGTCTCCAAACTGCGGCCCAGGGGCCAGATGCGGCCTTTTGCTTGCTTTTATGCGGCCCTTGGGGGGACCATTTCATCAACTGATATGAACAATGGGGCATAATGAAAGTATGCAGTTTTTTCACAATGGGGCTCAATTTCTCCCAATGACACCAATAATGGGGCACAATTTCTCCCACTGATGGGACACAATTCCTTCCAATGACACCAATGAGGCAAAGTTTCTCCCCATGATACTAAACGTGCACACAATTCCGCTCAATGACACCAATGATGGAGCACAATTCCTCCCAATGACACCAACAATGGGGCCTAATGACAGTAATAAAGGGACTCAATTCCTCCCACCGACACCAAAGATGGGGCTTTTTTTTTTTTTTTTTTTTTTTTCCACTAACATTGGGACTTTCTCTACTTCCAAAGGCCCTCCTAAAGTCTGAAGGACTGTAAACTGGCCCTTTGTGTAGAAAGTTAAGGCCCCTGATCTAAAGATTCTTTGTTTATACTTATCTCCCAGCGCTGACAATGTTGATAAACATTTGCTGGCTTTTTTTTTTTTTTTGACAGCTCTGAGTGAATAGAGAAGAATGTCTCTGCGCTTACATGAATGAATCGTGTAAATGCTGCATAGAGATCTTAAGGGGGGGTTGAATCGAAATTGTGATTTATTTTTTAAACGATTAATCGCGCAACTCTACTTGGATACAAAGCTCCCTGTGAATGGTTAAGCAGCGCTCAGCCCGACTGATTTCATTCTGAGAGTGGGACTGGAAGTTCTCATCCTGTTGCCAAAACACGGCACTGTATACTGTATCTCGCTGAGGCTACAGACCACTTACACAGCACGTATAGCGGGGACATCTAATGGTGATGGACCAGCTTAGTCCAAACAAACTAAGCTTCACTAAAAGCTGGAGATCAGCTCTATCGATCGACTTGTGTACAACCAGCCTGTCGGGTTATAGCAGGCAACACTGATCATTGTATTCTGAAAGCGCGGTAGGTTCCTCATTGTCGGAATACGATAGCACAGTGGGAGGATTTCCCCATCCACATTGAATGTGTGGATGGGGGAATCTGGGCATTTTTTTTCCTTTTCTTCAACCTGCTGGTTGAATGAAAAAAAAAAATGCATTATTTATGGGTTGCCTTGTATAATTTGAGCCAGTGTGTGGCTGTTCTCCCTTCTGGTTGTTTCATAGATGGAGGAGGTCAGAGTCGGAATCTCCTGAGATTTGGATGGAGCTTCCCTTTTCGGTGATGGCGTACGGTTGGAAACCGGCCCAGTTATTGCATGACTGAAGATCAATACAAACAAATTTATCTGGGTGTCACTCTAGGAGATTAGCTAATTATCTAATTCATAAACGGTAGTAAAGTAAGGTGTGGTTCAAGTTCAATTACTTTTATAACTCCCGCCTGTATGCCGCCCTAAAAGACTGGGGTTGGTTTTCCCAGATATAAAGCTTAGACCATTCATACAAACATTGATTACATGAGTGGTAAATAGAGAGGAGTATTAGAAATCCCATTTCTGTCCTGCCATTGGAGTTCTCTGTTTCCAGTAGCAGTTTTTCTTCCTCCTCCCTCTGTATGACCCCCAACGCCCCCCTCACCTCTTCCTCTTTATGACCGGAAACCGCATTCCCTGCCTCCCTCAACTTTAACACTTTATAACAGGGGTAGGCAACCTTTAAGAGGTGATCTATCTGAACAGCATGAAGGATCAAAGGTCGTCGGGGTTCGATGCTTTTTTTTTTTTTTTTTTTTTTTTTAATCATTTACTTATTGTTTTTATTAACTAGCAGGGCCTAACTAAATTAATAAAACAAATGTTACTGTAAAAATATATACTTGGCCTACCTTTTTTAAGTGGACAGTGTCAGTATTTTTAACCACTTCAGCCCCGGAAGAATTTACCCCCTTCCTGACCAGAGCACTTTTTGCGATTCGGCACTGCGCCGCTTTAACTGACAATTGCGCGGTTGTGCGACGTGGCTCCCAAAAAAAAATTGACGTCCTTTTTTGCCCACAAATAGAGCTTTCTTTTGGTGGTATTTGATCGCCTCTGTGTTTTTTTTTTGTTTTTTTTGTTTTTTTTGTTTTTTTTTTGCGCTATAAACAAAAATAGAGCGACAATTTTGAAAAAAACGCATTATTTTTTACTTTTTGCTATAATAACTATCCCCCAAAAATATATAAAAAAAACTATTTTTTTCCCTCAGTTTAGGCCGATACGTATTCTTCTACATATTTTTGGTAAATAAAAATCGCAATAAGCGATTATTGATCAGTTTGCGCAAAAGTTATAGCGTTTACAAAATGGGGGATAGTTTTACGGCATTTTTATTAATAATTTTTTGTTTTTTTAATGGCGGCGATCAGCGATTTTTATCGTGACTGCAACATTTATGGCGGACACATCGGACATTTTTGACACATTTTTGGGACCATTGTCATTTATACAGCAATCCGTGCTATAAAAATGCACTGATTCCTGTATAAATTACACTGGTAGTGAAGGGGTTAACCACTAGGGGGCGGGGATGGGTTAAGTGTGTCCTAGGGGTGTGTTTCTAACTGTCAGGGGGATGGGCTGTGTGTGTGACGTCACTGATCTCTGCTCCGATGACAGGGAGCAGGGATCGAGTGACACTGTCACTAGGCAGAACGGGGAGATGCTGTTTACATTAGCATCTCCCTGTTCTTCCTCCCCGTGAGGCGATCCCAGGTATCCCCGCGGCGATCGAGTCCGCGGGACCCGCGACCCGACTCACGGAGCTTGCCACGCACGCCTGCTGGCCGCCTCTTAAAGGGGAACGTACAGGTACGTGATTTTGCCTGTACGAGCCCTTCTGCCGCAGTATATCTGCGTGAGGCGGTCGGCAAGCGGTTAAAATATTTTGTACATTTTTTTTTTTTTGTTTTGTTTTTTTAACAGCCATGTTGGGGGGCTTTGACATATTAGGAGTCTAAACAGACCCCTGATGTCTCACTTTTGAAACTGAGAAGGGAGATGACCTCCATCTCTGCAGCCTCAGCTGCACAGAATGAATGAACAGGAAGAGCTCTGCACAGTCTCCCTGTTCATTCACAAACTGAAGCATAGTAAGCAGTTATACTTCAGTGATAAATGAGCACAGTAAGTGATTGGTACCAGGGGAGCACACGGGGACCTGGACAGAAGGGGTGGAATTTACAGGAACTAATCTCCTGTGTTTTCCTCCTGCAGCAGTTTAATGCCGAGGAGGGGGGGGGGGGGGGGGGACACGCCAGCTTTCAGCTGCTGCATGAGGAAAATATAGGAGATGGGTTCCTGTAAGGCTTGGTTACCATCTGTGTGGTTGATTGCCACTGCAGGTTGGCACCTGTTCCCACAGCTGCAATCACCTACACAAAAAAAAGCAGATGTGTGCGAGTCCTTTTAAACGGCACACTGCATGCACTGGAAATCGCTCCCGCACTGGGAACTACATTATACTTGCAGTTCCAGTATGGGCCGCGGTTCCAAAAATGGAGCAGAGACCTTTTCTTTCCCCTGCTTTTCAGGAGGCAAAAGGAGGCTCGCTGTTCACATCAGTGTAAACCAGACCTAAATGCCACCCCCCACTCCTATCCAGGTTCCGGTGGTCGGCAAGGAAGTGACATACAGACACTTGCCCATAATTGACGGCCCACCCCCACCTTACAGAGAGTGCAGCCTTCACCCGTGAGGGCCTGGCAACAGGAGATGTGAAAAGGATAGCCGTCGCTACCCCCTGTGGGGCTGGCAAAGAGCTGCTGCTACACATTTACCAACCCTCCACTGCAAAATCACTCCAGCACCCATGTATGGCAAACCTGGCATTCTGACAAATTTCCCCCTCCCCCCCCCCCCCCCCAGGGCCACAGCTTCCAGCCTCTGTGCAGCACAAGTTCCGGGCTCAGAGGAGGAGACTCTTTTTTTTTTTTTTTTTTTTTATAGCTTTTGTAGCTGGGAGGAAAGGAACTGGGATGACCATGCAAGGGAGATGAGAGCCTGATTTTCCTAACTCCTTCTCTTCTTCTCTACTTCACCTCCACCCCAAACTCGCTCATCTATGTATTTATGGACCTTGCTTTGTGCACTGGTCCAAATCATTTGGTGGAGGGGGGATTATGGTGTGGGGGTTGTTTTTCAGGGGTTGGGCTTTGCCCCTTAGTTCCAGTGAAGGGAACTCTTAAGGTGTCGGCATTCCAAGACATTTTGGACAATTTCATGCTCCCAACTTTGTGGGAACAGTTTGGGGATGGCCCCTTCCTGTTCCAACATGACTGCCCACCAGTGCACAAAGCCCAACCCCTGAAAAACAACCCCACACCATAATACCCCCTCCACCAAGTGATTAGGAAAGGTCTACTTTGTCGTGGAAATTCCACTATACGCTGCGTGCAATCCATGTCACTTTCAGCCTTTTGGTATAATACATTTTAGTACGACCCGGTTTCCCGTATCTTCCCAAGTAACGCAGACATGACCACCAACCTTGCATCCTTAGCTCCACAGCTCAACTGTCTGATCATGGGAGCAATCTTTATTTATAGAACAGTAGAGCTTGGTTGCTTCACAAATCAGCCAATCAAGCACAGGCAAACAGGAGGAGTTATACAAATCTCAACCAATGAACAATGACTAGGGCGGTGTATGGGCGTGTCTATGCAAGGGC
This sequence comes from Lithobates septentrionalis, assembly GCA_037952835.1. Lineage (NCBI taxonomy): Eukaryota > Metazoa > Chordata > Amphibia > Anura > Ranidae > Lithobates > Lithobates septentrionalis. The sequence continues at coordinate 400,985 of JBBDGP010000179.1, forward strand.
AGTGTATGATTTCCCACCCCCTGTTTTGTAAGCCATGCTCTCCAGTAAGACCAAAACCACATGGCTGGCCTTGAAATCATTGAAGCTGTCTGTCCACAACGCACCCAAAGACTCCCATTTCTACCGTTGGTGTGAATCCTTATTCTGCATTGTTCAGAGTACAACACCTACCCGGATTATACTACCATTCCTGAGGATGGGAGTTTATCTACAGAGACATGCCCATAGCCTCCCCAAGTGTTGATCAGACACATAGAGAGACACAAGCGTACACCCCCCCCCCCCCAATAACGGATAATGTCTTTGCAGTAGGAACACATCCCCCCCAGACAACCGTCTGTGCATTGCACAGGGGTCCTTCACTGGCGGACATATCCCCACTCTGCAAACACTTCTCTGCAACCCCAGGAAGCTTTCCACTACCAAAACGGTCTCAACCAGCGTCCGTCTGCCCCGGTCCGCTCTTTATAGCAGGCTGCGGGAGAACGAACACTGGCAGACACTGTGACAATACATATTAAATGCATCTTACTAAAATTTCCACCACACCTTTCTAGTCTGTGTACGTGACAGTCACACATCTTGGTGGAGATTCCTCCGGACATGATGTGAGCTTGTTTGGATTTCTTGCGGACTCGTCATTCAGCAATGTAAAGTGGTGTGTTGTGTTCTGTTGACGCAGTGAAGTAGTGTGACCTTGTAGGCCATGTTTGTTCATTTTGCCATGAAGACTGTTACACAATGGTACCAGTTTGTTAGTCATACGTGTGTAAGCCAATGCCTATTTGATATCCAAGTACCACCGGGGTGCTAAAATTGAAGGAAATTACTGTAATGCTGCTATAGATTTTTTTTTTGATCTTGCATAGTGAACTTAAATTTAAAAAACCCAAGAATTTGGAGGAGAGTTTAGTCCTCATTGTTAATCAATGTCACTCCAGATAGTGTGTGTGTTTTTGTTTTTGTTTTTTTTGTTTTTTTAGGGATGCACCGAAACTTCGGCCACTGAAACATATTGGCCGAAAATGGCCCTTTCGGCAAGAAGCCGAAAAAGAATTGCCGATACTGGCGCCGAAAATGGGGCGGGGCCTGGGCTGAGGGGGATATTCCGCCCCTGGCCCTGGTGCCGCCTATCAGGGGGGCTTCCTATATCGTTGAAAGGGGGGAGAGCAGCCACCGCCTGTTTGATTACAGCGCAGGGAACATCACTGGCTATGCTGCAATGGGGACCGTGGCTACGCTGCACTACTGGGGACACTGGCTGCACTGGGGACACTGGCTGGCTGCATCTGACGGGCACTGGTGAGGCTGCATTGATCTCTTGTATCATGTCCGCATTCTCTGACCATCTCCTGTGCCATGTCCCCAGTCCCTGACCATCTCCTGTAGGGCTGCAACTAACGATTATTTTCATAATCGATTAGTTGGCCGATTATTGTTTCGATTAATCGGTTAATAACCTTAAAAAAAAAAAAGTGTGGTGTATAATTTAGTTAATATGTAAAGTTTTAAAAAAAGGCAATTTATTCTTAAATATCTCTATGCAGTGGTAAATATAAATAACCAACTATATGGTAAGGGAGCAAAATCTCTAATCCACTCTGAGAATAACAGACAGAAGAGATATACTGTATATACTATTAGAGAAGAGATATACTGTACATACTATTAGAGGAGAGATACTGTGCATACTATTAGAGGAGAGATATACTGTACATACTGTTAAAGGGTGAATCTGATAAATATCATCAGACTCAGAGATCAAATGTCTTCCTTCAAAAAAAATGTAATTTTAAGAACGTTTATTCAATTTTCTAATCGTTAGTGGGGTCAAATCGACATTCATTTTCAACCACAGTGACGGAAAAGTTTGGAAATAGAAAACTTCTTGGTCAAAGGAATTTTCAGTGTATGTGGTTTTCGTTCAGAAATTACATTCATTTTAAAAATAGAATGTTAAAAACAAGTGAAAATTTCAAACAACATTCTTTCATTCAGCGAATGTACAAAGATTGTTTTGTCTGAATATTCTCGTCTGAAAATTGATCGGTGTGGCCAGCATAAGGCTCGCTACACACCTATACAGTTTGCTTTTGATCTGTTTCTGCAGTGCTTTTTCCTGTGCGGTTTGATTTTTGCGCACGTGATTTTGCGGCGATTTGCGTTTTTTGCATTTTTTTTGGCCATTTTGTTGTTGGGCAGATTAAAAAACACAAATTGCTGCAAAAACACATTAAATGCTTTTCTGCAGCTTCTCAATTGAAGTATATTGAACCACAAAAGCACAGTTTTTGCATTGAAAAAAAAGTCCCTGACCCTTTCCAAATACGCAGCGGCTGAAAAAAGCATAGATGTGAACGTGTCCAATGGGAAACCATGTAAATGAACTGCAGTGCGCTTCTGCAAAAAAGCACCAAAAAACACATAGGTGTGAACCAGGTCTAAGACGTTTAGTAACATAATGGGGTTAAAAAAACTAAAATTAGCCCATTATAGTACAAAAAATCAAGCAGATAATCACTACTGTAAGGGGTTCATTTTTTACTGTAGAACTGTGAAAGTAACATCTACAGTAGCGATTATTTGCTCTTTTTGTACTATAAAGGGCTCGTTTTTTTTTTTTTAACCCCATTATGTTACTGGCCGATTATTCGATTATGAAAATAGTAATCGATTAATTTCATAATCGATTAGTTGTCGATTAATCGATTAGTTGTTTCAGCCCTAATCTCCTCTGCCATGTCCACAGTCTCTGACCATCTCCTGTGCCATGTCCACAGTCTCTGACCATCTCCTGTGCCATGTCCCCAGTCTCTGACCATCTCCTGTGCCATGTCCCCAGTCTCTGACCATCTCCTGTGCCATGTCCCCAGTCTCTGACCATCTCCTGTGCCATGTCCCCAGTCTCTGACCATCTCCTGTGCCATGTCCCCAGTCTCTGACCATCTCCTGTGCCATGTCCCCAGTCTCTGACCATCTCCTGTGCCATGTCCCCAGTCTCTGACCATCTCCTGTGCCATGTCCCCAGTCTCTGACCATCTCCTGTGCCATGTCCCCAGTCTCTGACCATCTCCTGTGCCATGTCCCCAGTCTCTGACCATCTCCTGTGCCATGTCCCCAGTCTCTGACCATCTCCTGTGCCATGTCCCCAGTCGCTGACCATCTCCTGTGCCATGTCCCCAGTCGCTGACCATCTCCTGTGCCATGTCCCCAGTCGCTGACCATCTCCTGTGCCATGTCCCCAGTCGCTGACCATCTCCTGTGCCATGTCCCCAGTCGCTGACCATCTCCTGTATAAAAATATTTTTAAAAACAGTCACTTTTGTTATCAGTGGTGTTTCGGTATCGGTTTCGGTTTTCGGGATCAAGGAAGATTTATTTTCGGTATCGGTTTCAGAATCACAGGGGCGGGCTTCGCAGTGACTGATCACTGTGGTAGCCAATCAGAGGCTACCAAAGCGATCAGGTGTCCCCTCAATCAGGCATTCCGGGTCCCGATCGTTAGTATGGGGCCCGGGGTCCTCGGTGAGACCCCCATCTGGGAGCTCACTGTGCAGCACACGCCCACCACAAGGGGAGATATGCAAATATGTGGCCCCCATGGCAGCAAAAAGTTCAGTGCCGAGGGGCTGCGTATTTGTATTATGTCGGCATCAAGGGGTTAAAGAGGTTTTAAAGCCTGCACCGATACCGAGTATTTTCATGAGTACTCGTGGAAATGCTCAGATACCTTTTGCGGTGCGATTTGAGCCCATACAAAATGAATGGGCTCCAATCTAACTGCAAGAATTGGATATGATTTGAACAGGAACGCGGTGCGATTCCAGTCCAAATTGCGTGCGGTTTCCCGCACTGCTCCAGTGTGAACCCAGGCTTGTCAGGCTTGTCATAGTGATTTTGGCCTGGGCTCACACAGGAGCGGTGGGGAAACTGCATGTGATTCGGACTGGAAACGCACAGCAGGCCTGTTCAAATCACATGCGATTTATTTGCAGTGCGATTTGCGCCCGTTCATTTTGTATGGGGTCAAATCGCACCACAAAGTATCTAGTTAAGTTTACCTAGTTAAGGTAAAAAAACCTTCAGTGATACAGGACCCCTCCCCTCACCCCCTCACCCTCTTAGCTGCGCCCAATTTCATGCTGGCGCTTTGCCTGAGAGCCATAGCTCTTTCCCTCATAAGGCAGATTGATGGCAGCGGGAGCCATTGGCTTCTGCTGCTGTCAATCACAATCTGCGACGAGGCAGCGAGGGGCTGTGCTGAGCTGCTCTGTCTCGGTTTTTACAGATGCAGACAGGGCAGCTCGGGATTGAGCCTTGCACGAGTGCCCCCCATAGAAAATCAGCTTTCTATGGGGACAGAAGGCTGAGGTGGAGGAGCCAAAACAGAACAAAAAACAGAATAAAGCTTTACACACACTTTAAACTCGAAACCAAATTTGTAATTTATATTATTATTATTATTATTATTATTATTATTATAATACAGGATTTATATAGTGCCAACAGTTTACGCAGCGCTTTACAATATAATATACCGTACATTGCAGCATACCACTCGAATGTGGTGACTGCATTTGTTTTTTGGGGGGGGGGGGGGGCTTTTCCCCTCAGTTTTTACCTGATCTGGCCAGTAACACACCACCTGTAATAGAGTGCCCCCACTCTGGATGAAGGGGCACAGCAGAGTTATCAGTCTGGGGGAGGGGAGTGTTAGATGCATTAGCAGATTTAAATGCACAAATGGATTGAAACCAAACTCCAGCTCATACTTTATAATCATTTGCAGCAAACAGTTTTTTCATTTTTGTATTAGGGTTTTACATAAAAAGTTGTAAGCATCCCTGTCAGTGGTAAATGGTTTGTCTCATCCTCAAGCTCTCTGGCATGAAACTGCCAGAGAGCTTGTGCTGTTGAAAAACACTTACTGGCCAGATCACCAGATGATGATGGAAGAAAGTAGGTCTAAGAAAGGAAAACGAATGCACCCATCACATTTTAGAATTGGCAAGCTGCAAAATGGAGCTCCGTTTCCACTTGTGCGACTTGGGGACTGCAAAGTCGCATGACAAGTCGTACCCCGTGATTTCCAAATGAGTACCATTCATATCTGTGCGACTTCAAAGTAGTCCCTGCACTACTTTGGTCCCACTTTGATGCGACTTTAGGTCCATAGACCTCAAGAATACAGAGGCATTGCTTCAAGTTACATCAAAATTTGTGGCAAAATCGTGTGACTTTCAGGTGGCAATAGTGGAAACCTAGGCTCATTTTTGGGTTTATTACTGCTTTAAAATCATGTTTTTTATTTTATCTGTTGCTGAAATGAGGCTTGTAGTGGGAGTGTCTGCAGGTATGTGTGGGGTGGGGGTGGGGGAGGATACGTATTTATTGTTTAACTCCATATCTCTGGTGTTGGAGAACGCAGTGCAAGGAACCATTCATTACGATTGGCAGAGCAAGGTGGGGGGTGGGGGGGGGGGTCCTATACCTGGAAGATCGGGTGATCTCAGTGCTTTGGTATCTGATTTCTGTTGTAAATGTCTCCTATTTAGAAGAAGAGGAGATTCACATATCAGATAAGAGATTAAGTCATACCTAATGTATGTTTTCTTTTGTTCATTCATATTTCCTTAGAAAGTGTGCTTGTCTCAATAAAATAAATCTATAAGGGCTCATGCACAGTGCAGCTCCCACACCCCTTTGAGCTCTTATTTTTCTCTGCCTGAAAACTCCCCTCCATCTTATCCAATGTGTCCGTACACACACTGGCTTTTTCAGGAGTTTACAGGAACATGCTCCTTTTTTAAGGTCCGTACACACGATACAAACATCGGAAGTAACATTTCCTCCGAACGATCTGTTGATTTTTCGGATCCTTAGTACGGTGCTTTCGACAGCCGATTTTCTGGTTTTTTTTTTTTTTGTCCGACAAAAGCTGGATGTACAGACTATAACATTTTTGTCGGATGTGAACTCAACGTCCGATTTTCCTTTTCGTACGGTTTTCATACAAAAAAAATTGTAAGATCAAGACTACACATGCTCAGAAACGAAAGAATACATAGAAAACTATTCAACACATTGGGGGTTACTTACAAAAGGAAAATCCACTTTGCACTGCAAGCGCTCTTGGAAGTGCAGTCGCTGTAGACAGGGCTGTTTTTTTGGCCTAGGCCTAGGGCGGCACTTTGCGGGGGGGCGGCGCAAGAGAGAAAGCCCCCCCCCCCTCCCGTCTTCCTGTTTTCTGGCTCCCGCGGCCGTCCCCCGCACACATGTAGCCCACGGCAGCCAGCTTGCTGTAGCGGCGCCGCTGTGTATGGGTGTGCTTGGCAGAGTGTGGGGGGGCGTGTGACTCGCCCCCCCATAAGCGGCCGATGACTGGCGGAGGTGGAGCCTTATGCTCCGCCTACCCTCCTCCGCACTGCTTTCCTTTTCCTCGGCACCGGGGCGGGTTCTGGCTGTGACGTCAGGAGGAGGAGAGAGAGGGGAGCACAAGGAAACCCCCAGGACATCAGCAGGTAAAATTTATTAAATAAATGATATCAGTGTTATGGGCACAGTAGCAGCATTTTATGGGTACAATGGTGACATTTGATGGCACAATGGCTACAATTGATGGGCACAGTGGAGGGCACAGTGGCAGCGTTTGATGGGCACAACGATTGCGTTTGATGGGCACAACGATTGCGTTTGATGGGGCACAGTGGCTACAATTAATGAGCACAGTGGCTGCGTTTTGAGGGCACAGTGAAGGGCGCAGTGGCTGCATTTTGAGGGCGCAGTGGCTGCGTTTTGAGGGCACAGTGAAGGGCGCAGTGGCTGCGTTTTGAGGGCGCAGTGGCTGCGTTTTGAGGGCGCAGTGGCTGCGTTTTGAGGGCGCAGTGGCTGCGTTTTGAGGGCGCAGTGGCGGGCACAGTGGTAGTGTTTGAGGGCACAACGATTGCGTTTGATGGGGCGCAGTGGCTGCGTTTGGGCGCAGTGGCTGCGTTTTGAGGGCAAATTGAAGGCCACAGTGGCTGCGTTTTGAGGGCAAATTGAAGGGCACAGTGGCTGCGTTTGATGGGGCACAGTGGCTGCGTTTGATGGGGCACAGTGGCTGCGTTTGATGGGGCACAGTGGCTGCGTTTTGATGTCTGTTTTTTTTTTTTTTTTTTTTTTTTCAGAATTTTTTAGTTTGTTTGCGCACCCCAAAAATGTTGAGCACAAGCCGCCACTGGCATGTGCAAAGTGCTCCATGCATGCTAGAATCAATGCAAACCCATTAAACAGTCCACATTTAGTGAAAGTGCATTAATATGCAGATCATGATATCGCCCCCCACCCCAAAAACATTCAAACTCAGCAGCTACAAATCCTGTAGCTGCTGACTTTTAATATTAGGGCACTCACCTGTCCAGGGATCCCGCCATGTCAATACTTCAGCCGATTTTCGGATGGGCTCTCGGGTTTTGCCACCACCATTCATGGTAAGGGAAACCGTCCGGTTCCTACTGCACGTGTGCAAAGCGCGTTGCACTTTCTGAATGGCCCGGTGGAGGAAGGAGGAGGGGGGCCGAACTTCAGAGAGGGCAGCGCAGTCTCTCGGGAGTGGGGAAGGGTGCCTGTCAAAGAAACTCAATAAAAATGTGCAAAAGAGCCCAGAAAAGTACAAGCTTCTTCAAGCTGAAATAAAAGCTCAAATGCCTGTAAAGGCTCATGCACACGGCAGCTAAAAAAAAAAAAAAAGAGCTTATTTTACAGACATTTGAAGCCTATGTTCACACATATGCAATGCGGAACCACCACCAAACCAGTGCATTTTACCGTACTGAGATACGCAGATATGATTCATCGATTCACTAATCCTTCCTTCCTTCCTTTTCTTTTTTTTTTTTTTTTTTTTTGTGCATTGAGATGCCCTTCCAGGACATCTAATTTTAATAATCTCTTGTATCAATGCTGATTCATTGATTCACTGATCCTTCCTTCCTTTTTTTTATTTTTTATTAAGGCCTCATTCACACGAGGCGGATCCGCTCAGCAGAGTCCGCCAGCTGAGCCGGCGGATGACAGGTCCGTCTCTGCTCACTGAGTGGGGATGGGCTTGTTAGAGCCCCGCTGATTTCTATGGAGGGATCAGACGAAAACTGACAGCATGTCCGTTTTCATCAGATCTCATACGTTTGCACCCGTGCTATCGGATCGCCATACGTCTGATTTTATCAGATGTCAACAGACATGGTGACCGCTGATATCCGTCACTCCATAGACCTTCATGGAGCGCCCGTTCAGGTCCACCTAAAAAAACTGACAGGCGGACCTGAACGTTGTCCCTCTGTGAGAAAGGGGTCTTATGCAGCAAACAATCAAACCCTGGGGATATGTGCCAGTTTAGAATCATCCAATGCTTCCATCACACTCAAGCCTTAAAGTAGAGGGGAGACCTATGAGCCCCTCAAACACACCGGGGTTGATTTACTAAAAGTGAAGAGTGCAAAATCTTGTGCAGCTCTGCATAGAAACCAATCAGCTTCCAGGTGTTTATTTTTTTTTTTTTTTGTGTCAATACTTAATTGAACAAGCTGAAGTTAGAAACTGATTCTGTGAACAGCTTTTGCACTCTCCAGTTTTAGTAAATCGCCCTCAATGGCTCTTCTGTGTACATGAATCTTTAACCGCTTGCCGACCAGCCTCCATCAATATACTGCGGCAGGCCGACTCGTTCCCGCAAATCGCCGTAGGCGTATGTCGGCTACTTTAGGAGCTATAGCAGGCATGCCCACTGCACGGCAGGGAAGCAGATGCGCGTGGCTGGTGACGGCGATGATGATGTCGGCTGGCCACCCACGATCGCTCCACAGAGAGCCAGAATGGGGATCTGTCAATGTAAACCGGTCCCCGTTCTGACAGGGAAGGCGAGAGATCTGCTTTTCCTAGTGATCTCTCCCGCTCCCTCTCCTCCACAGTTAGAAAGACCTCCCAGGGAACACTTAACCCCTTGATTGCCCCCTAGTGTTAAACCCTTCCCTGCCAGTGTCATTTATACATTAATAAAGCATTTTTATAGCACTGACTGCTGTATAAATGTCACTGGTTCCAAAAAAGTGTCCGAGCTGTCCGCCAAAAAGTGCCGCAGTCCCCCTAAGAATTGCTGATCGTCACCATTACTATTAAAAAAAAACAAAAAAAAAAAACGTTTCTTGCAATTTTTTTGTTTAAATTTTTTTTACCAAAAATATGTAGAATACGTATTTGCCCTACACTGATGAAGAAATTATTATTATTTTATATATATATATATATATATATATATATATATATATATATATATATATATTTATATATTTATTATAAAAAAATTTAAACAAAAAAATTGCAAGAAACCTTTTTTTTTTTTTTTTTTTGTTTTTTTTTTTTTTAATAGTAATGGTGACGATCAGCAATTCTTAGGGGGACTGCGGCACTTTTTGGCGGACAGCTCGGACACTTTTTTATATATATAATTTTTTTTTTTTTTTAAAGTGCGCTGTTTAAGAGTGGCAATGCAAAGCAACTTTCCAGCCGAAGGACAGTTGCATTTAAAAAAACAAACAAAAAAACAAAAAACTGCGTGCCAAGGCTTTGAAATTGTGAGGTGTGACTTTAGCACTTTATAAGTGGTTCAGTATGTGCCGCCATTGGAGACAAGTCCTAATATATAAAGACTTCTCCTGAGCTCCATCAAGGACAGAACGAATTGTGACTACGTAAGCTCCTTGAGGTTGAGGGTAGGGACTGATGTGAATGTACAATGTATATGTAAAGCGCTGCGTAAATTGTCAACGCTATGTAAGTACCTGAAATATATATATATATATATATATATATATATATATATATATATATATATATATATATATATATATATATATATTAATATTATCATCTATCTCTCTAATTATCTCTCTAATTTTTTTTATTTTTTTTTTAATGGTCACTTTCGGGTTTTGGCACCAAAATGTTTGTTCTGTATTTTTTGGGGGGAAATCATATTTTTATCTAGGATGCTGCAGCTGTCCCCAACTGGCTCTTTTTTTATTTATTCTTTATTTTTTTCCTGCTTTGTTTCCAGGGGTTGCATTTAGGATAGCCCAGTAATTTTCAGTGAGCTTGCCTTATGTGTGAGAAACGTGTTTAAAAAAATTAAATAAATAAATAAAAGGTGCCTGTACTGTGATCTAGGTGCTGGGATGATCTCCTCGCTGTGTTCAGCAGACTAGCCACATAGGAGGTCGGCTCCCTGTCTCTCTACCATCTGGATCACTACGCTGGCTGAACAGAATTGCAGCTCTTTTGGCAGGTGATACCATTCAAATGTTTTGTATTTAGCGGCTTTGCCAGGGATTCACATTCAGCTTTCCATCATCTACTAAAAATGAAATAGAAGTGGGTGGCCTGGCTCTCTATATTAGAAATAGTGAAAGTCGTAGAAATGCCACTGCGCTTGTGGTGAAGGTTTTGTTATCAGAGCGCCTTTCCCTTACGAGCTCCAGGAATCGCACAGACTGATCTGTTGTAGAACCGGTTGTGTGGCTGTGACCTGAAGATTCTCCTTCTTTTTTTTCTTTTTTTCTTCTCAATAAACATATCAGACCCACACCGGTTTGCTGTGCCTCCTCCATGCTGCTGTAAAAACACCAAGTGACTCATCAAACAAAATCGAGAGGATGAGTCATTGAGAGAGTCAATATTTTCAGGAATCTCCCTGTCAGCTCTTTTCGAAGTGTACCTGTCATACATGTGCTGAGTCTGTGTCAACATACCCCACACCCTACTTACTGGGGAAGAGGAGCGGGATAAAGGCTGCGACTTTACATGTCTGCCGAGCGGCAAAACCCTGTGATCTGCCCATTGTTAACGGTTTCAAAGAATGTGCCATCTGACGTTGAATGTTTGTTCATCTAAGGACGATGGTAAATGATTGCCGTCAGTAAAATCTCTGAGCTGGAATTTTTTTAACCTTCTTTTTTTTTTTTTTTTGGCAGGCACTGTTCCTATACTTTAGGGCTCTTTCAGACATTTGTTGCCCTCTGACGAGTGATCCACATTCTGAATGCATTTGACAGCCTAAATGAACTCTGCTAATGCTATTGCATGCGGTTGTGTGGGATGGTTGTTTTTTCAACCATCTCAAGGCAAAGAGATCCAGTGTACATAGGAGTATTTTTATTCCTCTGTGTGCATGAAGCCTAAGACCCCTTTCACACTGGGGGTGTTTTTCAGGCGCTTTAGCGTTTAAAAAAGCGCCTGTAAAGCGCCTGAAAGAAGCCTCATCTGCGAGTGCTTTCACGCTGGGGCGCTGCGCTGGCAAGGCGTCAAAAAAAGTCCTTCAAGCAGCTTCTTTGCAGCACTTTCGTGTTTTTTGCCACCGGGCTGGGTGTGCCAATGGCCCGAGCCCTTTCACACTGCCAGCGCCCGAAATACGCCTGAAAAACGCCCCAGTGTGAAAAGGGTCTCAAGCGGTGCTTTACCAGCAATTTTCGGGCGCTGGCAGTGTGACAGGGCTCGGGCTTTCACATTGAGATTGCAGATGAGGCTGCTTTACAGGCGCTTTTTTAACGCTAAAGTGCCTGAAAAACGCCCCAGTGTGAAAGGGGTCTAAAGGCGGCGATTAAAAACCTGATGGCGATTAAAAACCTCAGTGATTCTAACCCCTCACCCTTTGTTTTGATCTGAAAGAAAAAAGAAAAACAAAAAAAGTTTACCTTTTTTATACTTTAAAGAGTAATGCCACTTTTGTTGAGGAAAAAAAGCTTTCCCCTCCTGGGTTATGTACATTACAAGGATGTTGACAAACTTTGTTGCAGATAAGAAAGAGAGGTTGGTTTGTCTGTGTCCATAAGCCAGGGCTCGACAAACCCCAGGCCGCCATTGCGACCAGAAGTTTCCACCTGGCGCCTGGGCTGCCACCTGAATGCTCCCCACACCGCGCTCGCGCCCCTCCTGCTATGTATCCCCATGCTGCACTTGCCCGTCTGTGTGCCTGAGGACTGGCATAGCGGGTCCTGTGGGGGGTGGGGAGCAGACACATGTCCGCTCTCCTTCCCTTCTAGTTGTTGACCCGGAAGTGACATGTGACGTCATTTCCGGGTCCCCATTGACCATTTCCCTGACCATCAAGGCCGGAGAAGAATGTACTGCAGTGCGATGTGCATTACATTCAGTGAAGCACAGGAGAGGCGTGCCCTGCATGTCTCTTTAAAGAGAATCTGTCACCAAAAAAAAAAATCATCACATGGGGGAGTTTTTGTCTCCTATGCGATGGGGGGGGGAAGTCAACGAAAAAAATAAAATTATTTTTAATTGTAAAAAACGAAGGTTACACCCAAGCACATAAAATCCCCCGCCAAAAACGAGGCCCCCACATATACGCGCGTATAAATGCATACGGCCGTGCGCCTACACCTGAAAATGACGATTTTGATTCACATGTTGCATATCGCCCGCCGGAATGAGAGCAATAATTCTAGCACCAGACCTCCTTCGTAACACTAAGCTGATTACCTATAGGGGGCTTTTAAAGCATCACCTATGGAAAATATAGGGTACGGACATGTTTAAGGTTTGACATATTGGGTATCTATTTACTTGATGCAACCTTGGCTTTTATATTTTACCCAAAAATGTGGGTAATTTGTTGTGTGTTCGTTCCCTCTAAAAATTAACTTTTTTTTTTTTTTTTTTTAACATTTTTGTGGTAATGTGTGACCTAAAAAAATTGGAACTACCACTATCTTCTACGGTGTTTGCTCTCAGAAAATATGGACTGTTTGAGGGGGGGTGTTTATGTAATCTTCAGGCCTAAAGTGATTTTTAAACATGTGCAAACCATGCAAAAACTACTCTGGCTGTGAAATGGTTAAAGGATAAGTTCACCTTCAGGGACATGTTAAATCTGTAAGATTTGTTAGTTAAATAAAACTGGCTTCTAACTATTTTAGCTGGCTCCTGGATTCAAAGCAAAATTTTCAAGCCTATTAGTGAATCTAATGGGAGTGGTTTTATAATTCTCAATCGGCTGCTGCACCTGCAGGGCTCTGAGTAAAGTTACAGGGTCTGCATCCCTTCTAGACGTGATTTACTGTTGGGAGTTTCTCACCAAAAATGACATTTTTTTGTTGCAGGGGATGCTAAAAATGTGACTTGTATCTTAGTGCAGACTTCTGGGAAAAGTAGTGAGCCAATCACACAAGCAGGAAATGATGTTTCTGGGGGCGTTCTGTAATCATTCTGTGTACAGAACAACTTCATGTAGCCATATTGCATTTAACAGAAAATTACAGCTCTGCAGATTGGAAAGGTAATTTTTACTAACATTCAATTACAGTATGACTTGTGTTGCAATTGTATATTCTAGATTATTATTATTATTATTATTATTTTTTATTTTTTTTATTTTTCGAATGTGCTATTTTTTTATTTTTTATTTTTTTTAGTGGTGTTACTCTTTAAGCTCTAGCTTCTTTTTGTGCCGCGGAGTCGCTTACAGCTGGCAGACTCGGGCCTTGGCACAGAGAGGTGTTTGTGATATCAGAATTAGATTGTGCCAGTCCCCAGACAGCTGTAGAGATCAGCGGAGGATTCGCAGCCTATGTCCTCCCTATATCTATGCACACTGCACATGTGCTTGTAAGACGTACAGAAGAGTTTTGGAGGATCAGATGGCTAACAAATCACCCATTCAAGAAAAAGTGCACTTGAGATTTAATATAAGGGGAAGTTATGACATTCTGTGGGTTTTCTGTGACCTTAAGATACATGCAGCATCCTTGCTACCGAGCAACCAAAAAGTCACCCGCCTGTCTCTAGTGTACAGCCTGCAGACGGGAGCAGGACTTCCACCACCATGGCTCCTTGTCTCTTAGGAATGCACAGGACATCACAGTCCTCCAGCCATAGGTGAAAAGAGCACTGCTAGGTAGTCGATCTTAAAGTGGTGTTCTGGCCGAAATGATACTTTTTAAATAAAAATACCCCTATAATACACAAGCTTAATGTATTCTAGTAAAGTTAGTCTGTAAACTAAGGTCTGTTTTGTTAGTTTTATAGCAGTAGTTTGTTATTTTATAAACTTATAGCAGGCCGTGGCCATCTTAAGTGTGGGCATCTGAAGCCAGACTGTATTTCTTCCTGGATCTCAACCTTGCAGATCTCACACGTGCTCAGTGCAGCACAAGCAGTGTAATAGGTTTCAGGTCAGGTTTCCATAGCAACGGCAGTGTCGGAGGAAGTTGCCGCCCCTTCCCAGAAGGCATTGCAAACAGGAAATGATGCGATGGGCCGCGGCCAGGGAGGAGGAAGTGAAAAATGAATACAGCAAATATACAGTAGGTACTGAGAAAAAAAATTTAGAAATATCCAATTCATTTACAGTGCACAGTTTAGTGAGGGATGCTGCAGAGTTGTAAAAGTGGGTGGAACTCCACTTTAACTGGCATTTCTGATACCAGCTGTACTGTCTTGAGAGGACACTAAACTTTTGGTTTAAATAAAAAAATATTCTATGCGAGTATGTATTCCTAAAGGGGAAGTACAACCAAAGCTCATTTGGCTGTACTTTTCCTGTGCATCACAGTAGTGCAGTCCGTTCTGCACTCCTGTAACCCCCTTTTCAGCAGGCTAAAGCCCGCTGTCAGCTGACGTCACAGAGCCCGTCCAGGATCGGAAAAGGTTGCGACCATATGGTTGGGATCCACCCACATGCCTGAGACGGCTGCTCCCACCCCCTCCACAGCCCAGCCCTCCAGTGAGGAGGGGAATGGGGGGGGGGCGGCGGCAGAGCAGAGAGATGGTAACTGAAAGTCACCAGCTCTCTGCTCAGAGAGCTCTGAGAACTGAGCGATCGGCAATGTTTTGATTGCTCGGTTCTCAGCCTTAGAGCCAACCGAAAATGCAGGATGCACTTGGCCAAAAACTGAATGACCATTTAAAAAAAAAAATAAATGGAAAAAAATATATATTTTTTCTTTTCCCCTGCTTTATTTCCACAGGTTGCATTTAGGGTAGCCCAGTAATTTCAGTGAGCTTGTCTTATGCACGAGAAACGTGTTTAAAAAAAAAAAAAAGTGCCTGTACTAGGTGCTGGGATGACCTCATTGCTGTGTGTTTTTGTATGTATATATGTGTGTATATATATATATATAATCTCTGCACACTGGTCCACTGTACGCGCTTCCATTGTTGTCCTTCTTGCTGCATTTATGTTCAGTTCAAAAAAATAAAATAAACGCACCTCCTACTTGAAATGTATTGAAAATGCATCATTAGCGCACCCATGTGGTTTTTGAGTCACATGACCTATGAAATACGCACTATAAGCACAAATTTGCGGTAAAATCGCCACGCATTCCTGGCAAAATTCTGAGTCCAAAATTTTGGTGGATTTCTAGTACCGTCTATTGCGCTCAGCCTCCTCTGAATGCAGAACAAACACCGTAAAAGAAACCATTTCAGAAATAGATTACAGGGCCAAGCTGACAATGCTGCTGTCCAAAGGGGCTCCTTCATCCAGGGTGGGGGGCGCTTATACAGGAAGTGTGTTACTGGTCAGATCACCAGGTAAAAACCGAGGGGGGCAAAGTATGAAAATGAATGCAGTCATCACATGGAACGATTGGTAAGCTGCTATATATATATATATATATATATATATATATATATATATATATATATATATATATATATATATATATATATATATATATATATATATATACACACACAACATTTTTGGTTTTAGGTTTAATAACGCTTGAAGGACTGGCCTCCCTTGCAGCACCTCTGGTGGTCCCACGTGTCTCTGATCTCCCTCTTAGGGGGGGTATTGTCACAAGGGACGGCATTATTGAAAGCGGTGCTTGAATCGCAGGTATCACTTTTAACCACCTCAATACTAGGCACTTTCGCCCCCTTCCTTCCCAGACCAATTTTCAGCTTTCAGCGCTCTCGCACTTTTAATGACAATTACTCGGTCATGCTACACTGTACCCAAATAAAATTTTTATCATTTTGTTCGCACAAATAGAGCTTTCTTTTGGTGGTATTTATTCACGACTCCATTTTTTTTTTTTTGCGATATAAGCGCAAAAATAGTGGAAATTTGGAAAAAAAACAATATTTTCTTTTTTCTGTTTTAAAAGAAATCCAGTAAAATCGAATTTTGTCATAAATTTAAGCCAAAATGTATTCTGCTACATGTTTTTGATAAAAAAAATCCTGTTAAGTGTATAATAATTGGTTTGTGTGATCACGGACATATGTACGCAAATGATCATGCACAGATGTGTGCAGGTGATCACGTACATATGTGTGCAGATTACCATTGGGACATGTGATTTTAGTGTGACATATGTGGGGGACAGCTTTTTTTATTATTTGGGGACATGTGTTTTGGGGACATGTGTGTTTTACATTATGTGGGGACATGTGTGTGTGTTTTACATTATGTGGGGACATGTGTGTGTTTTACATGTATGTATTTACATGTGTGTTGACACTAGGTTGGTGATCAGTGAGTAAAAAGCTGTAAAAAACAGCTCATACTCACTGATCATCAGCCGGCTGCAGCGATCCCCTCTCCTCTCCTCCTCAGCGACAACTTCCGTGTGAGGAGAGGAGAGCTGATCGCCTAGCAACCGGCTGTGTTTACATCACATGACGGCTGTGATTGGACACGGCCGTCATGTGATCAGGAGGGCCAATCACAGAGCCCTCCTGCCGATCCGAGATGCGCCGTGTCCGGGGGACACGAGCGCATCGGGATCGCGCCGCTGCGCGGGCACGCGCGCGCGCGATCCCGCTCCTTCTGAGGGACGTTCCTGAACGTCCACTCAGAAGGAGAGAGCGCCCACCCGGCCGTTTATGTACATTGGCCGGGTGGGAAGTAGTTAAACCACAGGCTGGTTTATGGGACCGTATAGCTGTCTATCTCTTCACACATCTGCAGGAAATGACAGCTCTAAATATTCACAAGTCAGTGCCTGTTTAGTGGCATTTAGCTTGGTCACGATGCTTTTCAAACCAACGACTGGCATTGCATTTGGTCTACTAAAAACGTGACGGCCGCAAAGGCTTTGGAATGCAGTTAAAGCCAGCAAAAATGGATTATCATTTATTTTGCATGTCCCTATTTGAGCCTGTGAACCTCCAAGCATGCCTAATGGGGTCATGCTACGGTATGTAGAGTATTTTAGAACCGGGAACTGAGCTGTAGTGGGATTTTAGCATCGTGCTGTATATTACCTGTTGCATTGGCTGCATTAAAACTGCACCAGTGTGAATAGACTCTTAACACCGATCGATTACATGCTTCTGCTACTCTAATGTACTTGAAAATATTTAAGTTGGTAACTTTTAGGATGTCTTTTACATGACTCATTCCTGTTCTCTCATTGTCCATCACATGACAGTGGATATGAAGCAGTTTTGAAGTTTTTTTTGATTTGTTCATATAGAACAGGAAGTGCCCAACATATATCTAGCAAGGTGTGGGGGATGTGGTGTGACTCCGAAGACCCATTCATCTCTGTCCGCTGTTACTTCACACCTTTTGTTAAGCTTCCCGACCGCCCACTGTATATTGACGTCCTGTTTTTTAAAGATGGATATCTCGGTAACGGCAGCAGCTGCTGCCACAACCGAGGTATCCATCTTTAGGGCCGGCGATTCTGCACACGATAATGGTGGTCTATGCGGCGGGTTCGCCGCGAGATCACCGTTATCGGCGGCGGGAGAGGTGCCACCCCCCCTCCCGCCGCTCTCCCGCACCCTCCGCCGCTTACCGGAGCCGTCGGTAACGGCGGAGGCGATCGGGTCCTTTCACTGCTGAGGTACTGAGACGAGTGAGGCCAAGATGGCCCCCACCCGTCTCTATACCATGTGACGGCCGGAGCGACGTCATTACGACGGCTCCGCCCACTTCTCTTAAAGGCACAATTTATTTTGTGTCATTTTTTTAAACGACTTTTTTTTTTTTTTTTTTTTTTTTTTTGCATTATAGTCTAAATATGAGATCTGAGGACTTTTTGACCCCAGATCTCATATTTAAGAGGACCTGTCATGCTTTTTTCTATTACAAGGGATGTTTACATTCCTTGTAATAGGAATAAAAGTGATCCAGATTTTTTTTTTTTAAAAAACAGTGAAAAAATAAATAAAATAAAGTAAAATAAATAATTTAAAAAAAAAAAAAATTTTTTTAAAGCGCCCTGTCCCGACGAGCTCGCGCGCAGAAGCGAACGCATACGTGAGTAGCGCCCACATATGAAAACGGTGGTCAAACCACACATGTGAGGTATCGCCGCGACCGGTAGAGTGAGAGCAATAATTCTAGCCCTAGACCTCCTCTGTAACGCAAAACATGCAATCTGTAGAATTTTTTAAACGTCGCCTATGGAGATTTTTAAGGGTAAAAGTTTGACGCCATTCCACGAGCGGGCGCAATTTTAAAGCGTGACATGATGGGTATCAATTTACTTGGCGTAACATTATATTTCACAATATAAAAAAAAATTGGGCTAACTTTACTGTTGTCTTATTTTTTTTTTCAAAAAAGTGAATTTTTTCCAAAAAAAGTGCGCTTAGAAGACCGCTGCGCAAATACGGTGCAAAAAAAAAGTATTGCAATGACCGCCATTTTATTCTCTAGGGTGTTAGAAAAAAAACAATATATAATGTTTGGGGGTTCTAAGTAATTTTCTAGCAAAAAAACCTGTTTTAAACTCTTAAACACCTAAAATCCAAAACGAGGCTGGTTTTGAAGTGGTTAAAACCACTTCCCGCCCGGCCTATAGCGGATTGACGGCCGGGCGGTGGTTCAGTTATCCTGACTGGGCGTCATATGACGTCCTTCAGGATAACATGCCGCTGCGCGCCCGCAGGGGCGCGCCCGCAGGGGCGCGCATTGCGGCGATCGGTGGATCAGTGTGTCAGTCTGACACACCGCTACACCGATCTTGGTAAAGAGCCTCCGGCGGAGGCTCTTTACCACGTGATCAGCCGTGTCCAATCACGGCTGATCACGCTGTCAATAGGAAGAGCCGTTGATCGGCTCTTCCTCACTCGCGTCTGACAGACGCAAGTAGAGGAGAGCCGATCGGCGGCTCTCCTGACAGGGGGGGTCTGCGCTGATTGTTTATCAGCGCAGCCCCCCCGCAGATCACCACACTGGACCACCAGGGATTGCCACTAGGACCACCAGGGAAGGGAAACATGTGGATGGCCAGGTATGTACCCCATGGCCATCCACATGTGCCCAGTCAGTGCCAAATCTGTGCCAATCAGTGCCCACAAATGGGCACTGATTGGCACAATTATGTTGCAGTGATGCCCAGCAATGCCACACTTAGGGGCATCACTGCCATCAATCAGTATCATCAGTGCCACCCATCAGTGTCCATCGGTGCCACCTGTTAGTGCCCATCTGTGCCCACCTATCAGTGCCCATCTGCGCCAACTATCAGTGCCACCCATAACTACCCATCAACGCCACCTACGAGTGCCCATCAATGCCACCTACGAGTGCCCATCAGTGCCGCCTATCAGTGCCCATCAGTGCCACCTACCAGTGCCACCTATCAGTGCCCATTAGTGCCACCTATCAGTGCGCATCAGTGCCGCCTATCAGTGCCCATCATCAGTGCCCGTCAGTGCCACCTCATCAGTGCCACCTCATTGGTGCCCATCAGTGCCGTCGTATCAGTGCCCGTCAGTGCAGCCATATCAGTGCCCGTCATTGAAGAAGAAAACGTACTCATTTACAAAAAATTTTAACAGAAACAAAGAAAAACGTGTTTTTTTTAAAAAAAAATTTCGGTCTTTTTTTATTTGTTGCGCAAAAAATAAAAACCGCAGAGGTGATCAAATACCACCAAAAGAAAGCTCTATTTGTGGGAACAAAGTGATAAAAAATTTGTTTGGGTACAGTGTAGCACGACTGCGCAATTGTCATTCAAATTGTGACAGCGCTGAAAGCTGAAAATTGGCCTGGGCGGGAAGGTGTCTAAGTGCCCGGTATTGAAGTGGTTAAACAATCTAGAGGTTTATGTCACTTTTATGCCTTTCAGGCGAATGGATAAATAAGCAGTTAAAGTAATTGCAAACCTTTCCTTTTTTTTTAATTTTTTTTTAATAAAAGCAACAAATATACCTATACTTGCCTGCTCTGCAATGGTTTTCACAGAGCAGCCCCGATCCTCTTCTTCTGGGGTCCCCCCTGCTGGCACGCCAGGCCCCTCCTCTTTACCGGGTGCCCCCATGGAAAACCGCTTTCCATAGGGGCACCCATGTGGGCTTGCTCCTGAGTCCCGCTGCTGCGTCCATTGACGCAGACAATGGGACTGCCCCCCCGCTACCGTTTTCACAACTTTTGATTGACAGCAACCGGAAGGGGCGACCCGTCATTTAGCAGTGCATGGGCGCTGCACCACCCCCCCTGTCCATCGCCGCCTCCACTAGCTATGCGTCTGGCCCCTTTCAGGACACTGGCGCATTGATTCCAATGCGGGGAGGCTGTTTTTTTTTAAGCACCGTTTAGAGCCAGAGGCTCTAATAGGCTTCAAAATAGGGTGGGCTCGGGTCGCAGAGAGTGCACTCCGATTCCACCCAGGTGTGTTAGAACAGCGAATGAAAGGACTCGGAGCCGCTACACCATGCTGCCTGCCATAATGGGGTAAGTGACTGACAGGCAAACGGGGGGGGGGGGTGGATTGCTACTATCTATCCAATGAGGATAGCACTCCTGCACATCTCTGGATCGGGGTCAGGCAAGAAAAAGGAGGGGTCTGGGGGGGCAGCTGCAAAACAGAAGATTTTTCACCTTCATGCATAGAATGCATGAAGGTAAAAAACCTTGAGACTTTACAACCACTTTTAAATACCTATGTTTTTTGCTTTACCTGTCTAAGGATTTGTAGTTCCATTGCAGATCTTGCGAAAATATAAGTTGTCCAGCTCTTGTAATGGCCCACTAACCTAAAGTAGCATTTCAGGATAACCCCAATTAGTTTGAAAAATAATCCCCCCCCCCCCCCCAAACACCTACATAAGAAAAATGTACATACTTGCCTATTCTCATGCAGCTCCTGTCTGTATTCTCTGTAGACTACAGAACACCTCTCCTTCTGTTATGGATCTGAGGATAGGGGATCTGTTCCCTAATCCTACCACTCTCTATCCCTGCAGTGACAGCTCCACCATAGATATAGTACTTTGAGTGAGGACCGTCACTAGGAAAGGAAGTGTCGCTGGCAGGATCACCAGGTAATCTTGGTAAAAAAAATTGCTATATAGTAAGTTTATTTTTTTTTGTTCTTGAGTTTTTAGATACACTTTAACAGATTTGTACCGAAGGCCCTTTTAACACGATAAGCCCGCTCGGATCTGCCTGTCCATTTTTCCATTGACTCCTATGGGCAGGCGGGTGTCAGCGGAGATGTGTCTACTGATACCCGCCTGCCATCCGATCCGCTAAAAACAGACGTATGGTGATACGTTCAGCCATCCGTCTGGCGGATCGGATGGGATCTGATGAAAACGGACATGCTGTCCGTTTTTTGTCCGCTCTCCCCATAGAAATCAGCGGGGCTCTGACAGGTCCCTCCCCGCTCGGTGATCAGAGACGGACCGGTCATCTGCCGTCTCAGCGGAGATCAACAGAGCGATCTCACGCTGAGCGGATCCACCCTGTGTGAAAGAGGCCTTAGATGTGCAGTCTACTCTAAATAGTATGCCTTTTTGACACTTTTTGGTCAAATGGGCAAACAAAAAAAAATCTCCTGATGATCCTCATGTACAAGGGCAGATGTACGGTCGCCTTCCAAATGATACTGTTCAGACACCAGCAATCATTTTCTAAAGGGCAAGGTTGAACTGTGTTCTTATGTGTGGCTACATCCAAAGTTGATTTTTGTTTTAATTTTATTTCAGCTGACTTATTCCTGTCCAGATGGGTTTACATGAAAGGAGCAACACATCGGTAACATCGCACACCAGGTAAACGCGGTGTAATTTTATATATACTCTGCTTCTACTAGGAACAGGGCAGCTTTAGAGGTTGGCGGTTTATTAATGTGCTTTGGGGTACTGCACCTGAACACAAAGGTGTGTATCGGCTCTAATACACAGATGAGATACAAAACTCTTGGGGCGTACTATATAATGTATTTTTGTCCTTTTCATTCTGAGATTATCTATCTCTCGTTGATGGGGTTAAAGTGCTTCCCCAACCTCTCCACATCTGAATGCTGCAGGATTATTGTTAAAATTAATATTAAAACAATTTTGGGTGCTTTATGTATAAGATGGAAAGAATTAACAAAGCGTGGTGGAAGCACCATGCTTGAGTCCCTCTTCTAAACTTAAAAAATGGAGCAGAGACTGTTCCTCATTAAAGAGGAAGTGAACCCTGATGGGGTTCCTCTTTGTTTCCCTGCAAAGCATAATGGGCTACTATGCATCGCCGTAGACATCGACTATCGCCTTTTTTGTAAATATCTCCTAAACCGTGGAGGTTTGGGAGATATTTCGAGCACCTACAGGTAAGCCTTAATCTAGGCTTACCTGTAGGTAAAAGTGGTTGTAACGGATTTACAACCACTTTAAAGTGATTGTAAAGGTTGTTCGTTTTGGTTTTTAATTTTTTAATTTTTTTTTATAACATGTTATACTTGCCTCCTCTGTGCAGTTGCTTTTGCACAGGGCAGCCTGGATTGTCCTCTTTTCGGGTCCCTCTTTGCTGCTCCTGGCCCCTTCCTCCTATCGAGTGCCACCTCAGCCAGCAGCTCTCTATGGGGGCATCTGAGCCGAGTCAGAGCTCCGTGTATCCATTCAGACATGGAGCCCCATCCTGGCCCCGCCCCCTCTCTTCCCTGACTGGCTGACTGACTTTGACAGCTGTGGGAGCCAGTGGCGCTGCTGCTGTGTCCCAGCCAATCAGGAGTGTCCCGGATGGCTTAGACACTCGTGGACGTTGCTAGAGAGAGATGGGGCTCATTTAAGTAAATAGGGGGTGCTGGGGGGGCTGCTACACACAGAAGGTTTTTTGTCTTAATGCATAGAATGCATTAAGATAAAATACCTTCTGCCTTTACAACTCCTTTAACATAGGGGAAGCAAGCCTCTTTCTTAATTAAGGGCACAGTTCTCTGTTCCGCCGTATCTGACAGACCCAGCACAGAGAACCTGAGAGCTGGACCTGCATGCTGCAATCTTTGGCATTCTTGCCCCGCTTGCTCCCTCCCTGGCTTAGAGAAGGAGGAGGGTTGTTAACACTGCAGGCTCTGCTTGTGTAGTCTAATAACTGCACGGGCAGAGAGGGATGGAAGCTGTTTCACATTCCATATGACAGGCAACACCTGGCAGAAATCTGCAGCAGTTTTCTATATGGGAAAACTGCCTTATTCCCTCTGTTAATCAGCTGCAGACCTGCACTAGTTTCTATTTATTTCTAAAACAGGACCATCTTCTTAGTTAATCTGGCACACACCACTTCTGACCGTTTCCTGAGTCATTGTAATAGCACAGGAAGCTTGGTTAATTCTCCTGGATTTTTTTAAAATGCGTGTAATGATACTAATGAATACATAAAATGTATTTTTTTTTCATCTTTAAAACACCACTTACTCTACTGTCTTCTGTTTCAGATTAAATCTTGGTCATCCCTTCATTTGGAAATCTTAAAGTTGCAGTACTTGGACACCTATTCGCTTTGGCTCTTTCCCCTTTTCCCCCCCTTCCCCCTCCCCCAAGCACATAGTCTACTCTCCATCAAAAGGCTAATAGCAAAAAATGACTTCAGAGCTTGAGAGCAGCCTCACCTCTATGGACTGGCTTCCCCAGCTGACCGTGAGGGCTGCCATTCAGAATTCTGACTCCGCCCAGGGCACCCATGGCTCCGGCATCACCAAGAAGAGCGTGCTCATCGACCCCAACACCACACTGGACCAGGAGGAAGTACAGCAGCACAAAGACGGGAAGCCGCCCTACAGCTACGCCAGCCTTATCACGTTTGCAATCAACAGCTCGCCAAAAAAGAAAATGACTCTTAGTGAGATTTACCAATGGATATGTGACAATTTTCCTTATTACAAGGAGGCAGGCAGCGGCTGGAAGGTAAGGACTACCTACTGCTTTAAAATATACATTTTTTTTTTTTGGTAGTTGTGTCTAATGCTGACCCAAGTGGGAGGGCTTTTAGGTTCAACTTTTATTCTGATGTGATCGAGATATTTGGTCCTTTTCTCTGTGTGACAAGCCTAGTGAAAGCCAAGGATCATTGCTCAGATTTGTACCATCCCTTGCAATTTATGTGTTGTTTTTTTTTTTTTTTTTTTCCCTCCCTAAATGACCATCAAAAAAAGTATCCTGAACTGTACTTGATAAATTTGAATAATATTGTTGGAATTCCTTTTTTTCTTTTTTTTTTTTCTTTTATTTCATATGCTTTCAAATTTTTCTCAGGAGCTGGGACAAATTGGCAAAAAGTTCTTAGACCTCCATAGGATCACCATGAGGCTGCAGAGCTCTTGGAACATGGGCAACAGCTGCTTCCGGTTGCAGCAAGATTGCTCCAATCAGCAACTCTCTGTTGGGTGATGGTGACAGGAAGTGGGGGTGTGGTTACATGTTTTAGCGCAACAGGACCGCCTCTTTATCAAACCATAGCTGGGATCCCGAGACCTCTCTGAGAGGAGGTGCATCCACTTCACCTGGTGTTCCCTACCACTCTCTTGGCCCTCTTATGTGCTCAGTTAAGTTACAGTTGGGGCCTAGTCAGCGCAATAGCTTATTGATTTTGACGATGGTCCAGTTGTTAAGAGATGTATGGGTTTTTTTTTTTTTTTTTTTTTTTTTTTTTTTTTAATCATACCTAGGTGGATGCAGCATCGGTCCCCCCGCCGGTTCTAACACTGACAACCGAGCAAAAAGCTGGTGACACCGAGCTTTGGCTATACTTCTCCTTTTATCATCTACATGAGGGGAAGCAAGGGAGGTGGATGGAGGAATCCACCATATCCCCCTCTGCTGGGACATTGTATTCTTACAGCGAGACTCCCCTCTATCAGAATACACTGATCTCTGCCTCCATAGAACGTTTTCCAGCAAGTCCTTTCAACAGGACGGGAATGGCCACACACAGATGCTGGCCATAGACGGATCAAAATGTTCTCGGTCCCTACCCGTTGAAGATTGCCACCAGTCAAATGTATGGAAGTTCTGGAAGGAAAACAAGTTTTGCTTGTGCAGATGCCAAAAAACAAGCATACAGCCACCTGATACTTGTGTATTTACACATTTACTATTTTTAATAGAGGTGCCCGAATGCTCAAAAAGTCTATATTTAGGAAATGTGCCAAACTGCAATGCATAGATATGAACAGGCTAGATAGAACCCCTGGGATTTGCACTTGGAATGCATTTCTATGTATGTATTTTACTGCAAGAAAACAGACAAGTGTGAACAAAAACAGACAAGTGTGAACAGGCTCTGACGGAGACTTCACGGCACCTACCATGTCACTTATGTGGCTCTTGGCCTGCTTTGCTTCTATTACTATTGGACAGGTTAATGGAATGCAAAACATGTCTGTGCTGTCACCTTTTAAGCAACACTTGACAGTATTCTGCTCTTGTAAAAAAAGAGCCTTCGCGCTACTAAAATGTGCTATATACAAAATAATGTGCTCTTGTTTTATAAATTGGACACGGAATACTTTTAGTCTGCAGATACCTCTGGCTGATCTTCTATATGGCAACCGCGAGGTTCGCATCCTACTGAGTTCTGTAACTGGGATTGGTGAAGTCCGGTAGGGGTTGGGGTCAGGCTCCACCTGTGTTGTGCAGTGTATTTCCCAGTCAAGCCAGGCGTAGCTTAAAAAAAATGTTACCCCCAACATTTCATATTCCTGATACGTGGCTGCTGTACCATGTACGTGTATGAAAAAGTATCCTGTTCTCTTTGTATTGCTTCCTTTTTGAGTGAAATTCCTGGTGATCCTGCCAGTCCCTCTACTTTCCTATTAAAAACTGACCACACTAAGCTTGAGCACAGCGTGGTCAGAGGTGTGCCGAAAATTCGTTTTAAATTTTTTTTTTAGATAGATGATGGATAGATAGATCTATATATTTGACTTTTTAATTAATACAATGAACTTAAATGAATATGAATTTATTGTTGGCCATTTTTTGCACCTTTTTAGAGCAAGAAAAAATGTATCTCTGCGTATGTCTTCACACTGGTCTGATGCGCCTCCGTTGTGGTGTTAAATCTTGCTTGCTGCATTTTGGTCAGTAAAAAAAACGCACCTCCCTGTTGAAATGCATTGAAAATGCAGCAAGAACGCACATATTACGTTTTTTTAAAAGTGTTTTTTTGAGTCGCATGATCTATGAAAATCAAACCATGAGCACAGTAAAATTATGGTAAAATCGAGTGCATTTTTGGCACCGTGATCGGCAATATGCTGATTTAACACAATTTTCCCCCAAAACTTCAGTGTATCTCTAGTGGTCAATTTTTTGGCTGTGTTCTCTTCCAATAATCACTTGTGCTGACACGCCCCCCTCGCAGAGCCAGTAAGTGGGAAGATAAGTGTACTGCTGTATCTCCTCCCCAGCTCTCTGAGCTCCTTATGCAGCTGAGAACAGAGGTTATGGCTCCGTTCACATCTAGGCGTTGCTATTTTACAGGTTTTTTTTGGGCGTTTTTGCAGAGTTTTTGTACAGTTATTTTGAAGTTCAATAGGTCACCAATGTAAAAAAATTAAAACACCTGTAATCTGCCAAAAATTCATGAATATTTTTTGAGCAACGGGTGTTTTGCTTTAGGCGACAGAATGCTCAGATGTGAACAGGGGCTATTTGAAATGAATGGGATTCGTCTTGTTGGGTGTTTTTTTTTTGTTGAGAGCTGAGGCTTGGAGAAGGAAAACACCTAGATGTGAAGGGAGCCTATATGATCACCAAAATAAAAAGGTATTTTATAGAGAATGAAATATATGTATATTATTATATATATATATATATATATATATATATATATATATATATATATATATATATATATATATATATATATATATATATATAATAAATAAATAAAATGTGTTCATAGGTTTACATACCCTGGCAGTTTTTATGATTTCTCAGCCATTTTTCAGAGAATATGAATTGTAACACAAAAACCTTTTTTTCACTCACGGTTATTGTTTGGCTGAAGCCATTTATTCTTTTCTTCTATTCTTATCAACTGTGTTTACTCTTTTTTTTTTTTTTTTTTTTTTTTATCATAATGAAAAACAGAAACTACCCAAATGACCCTGATCAAAAGTTTACATACCCCAGTCCTTAATACCGTGTATTGCCGCCTTTAACATCAATGACAGCTTGAAGTCTTTTGTGGTATTTGTGGATGAGGCGCTTTATCTTCTCAGATGGTAAAGCTGCCCATTCCTCTTGGCAAAAAACCTCCAGTTCCTGTAAATTCTTAGGCTGTCTTGCCTGAACTGCATGTTTGAGATCTCCCCAGAGTGGCTCAATGATATTGAGGTCAGGAGACTGAGATGGCCACTTCAGAACCTTCACTTTACTCTGCTGTAGCCAATGACAGGTCGCCTTGGCCTTGTGTTTTGGATTATTGTCATGTTGGAATGTCCAAGTACGTCCCATGCGCAGCTTCCTGGCTGATGAATGCAAATGTTCCTCCAGTATTTATTGATAACATACTGCATTCATCTTGCCATCAATTTTGACCAAATTTCTGTGCCTTTGTCGCTCACACATCCCCAAAACATCAGCGATCCACCTCCGTGTTTCACAGTAGGAATGGTGGACCTTTCATCATAGACCTTGTTGACTCCTCTCCAAATGTAGGGTTTATGGTTGTGGCTAAAAAGCTCAATTTTGGTCTCATCACTCTAAATTACTTTGTGCCAGAAGGTTTGAGGCTTGTCTCTGTGCTGTTTGATGCCTTGTAAGTGCGATACGTTGTGGCATTTTGTGTAGTAATGGCTTTCTTCTAGCGAATCGACCATGCAGCCCATCTTTCTTCAAGTGCCTCTTTACAGTGCATCTCGAAACAGCCACACCACATGTTTTCAAAGAGTCCTGTATTTCATCTGAAGATATTTGTGGATTTTTTCTTTGCATCCCGAACAATTTTCCTGGCAGTTGTGGCTGAAATTTTAGTTGGTCTACCTGACCGTGGTTTGGTTTCAACAGAACCCCTCATTTTTCCACTTCTTTATTAGAGTTTGAACACTACTGACTGGCATTCTCAATTCCTTGGACATCTTTTTATATCCCTTTCCTATTTTGTACAGTTCAACTACCTTTTCCCGCAGATCCTTTGACAATTCTTTTGCTTTCCCCATGACTCAAAATCCAGAAACAGTGCGGCACTGGATGCAGGGGTCTGTCAGGAGTCCAGAAACTCATTGACCTACACACACACACACACCTACACACACACCTACACACACACCTACACACACACACACACACACACACACACACACACACACACACACACACACACACACACACACACACACACACACACACACACACACACACACACACACACATATATATATATATACACACACATATATATATATATATACACACACATATATATATATATATATATACACACACATATATATATATATATACACACATATATATATATATACACACACACTCCTTTAGGCCTCATGCACACTGGATGTTTTTACAGCAGCTGTTTTTGGCTTCAGACTTTTTTTCTACAGTCATTAATCTCCCCATCATGTTATCATATGTGTCCATGCACACATAGGCTGTTTATCAGCAGTTTTTGGCTGGGAAGTTTTTCAGCTTTAAAAAACCCCCAAAACAAGTGGGTTCTGAGAGGAGTTTTTCAGCTGTAAAAATGCTGATGAACGCCACTCACCAGCGTTTAACGTTTGTGATCCATTGAAAAAAAAATATATATTTTTTTTCCAAAAAAAATAAAATGCTAATGAATGCTAAAAAACGCTATTGCAAAAAATGTTAAATGTTGAAAAACTCACTGCAAAGCTACTGGCGCTTTTAGAACGTTACTTTAACATCCAGTGTGCATGAGGCCTTAATAGCCATTTAAACCTTTTTGTGTCAACTTGTGTGCATGTTGACACAAAGAAATCATAAATTCTGCCAGGGTATGTAAACTTATGAGCACAAATCGTGTGTGTGTGTGTGTGTGTGTGTGTGTGTGTGTATATATATGTATGTATGTATGTATATATGTGTGTATATATATATATATATATATATATATATATATATATGTATGTATGTATATGTATGTGTGTGTGTATATATGTATATCTATATCTCAGAAACACAAGATCTCCATTTTCCTCTGACGGAACGGCGATCTGCCTTGTTTACTCAGGCAAACCGCTAGTCTGCGCCTCCTCAGAATGAGCACTGGTGGCTGGCAGTACATCACATCCACCAGACCCGATGATTGGCTGCCACTGTGTCCAGTTACAGCAGGAGCGGGGCTTCGGCGGCACGTGCGCCCCGAATCCGAAGTAAAAAAAAAAAAAATCACGTACAGGTACGTGATTTTGCGCTTTGGGGCCGCCCTGCCGCAGTATATGTACGCGGGGAGGTCCTTAAGCGGTTAATATGCATTTTTTTTATAAGTTCATTAATATGGCCTGTTCAAAGAAGTTCTGCTGAATGTGAGCAATATATTCATAGACTGAAATGTTTACTTGTGCTTTTAAGGCTTGTTTCATGTCCACCATGATGTGCTCAGGACATGCTTGATCATGCAGGCAGTCTTCGCACGATTACAGAAATGCCTCTAAATATTTGTCTAAATGGTGGTGTGTGCTGTGACTGTGTGATTTGTACTATGTTGGGTGATCTCCCTTCACAATTTGGCCGGGTCTGGGGATTTTATTGCTGATTGGGCTGAAAGGATAGTTTTATTGGGGGGGATACTATTTATATAATCTCTCTCGATAGATAGATAGATATAGATATAGATATAGATATAGATAGAGAGATAGATAGAGAGATAGATAGAGATATATCTATATATTATAATTTTTTTTTATTTGTTTTTTTTAAAATAAACCTGTTGCTACTTCCCTGCTTTGTGCAATACCATTGCATAGAGTGGCCCCAAACCTCCTCTTCTGGGATCCCCCCGCCGTTGTTCTCCATTACTTTCTCTTCTGTGTGCATGCTCGACCCTGCTCCCCCCCCCCCCCCCCCCCCTCCGTAAAGGATTTAGTTGACAGCAGCAGGAGCCAGTGATTCCAGCTGCTGTCTGTGGGGAGAGGAACGCAGACTGGCACAGCACTGGACAGAGAGGTGAGGGGGTGATACAACCATGGTTTATATACTCTGATGCAGGGAATGTCTTAAATGTTTCACATGAGATGCAGTCCAGTGCGTTTTTTTTTTTTTTCCCTGCAATAAAAACGCGTGGCCAATGTGTTATATGGGTTCCTATGGCCTAGTTCACACCAGTGCAGTCAAAAAAAATTAGAACATGTTGCAATTTTTTTCGGCACTGAACTGTACTGGAACGTGGAAAAACGCATCAAAAATGAGAGGGGGGAAAATTGCACTGGAACGCATTGAAAAACGCATATGCAGAAATGCATTCAGAGTTTTTTGCATGAGCCCATAGAATACAGTACTGCTGTTTTCAGATAAGCTGCACATTTTTAGGCCTGTGTGAATGAGCCGTTATACAGCAGACCTGCTAAATGCAGAGCCAACAGCACTGACGGCAGCCTCTGCACTGGGATATAATGGTGAAGCTCATAAACTATATGTTACAAATGAACTACTAGTGTGATTCACTGCCCGGAGTCGCCGACACCTGGACTTTTATGACTCCTCATTCATAACACCAACTGATACTGGTTTATCAAGGCACAGCCCGCATTACTAGCGGATAATCATGTGGATAAAGTGGATAGATTTATAAACCTTTTATTTAACATTGAGGGTATCAGTGATTTCATTTGGGCCTTATGGAAGATTTAAAAATAACAAAGTCAGAAAAGGAAAAGTCTGACTCCGACCAGTCAGCGGTGCTATAAATGACAGTTGGAATCTAGCTGCTTTGGACAACAGATGTCTTGAAATGAAACTTTATTCAGAAAATTAAATCCTCCTAGAACACTTCAGCCTGGCCCCCTTTTTCAGGTCTAGCCATATAAAATCTTAAAAACAAACATCTATATCAGTGATGGTGAACCTTGGCACCCCAGATGTTTTGGAACTACATTTCCCATGATGCTCAACTACACTGCAGAGTGCACGAGCATCATGGGAAATGTAGTTCCAAAACATCTGGGGTGCCAAGGTTCGCCATCGCTGGTCTATACTGTTTACAATCCGGTAATACACTACCGCACCCTGCTTTGCTCTGCACATGCTCAGTTGCTCTCCATTGTTAGGCACTAAGTTTGTAGAGGCTGATCTGCTGACAGCCTTAAAACGGAGCTCCACCCAAAAGGCTCTTTTAACCCCCCCGTTAACGGATGAAAAAGGGTTAAAGCGGCGCTGCCCATTGATTTTTTTTGTTTAATGGCCAGGGGCATTTTAGTAGCCGTGTATACACCACTCCTACAGCGCCTTAAAGATGCTGCTTGCAGGGCTTTTTTGAGCGTCCTGCCAGCGCACGGCTCCAGTATAAAAGCACTCGGGCTTCCACACTTGAGTGAGAGGAGAGGCGCTTTACAGGCGCTATTTTTTTAGCGCTAAAACGCCTGTAAAGCGCCACAGTGTGAAATGGGCCTTACAGCGATAGGTCACGTACCTAGTACTTAATCTGACACTACCGGGGGCGCGCGCCGCCAGCAATCCGCTCCCGCTGTGATTGGACAGAGGGAGGCAATCGGTGGATCCGGCAGACACGATGTCCACTGGGACCCGCCGATCGTTACAGAAAAGGCAGAATGGCGGTCTGCCTTTGTAAACAAGGCAGATCGCGGTTCTGTGGAGGGGAATGGTACGGATCCTGTGTTCCTGCTAAGCAGGAACACTGATCTTTACATTTCACCAGTCAAAGCACATCCCACAGTTAGAAAACACATACAGGGGACACATTTAACCCTTTGCTTGTCCCTGATGTTAACCCCTTCCTTGCTAGTGTTATTAGTACAGTGATGGTGCATTTTTTTTTTTTTTTTTTTTTTTTTTTTTTAGCACTGATCACTGTATTGATGTCACTGGTACCCCAAAAGTGTCAGGTGTCCAATTTGTCCGCCGCAATATCGCAGTCCCACTATAAGTGGCTGATCGCTGCCATTACTATTAAAAAAATTTAAATATACCATAGTTTTGTAGGCGCAAACCAAATATACATGTATTGGGATTTTTTTTTACCAAAAACATGTAGCGGAATACATTATTGGCCTAAATTGATGAAGAAATTTGATTTATTTTTTTTTTGGAGGGGGGCGAGGTTTGTCATAGCAGAAAGAAAAAAGTTTTTTTTTTTTCAAAATTATCGCGCGTTTTTTTGTTTATAGCGCAAAACATAAACGCAGAGGTGATCAAATACCACCAAAAGAAAACTCTATTTTGTGTGAAAAAAAAGGACATCAATTTTATTTGGGTATAGCGTCGCACGACCGCGCAATTCTTTACAGCCAAGAAAGCTGTTTCTGTTTAATCTGCAACTGCTATGTTGCTGCACATGTGATCAGTCATGACACCAGCTATTTGATGGTTTTGACAGTTTGGTTGAGGACGCAAGCAAATGTGACAGTTTTAGCAATCCTGGCATTCCATGAATATTACTGTCTTTCGAAATTGTTAAATCGATGGGTTTAGTTCGGCGATATGATTTACTGCTGTTCAGGGGCTCTGGGCTTCAGCAAAATGGCAGCCTCCACTAAGAAAAAAACAGGAGCAATGCTGAAGACAATTTGCAGTACACACTAATGTTGGTAGCATAATTATTAATGTAGAATGTATGTTCCTTGCTAAAGAACTTTTTTTTTTTTTTTTTTTAATCAAGTTGCTGTAGGTAAAGTTCCACTTTAAGGATCTTTTATAAAAAAGGCAGCAGGAAACAAGTTGAGTCCTGTGCTTTGAGGAAAAGTGTCGTTTTTGGCTAATTGGTTTCCTAATAGAGAGTAGTCAAAGTCCCCATTCATTCCTGTGTTTGTTTTTTATTTTTATTTTTATTTTTTTTTATTTTTTGCTTCCTGCATCTGTTTGCACTTTCTTCGAAATGCATGTTATACGAGTTCAATAGTAGCGAACCTAAAACTTAGGCCTGAGGGCTAAGCTGCACACTGATGTGTGTTTGTTTGTTTGTTTTTTTTCCTTCTGGCATAGAATGCAGTAAGGTAAAAAAATTACCTTCTGCCATTTTAAAACCAGTATTGCAGCAGCCATCCACACATGTGACAGAATCAATAAAGGTGATTTATTGTTATATAGCAAATATCCATAATGAAAATTCATAGTTCCGTGGCGCTCTCTGCATCACGGCACACTCAGTGTTTGCGCATGCAGAGAGTACCGCGCGTGTGTCAGTTGTGTCATCAGCTTAGGCAGATGGCAATATCTACTAAACAGCGCAAGATCAAGATGTTTCAAAGGCACCTTCAGGTAAGACTTTTCTATAGTGTTACTTGTAAGGTAATGTCATATTTTTGACTTTACTACTGAGTAGGGCTGTGGAAAAAATCGATTTAAATCTTGAATCGAGTTGAGAGGTCAAATCGATTCAAAATTTAAGCAAGTCGATTTTTTTTTTAGATTTTTTTTTTTTTTTTCCACCGTGCCGGTCCGGAGGCGCTGCGGGCATGAGTTTTTAGGCGAGGCCGCGGCTTCAGCCTAGTCCGCGGCTACGGCCGGACACCACGGACTAGGCCAAAGCCGCGGCCTCGCCTAAAAACTCATGCCCGCAGCACCTCCGGACCGGCGCGGACACCGCGCCGGGCCTGAAGAGCTGCGGGCAAGGAGTTTTTAGGTGAGGCCGCGGCTTCAGCCTAGTCCGCGAGGCCGGATGCTGCGGACTAGGCCGAAGCCGCGGCCTCGCCTAAAAGCTCAGGACCGGCGCGGTTTCCAAGAAAAAAAAAAAACTCGATTCGAATCGTGAATAGTTTTTTTTTTTTTTTTTTTTTTTAAGAAAATCTCCCAGCCCTACTACTGAGTTGTGTTTTGTAGTGTCAATGTTTAGAAATTGTGTTTCTGCATTTCATTTGTAATTCTGTATATACACGGGGCAGCCATCTTTGTCCATGACATACTTTGCACTACATAGTGGTTGTGCTTTAAGCCCGGTTCACACTGATGCGTTGTGAATTTAGCGCGATTTTGACCCGATTGCGTTGCAAAACTTCTTTGCGAATTCATTACGTGCGTGTTGCGAATTTACTGTGATTCTACTGGAATGAGTTGTCATTTTGGGAGGTGACTGCGATTTCTGTCTGGCCAATGGAACCCAAACTTCCTGTTCTGTTCCTGGTTTTTGTGGAGAGTGTGGAGGAGGAGCCGGAGGTGACGAATTCGCACATATGTGAACCATCAATGCGATTCAAGAACGATTTCCATTGATGTCTATGGAGACTAAATTCGCAACGCAGTAAACTCGCACAAGACCCTTTTTTTTTTTTCTTTCTTTTAATCGCATCGCATTCGTAGAGGAATCGCAACGCATGTATGTGAACGACCGTCATTGAAAACAATGACTTTAGGGATGACATGCGAATTTAAAGTGTTTTTGACGCATCGCATTCGTTATGAATTCGCATCAGTGTGAAGCGGGCCTTACTGCTCCTTCTCGCAATGCAAGTCTGTTAGTTGAGGAACCCTGCGCCCCATGTGTGGCTGATATCTTATCTTAGCAGCTCTTAAGCAAGGAGTTTAAAGTGGTTGTAAAGCCTTAAGGTTTTTCACCTTAAAGCGGAAGTAAACCCATCCATAAAACCAGTTTTCATTTACGGCACGTGCCAGAAATGTAACACTCCCATTGGTTGTGCTCTTAACCAAACTGTCAAACCATCCAATGGCTGGTGTCATAACTGATCACACGTGCAGCATCATGGCAGTTGTAGATTAAACAGAGGCAAAGATGGCAGCTTCCTTGGCTGAAAACGATAGAAGGGTTTACTTACACTTCTATGCCCTTTTTCTTACCTGAGCCGGATCCGATCCAGCGATGTGCAGCTGCTCTAGCTGCTGTCTCTCCTCATTGGACAGATTGATAGCAGCAGTACGCATTGGCTCTCGCTGCTGTCAATCAAAAGCTGTGACATGGGAGGGGGGGGGGGGTGGCTGAGTCTCGCTGTCTGTGTCAATGGACGCAGCAGCAGAACTCTGGATGAGCACGCACGTGTGCCCCCCATGGAAATCCCCACTGACAGTCAGCAGCTCTCCGCTTAGGGAGGAGTGAGAACCGAGCCATCGGCCATGTTCGATCGCTAGGTTCTCAATGCAGAGATACCGGGGGAAAGATGCAGCATCGGACTGATGATGTATCTACCTAGGTAAGTATTTCCATGGGGGCACCTGATGAAGAGGAGGAGCCAGGAGCGCCAGCGGGGGCACCCCAGAAGAGAAGGATCGGAGTTGCTCTGTGCAAAACCATAGCACATAGCAGGTAAGTATAGCCATGTTTTCATAAAAAAAAAAAATGCTAATCACTTTATATGAGAATGAATCAAATACAAAGCCCCCTCTAGTGGTTACACTGCAAATAACAATGCGTTTCCTATTGCGTTGAAACGCATACAAGATAGAGCGGGGAAGTTCTACCAGCATTGGTGTATAATCCAGCAGATTACAATCAGGAATATGATGGACTGTTACTGCGCAGGAAGTCATCAGGAACGCTGACTATCTGGATAATGCTTTAGAGATTGCAGAAATTCTTTACAATGATTTGCATGCCGTGGATGTGTTCCAGATACAGACGCTGCACTTTGGTAATGTACAGAAAAATGCTTCCCCGTGTTCTAGATGGTTTCATATTCTCATCGGAGTCCAAGCTGTGACTGGGCTTTGCTATCTAAAGAATGCAGGCATTTCTGGCTGTCAGCCTTTTCTTTTAAAATAGTTTTTGATTTACAGATACAGCTAATGGAGCAAATATCCCGCAGTGGTAGAGAAAAGTGTGAAGCCTAATTGAACTCCCTGAAATGGGTATGCAGTCAGATGGATGTTGTACTTGCAACCTTTTTTACCTCCAGTTTCTTGTTCGAGCAATCACACAGAGTGTCTACGAATATGAATGTGCAGTGTAATTGTCACTAGCGTTGGAGCCAGTGTACTTTGTATTCGGCACTTCATAATCGGCCCCCCTCTCTTCCTCTGCAGTATAAATCTGCATAAGGAGGACTGGTGTGAGGTGTGGCTGTTACTCAGTTCTGCCAAGCGGGGCACTGCAATGGGAGGGCAGTAAGCAAAACTGATAGAGATCCATTTTAAAGCTGAACTCTAAGCAAACCGCTTAAAGGATAACTAAACCTTCAGTTTTGTTTTTAAAAAAACAAACATGTCATACTTACCTCCTGTGTGCAGTTGGTTTTGCACAAAGTGGCCCAGATACTCCTCTTCTGGGGTCCCTCAGCAGCGCTCCTGGGTCCTCCTCTTCCCAAGTGCTGACGGACATGCGCTCTCCCTCGGGGCACCCGTGCGGGCGCACTCCCGTGTCCTGCTGCTGCGTCTATTGACACAGACAGCAGGACTCGGCCCTGCCTCCCGCATCATTGGATTTGATTGAGAGCAGCGGGAGCTATCAATCTATTCAATCAGGACTGGAGCGGGTGTGCTTGTCCCTGGCGCAGGAACGATTGGGCTCAGGTAAGTAAAAGGGGGGCTGGTGCACTACAAGAGGTTTTTTCACCTCAATGCATACAATGACATAGTGTGAATGACAGAAGAGCCCTTGCACACTGGGGCGGGGGGCGGCGTCGGCGGTAAAACGCTGCTATTATTAGCGGCGTTTTACCGTCGGTATGCGGCCGCTAGCGGGGCGGTTTTACCCCCGCTAGCGGCCGAGAAAGGGTTAAATACCACCGCAAAGCACCTC
This sequence comes from Lithobates septentrionalis, assembly GCA_037952835.1. Taxonomy (NCBI): domain Eukaryota; kingdom Metazoa; phylum Chordata; class Amphibia; order Anura; family Ranidae; genus Lithobates; species Lithobates septentrionalis. Next base: position 438,051 of record JBBDGP010000179.1, read on the forward strand.
TGCAGAGGCGCTTTGCCGGCGGTATAGCCGCGCCATCCCATTGATTTCAATGGGCAGGAGCGGTAAAGGAGCGGTATACACACCGCTCCTTCACCGCTCCGAAGATGCTGCTGGCAGGACTTTTTTTACCGTCCTGCCAGCGCATCGCTCCAGTGTGCAAGCCCTCGGGGCTTTCACACTGGAATGAAAGCAGCGGCACTTTCGGGGCGGTTTGCAGGCGCTATTATTAGCGCAATAGCGCCTGCAAACCGCCCCAGTGTGCAAGGGCTCTAATGCATAGAATAGTATTAAAAAGGGGTTGTAAACCATGAGGGTTTACAACCCCTTTTTAATATTAAAAGTGATTGCAAACAATCACCTTGTAAAACCATTCAATTTGAAATAGAAATGAAAGGCAAAACATTTTGTGTAATAGAGTAACCACTAGCATTGATGGCTAGTTCTGGGAAGCTGATATATGACGGCCTCCCATGATCGCGCCCGCTCTGTGATTAGTGTCCGAAGGACACTGCTGATCAGATTGAGGTAAAGAGCCAATCAGCTGCTCTTTATCATGTGATCAGTTGTGTCCAATCGCAGCTGATCACGGATGTAAATAGAAGCTGGTTATCGGCACTCCTTTCCTCATGAGGAGAAGAGAACCGATCACCTGTCCCTTTTAGAGAAGCCAGTTATCAGTTCAGTCCCAACAGTGCCCACCAGTGCTGCCAATCAGTCCTCCTCAGTGCCACCTATCAGTCCTCATCAGTGCACCATCAGTGAAGGGGAAAAATGACCTGTTTCCAAAATGTTATAACAAACTATGATTTTATATATAAGCTTCCCAGTGAAAGGCTGTACAGAGGAGGCGTGTCAGGATAGATCTGATTATTGCAGGAGAGCAGGCTTTATTCCCAGCACAGCTAGAGAACTGACCATGGTGTGCTCACCTGCTTAATGTGGTCAGTTTTTAATAGGAAAGCAGAAGGGCTAGCAGGAACACCAAGGATTTCACCCAAAGGAAGCAATAGAAAGAGAACAGGATACTTTCTCATACAAGTACATGGTACAGCAGGCACATATCGGGAAAATGGAATGTTGGGATAACAAATGCTTTTTAAAGGAGAAGTCCAGCCTGAGCTTTTTAGGCTGGGCTTCTCCTAAGGGTCACAGGAGTGCAATTCGTTTTGCACTCCTGTGACCCGTTTTCAGCAGAGAACGGTCTGCAGTCTGCTCTCCGCTGACATCACTGTAATCAGTCGAGGCAGCGCGTCAACCCAACTTCAGAAGTCTGGATCCGCCAGCTGCCTTGACTGATGGCAGTCTCGGCTCCCCGCCCCTCCACAGCTCAGCGCTCCAGTGAGCGTGGAAGAACAGAGCAGGTGAGATGCTGACTGACAGTCAGCAGCTCTCCGCTTGGGGAGGAGTGAGAACCAAGCCGTCAGCAATGTTCGATCGCTAGGTTCTCAATGCAGAGATGCCGGGGGACAAATACAGCATCGGACTGATGCTGCATCCACCTAGGTGAGTATGAATCAAAAAAAAAAAAAACCCCATGCTTCTCTTTTAATACAATATCTAAGGGGTTGGTTTTACCTGTCAAGGGATTTGCATTTCAGTCCTTTCCGTTCTGAAATTTACACAGCTCTTCCACATGGTTCTGAGGCAGCCCTGTCTGGCAGGGTAGAGAACCTTATTTTTCTCATCTGCAATAAAGAACATTTAGGCTTCATTTGCACAGATGTTTAGCCACCTAACGCATGAGCCACAGAGCCCAAACACTGTAATGACAGGTGGTAGGTAGCCGCAGCAATTTGTTCGCACAGCCAGTGGTTATCTGAAGTGATCATGGCTGGGTGCACACCAAGTGGTGTTCGCTGGCTGTGTTAATAGGCTAGAATAGCTGTGCACACAATTGTCAATCCCAGCAGCAGGAATCAGTAGCTGTCAGTCAGTTCTGCTTATTTCCCTCCCACTGCAGTGCCCTGCGTTGGCAGAACTGAGTAACAGCCACAGCTCACTGGAGCACCAGGTTGTGCAGGGAGAAGCTGCCTCAGCCTGTTAGCAGTCTGCTGAGAGGCTGAGCCAGCTGCCAGTCAAGCATCTGAGCGGATCCGGAAGCTGTCGGGATGTCTGCAGAGCCTGGACTGGCTCTGTGATGTCAGCTGATGATGGGCTTTAGCCCACTGTCTGCTGAATCTGGGACACAAGACTATAAAGAAATAATCATATGTGAGACTAATTAGGATTTAAAGAGAACCTGTACTTTACCTGCAATGCCTATTCGGCCACCTAAAGATCCGGTGATTTGTTTTTAAACTGCACTACATTAAATGAAATTCTCCCCCATGTGATTGCACAGGCATTGTGTTGTAGACCAGGTTGTAAGCCTCTTTTCTCACCACTCGCCGCATCTCCCCCCATTTCTCACCACCCACCATGCCTGCACTCCCCTTCTTTTAGTACCTACCAGGTCTGCACAGCCTCTTTTCTTACCATCCACCATATCTGAACTCCTCTTCCAACAATGTATGTACGCACCCCCCTCCAACACCACCCCCCCCCCCCCCCACCACCACCACTGTGCCTGTGTATGTTATTCCCCGCGCTTTCCTGGTAGCACTGTAAATTTTCAACCACACCTCTATGACCCTTACTTCCCTCCCACCAATACACCTGTTGAGGCCGCCACCCAGTGTCAATCAAATACTGCATTATCCTTATCCCACTAGTGTTCCTGCATACTGCCCTACTGTGTTTACCACCATAACACTGCACCTGTAAGCCACCCCCCCCATTCCCACTTTTACCACTGCACCTTCACCCCCTAATCTCACTACCTAACCTGTATTAGGCTTCATGTACGCTACAGCTCCTGAACTTAAGTTTAGGAGCTTTTGCCTTTTTTTTTTTTTTTTGCCAAAGCTCCATAAAAGCCTATAGCCCCGTACACACGGGCAGAATGTCGGTACAAAAAATATCGCCCAACATTTTGCCCGTGGGTATGTCGGTCTGTCCGACAAGCCACGCGGCCGGCTTTTGTCGGCTGTGCACGTTGGAAAACCAGCAGACGACTGACTCCCGATCAGCGCTCTCAGCCAATGACCGAGCCCCCCCATCTGAACACAACAGCTCAGCGGGGGAGATCTCTGGATTTAACCTTGCCTGGTTAGTACAGCAGGTCCCGACCAGAGCTGTCGGCTTCTTTTTTTTTTTTTTTTTTTTTTTCGTACAACCAAAAAAACCTGTAGTGTGTACCTGGCTTAAAGTGGTTAAGCCACTCTGCCCTCTTTATACAATCCTCTATTTTCTAATGCTATGTACCCATGTGTACATGCTTTGTAAAAAAAAAAGTGTCCATGTACACATATGCTTTTAGGATCATTTAAGAGCTTCTTGCAGTTAGGAGAGGGTCAACCTCCCTCTCCTGAACACGTTCAGGGTGGGAACGTTTTTGGACTGCTGGAGGTGGGAAACCACATCGCGGCTTCGCCGTTTCCCGCGGCTTTGGTGCATCACGGCCAAGTATACATGAAGCCTAAAAATCCCTTTCACAACTGCACCTGTATCCTTCTACTATTATCGCCTGCACTTGCACCAACCTGCCGCCAATCCTTTGCAAAGCCTGTGCAAAATTCTCCCAACCCCCTGTTGTCCTGCCCCCACTCTTGCGCCATTCCGGTTTGTCAACCCACCCCTGCTGTAACCCCACAGCTTCAGGAAGCGCTCGCCCTTGAGACCCAATGCCCCACTGCCCTAACCACCATGCCTGCAAACCCCCACCACCCTTCCCCTCTTGCTCGTACCACCCCAACCTTGCCCCTTCTGAAATGGGCACACTTTTTTGCTTGTAGAAATAAAGATCCTGCACATGACCTGGAGTCGTGTCAATTTGCTAAATGTTAAACGCTAACTTGTAGCTCGTGTCATAAACACTAACTTGTAACTCGTGTCATATATCCTAACAGTAAAGCAGTGAGAACCTGCCTGGTAATTTCTCATTTCCTGGACCACAGCCCATCGAATGATGTGGCCAGGCAATGACACAGCGTGGCTCCCACTGACTCCCAATCATCGTTAAGCTAGCTGAGCTCAGCTAACAAATTTTAATATGGCTGTCTGGTCTAGGAAATTGGCTAATTAGCAGATTAGCCGACCTCCCAGCTTCAGGACCCAAGACAACAATGTCAGAATAAATAAATGAATAAAATGTATTTAGAGACTTAACTGCTATTAGAGGCTATGGATTCCGTATTCTAAATTGTAGGAGCTTTTTGTCCATCCCGCCTCTCCCAGCAGTAATGCTCTGGAAGAGAGAAAACAAAGCGCGTGAGTGACAGAAAGGCATTGTGAAGAGCACCTGTCTGAAATGACTTTGGGAAATGCTTCTTTTAATAACCGTAGACGCGCAACAGCTGTGTCTCAGCCATTGCATTTTTATAGTGGGAACTTTTGGCCTTCTCCATCCCTTGAAAATCTCTGCGTTTTTATAGACGCGGCCTTTAAAGAGAGCAGCTGATGGGCAATTTAAAATTCGTCCTTGTAAAGTCTGCGTAGAAAAGACTGGCGGATGCAGGGTTCTGATGATGCGTGAACCGGTATATGGGGGGGTGACCTTTGACCTTCAGATCTCGCCTGCTCTTGACAAAGTTGCCAAATCTGCTTCATAGCTCTCTGGTTTCAATTGTTGCTTCTACATAGCAGTTATAAATCTTAGTATAGTTGGACACTGGCACCAAGCTGGCAGATGAATGTAATTATCACTTGCGCGTGCCTTGGCACCATACGGCAGGACAGAGTGAGAGCTTCATTCTTTTGTATTGCCAGAATATTATGGCAGATTTAGGGTGACATGCAGAGGAATTAAGATACTCCAGCCAAACCGCTAAATACAAAGATCAGACACGTAGGCTGGGGCCACTTCTAAGGGGACCTATAGTCTTTAAAGATTTTTTTTTTTTTAAGGTGTGCATGTGTAATGATCAGATAACTGCAAATCTTATCTAAGTGTTTTCACAACCTTATTCCTAGGAAGAGCTTTTAATTATATTCAGTATGTTCATTGGAACAGACATATTTGCTCATTGCATAAGCAGATTGCACTTCCTGTTTACCTTGTTATCTCACTAATAAGGGTTAGTTGATTCAGAACAGTAGGCGTTGCACAGCCTCCAATGATATTATACATCCACTGTAGCTGCTTCTGTCAAGCTGAAGTGCGTTTCCACTAGTGGGAGATGGCAGGAAGGTCAGCTAATCAATTTATTGTATCTCCTTTACTGTGACCGGTCACAGGTTGGGGACAGGGAGGTGACCTGGTGTTTTAACTGCAGCAGAATAAAGTCAGATTTCTAGTCTGCTAGGGCTGGCAAGCTCGGGTCGTAGTAGACAGACAAATATCCTCAATTCCATAAGTTGGGACGCTGTGTAAAATCTATATAAACACAGAATGCAATGATTTGCCAGTCTCCTATTCCCATATTTTATTCAATATTGCATATAGAAAACATACCAAATGTTTAACCTCAGAAAACGACCATTTTACAGGAGAAGTTTGGCAAAAGTTTTTACTTTTCCTATGGACCACAGTTCGTTCTGCACTCCTGTGACCGGTTTTCAGCCGACAGCGGGCTAAGCCCCCGTTCACATCGGGCCATTTTGACATGCAAATTGACTTGTCAAATCTACACCTATTGTTGGCAACGGCACTGTCCGAAACGGTGCGGCGCTGACTTTGTGGCACCACACGGATTACCAAAAGTAGTTCCTGCACTACTTTCGGCGACTTTGGGGGCGATTTTTCAATAGATATCTTGCAGGAAACCCACACAGATTTCTCTGAAATCGCTCCCAAAGTCGGACTGAAATGCGGGTTTGTAATCGTGCGAGTTCAGTTGAACTCGCACGATTTCAAACCCACATTCAGCGTGAATCCAGGCTAAAGTCTACTCAGCCGGTGCAGACTGTGGAAAGATCCTGATTTTTACAATCTGGATCCAATCAGATGCCTGGAAAGGCAGCTGGTTCAGCCTCTCAGTGAGCTGTTGGGAGAGCCAGCCGCTCTTGATCCCTCCACAGCCCAGAACTCCAGGGAGCATTGGAGGGGCAGAACAGAGCCGCTGTCTGACGGTCACCGGCTCTTTGCACACTGAAGACTGGGAACTGAGTTTTATCACTCAATTCTTTATTTTTAATTTTTCCTTTAAGAAATGTAATAAACAAAACTAAATTTGGAAATTGATGGCAGCAACACAACGCAAAGTTGGAATAGGACAACAAAAAGCTGGCAAAGCAAGTGGTACAAACAAGGAAGATCTGGCAGAGCATTTTGAAACGAATTGGGTTAATTGGCAACAGGTCAGTAACATGATTGGGTATAAAAAGAGCATGTTGGAGAGTCCGTGTCTCAGAAGTAAAAATGGGCAGAGGTTCAATCTGTGATTCTAACAATTTCGGAATAATGTTCCTCAACATAACATTGCAAAGACTTTAAATTTATCATCATCTACAGTATATAATATTGTTGAAAGATTGAGAATCTGGACAAAGCCGAAACGCAATATTGTATGCCTGTGCTCTTCGGGCCCTCAGATGGCACTGCAATAAAAACGGTCATAAATCTGTGATCGACATCACTGCTTGGGCTCAGGAATACTTCCAGAAATCGTGGTCTGTGAACACCGTTGGCTGCGTCATCCAAAAATGCAAGTTAAAGCTCTATCATGCAAAGAAGCCATATCTGATTATGATCCAGAAACATCTCCTCTGGGCCAAAGCTCATTTAAAAGGGTCTGTTGCAAAGTGGAAAACTGTTCTGTTCTGTGGTCAGATGAATCGAAATTTTGACAGTCTTTTTGGCAACCATGGGCGCCGCGTCCTCCTATCAGTTTTAAAGCCGTTATCTCTGATGGTATGGGAGTGCATATGGAATTGGCAGCTTGCACATCTGGAAAAGCACCATCCATTCTGAAAGGTGTATTTAGGTTTTAGAGGGGCATATGTTGCCATCCATAAAACGTCTTTTTCAGGCCTTGCATATTCAGCAGGACGATGCTAAACTGCATCTTTGATGGCATGGCTTCCTAGTAGAAGAGTCTGGGTGGTCAATTGGTCTGCCTGCAGTCCAGACCTTTCACCAATTGAAAATATTTTCTGCATCTTGAAAAAAGAATATAACCATGAACAACCTGGACTGTTGCGCAGTTAGAATCGGGCAAGAATGAGACATTTCTCCCCCAAATCTCCAGTAACTGGTCTCCCTACTTCTCAGATTGTTAAAAAAAAAGGGGGATGCTACACCATGCCAAACATGGCCCCTGTCCTAACTTATTTGAGACCAAAAGTAGTTCCTGCATTTATTTATTTATTTTCTCCCCCTAAAAATGGTACGTTATTTCAGTTTAAAACTTTTGATATGTTTTCTAGTATGAATAAAATATAGGTTTATTAGATTTGCAAATCATTGCATTCTTTAGATTTTACACAGCGTCCCTATTTTTTTTGGAATTGGGATTGTACTTTGGTAGGTAAAACAGTGCTGGTATTCAGCTTTAAAGTGGGGTTCCACCCAAAAAACAAAAATAGCTGAAAAATTCTAAAAACAAAACAAAAAAAATTTGGATATTTTTTTTTTTTTTACTTCTAAATGCCTGTTGCTAGGTGGTCCCTCGTAGTCTGCCTCTTCCTTTGCCTGGGCTGGTGACATCACTTCCCCCTCGGCACAGGAAGGGCTCGGCTCTGCTCCCTCCCTCCTGTCAATCATCTGGGACCCATTACAGGTACCAGGTGATTGAGCGGCCAATCACGGTGCGCGGCGCCGCTCGTGCATGCGCAGTGGATGCCAGGCTGTGAAGCCACAGCCCGGCGCCCACAGTTGAAATGCCGACGAGCGGAGGGGGGGGGACGAGCGGGGCTTCGATCCCCCGCATCGCTGGACCTAGGGACAGGTAAGTGTCCAAATAAAAGTCAGCAGCTGCAGTATTTGTAGCTGCTGACTTTTAATTTTTTTTTTTTTTTTTTTTTTTTTTAATGGACCCCCTGGGTGGAACTCCTCTTTAAAGTGATACTAAAGGTTAATTTTTTTTTTTTTTAAATAACAAACATGTCATACTTCACTGTGCAGCTCGTTTTGCACAGAGTGGCCCCGAACCTGCTCTTCTGGGGTCCCTCGACGGCTCTCTCGGCTCCTCCCCGCAGCAGATAACCCCCTAGAAGAAGCGGCTTACTGTGCGGGCACGCTCCCGGGTCCAGCATTCGACGTCCATAGACGACGAATGCAGGACTCGGCCCCGCCCCCTCCGGTGGCCACATCATTGGATTTGATTGACAGCTGCGGGAGCCAATGGCTGCGCTGCTATCAATCTATCCAATCGACAGCCAAGAACCCCCTAGCAGTTCGAGGGTTCAGGTAAGTAAAATGAGGGGGGGGGGGTGAAAAAACATGAACCTTTAAAACCCCTTTTAAAGTTAACCTGCAAGTTGTGGCTGCCATTTTTGTTCTTGCAGGTGCGACTGGTGCAATTCATTCTAATCATCCTAGTCGCCCTGATCTTCTTCTTAGTGATGATTCAGAAAGTATTGGAGCCATTCAATATGTTTGAGAGCCAGGCAGCTAACCTTCTTAGGAGATCAGAAACTCCAATGGTATTTAAATTCTAAAGCTTGCCACTTGCAAGGTGAAAACAGGACTGCACTGGAAGTATTTGCTTTGTGAGCTACTAGGTAGGAAGGGGAAGGTACTTGAGACTGGGGGACGGGGGTAAGGGACATACAGGCAGGAGAGTCACTCTGATGGTCTCCTGCTCAATTACTTGCCAAATTCCAGTCCATCTCTAGCTGTTCCTGCTCAACAGAAGTTGTTCCAACGATAAACTATTCTAGTTTATGACAGCGGAGGAGACCTGCTGTCAGAATAGAATGGCACAATGGGAAGGATTCCTTTGTCCACCCCACATGTGTGGATGGAGAGATCTGTTTGTTTTTTTATTTTTTTATTTTTTTTTTTTTCTAATCGAAAATAAGAGGTATCTATAGCCAGCCCTAAATGCACTCAATAGGCAAAGCCGTAACCTAGACTAGGGAGGCGCATCCCAGAAACAGGCCCATTACTTTATAAATCTTTTCAGCAGGTGAATCAATTCCAGCAGAAAAGTTAAAGATGGATATTGCCGTTTTTGGCACAAGTTTTACTTTTTCATCCTGCGGAATAGCTCCATACTATGACTCAGCAGCCGCCGCGGGCATTGCCAAGTTTTATCACCAGCGAGGATGGTAATTAACACCTTTTGCTGAGCCGTGGAGCGTGTAGGAGGGATGCTGAGCCCTGGAGGGGTTAAACGATTGGTTTTCTCCAAGGTAGCTCCACAAAAGTTGTTTTTCTGATGCAGTATTTTAGCCTCCCTTGCAGGCTTTTCACTGGGATATAAATGTAAATCTGGCAGTTTTCTTCTGTCCTATTCATCAGATCCAGCCTTGTAATGGTTGATAACAAAACTGCCAAGTTGGCGTGGTACATACTATTTTTTTTTTTTTTTTTTTCATATTATAGCACCGTAGTAAAACCACTAGAACAGTTCAAGGTGAGCACATAGTGGATGACTTTTATAAAATAATAATAATAAAAAAATGTAAGACAACATGACTGCAATACATGTTGCTTTCAGACGATCTTATGTCTGTGGGTCTTGCACATGGATAGGAAACCTTACTCTGTGACTCTGTTTCCAGTTATGAGCTGTGCTGGAAACCTCTACCACCTCATCTACCCTCGCCGCTTTGTTCACATAAACCCCAATATTCACAAGAGAGGTAGGTACCATGTACAATCCAACTGCCCTCAGATGTCTAGACCAGTGTTTCTCTACCTTTTTTCAGTCAGGGCGCCCTTTTTCAAATTATGGACAATCTCAGGGCACCCTTAAAAATTTATGGACCGTTTTGATGCACCCCATTCTAAAATGTAAAAAAAACCCCAAAAAAACAATTCTAATAGTTTTATATAATGCAGCAATATCCACACGTAGGATGCCCAGCGTTAGATGTTTTATTCCTCCGCAGCAAATACACGCTGATACTGACTAGTATTCCAATGTTTCTCTTCTCCCTCAGTTTTTCTCCATCACTCAGCTAATGTGACCCCAGCGCTGAGGTAGAGGGGCGGGGGGGGGGGGGGTCACACAAGGACGCTGTGCAGGCAACCGTCATTCTCATTATTAACTGATGTCATTGGTTGTTAGGATGCCGGCAGCTAGAAGGTTGTAATGGTCCACAATAAAAATCTGTGCCTTTTGTGTAACTAAAAGGCAGGCTTTCTCCTGTATACAATTTTTGGGCTAACATTTTGCAAAGGCACATCTAAAGATATGCCAAGGCGCCCCATGATGCCTGGGCACCCTTGTTGAAACGGGGTGGTGTTAGGGCTGGGGAAAAAATCAATTTGAATCTTGAATCGAGTTGAGAGGTCAAATCGATTCAAATTTTCAGCAAATCGATTTTTTAGATTTTTTTTTTTTTTTTTCTCCACCAGGCTGGACGCCGTGGACTTGCCTAAAAACTCCTGCCTGCAGCTCCTCAGGACCGGCGCGGTGTCCATCAAAAAAAAAAAAAAAAAAAAACTTATTCGAATCATCAATCGAGTTTTTTAAAAAAAATATCGCAGATTTTTTTTTGGAGAAAATCGCCCAACTCTAGGTGGTGTACAGCCACCTTGGGAAACTCCCCACTTTCATGACAAGTCAGAACATCAACGCAGAAATCTGATTGAATGAGAACTCGAGTAAAGCCTTGTAGACACGACGAGGATATCAGACGAATGATCGTCTGTTTTTTTTGGAGGGTTTTTTGCATGCTAGTTTTATATCGAAAATGAAGCGGTAACTTAAAGGAGTTGTGAAGGCAGAAGGTTTTTTATCCTAATGCAATCTATGCATTGAAATAAAAAACCTTCCGTGTGTAGCAGCCCCCTCAGCACCCCCCAATTACTAACCTGAGCTCCATCTTTCTCCATCGATTGTCCACGAGTGTCTTCGCCATCTGGGACTCTCCTCCTCCTGGTTGTCTGAGAAACTGCAGCGGCGCCATTGGCTCCCGCGGCTGTCAATCAAAGTCAGCTAGCCAGTCGGAAGAGAGAGGGGGTGGGTCTGGGTCGGATCTCTTTGTCTGAATGGACACGGAGCTGTGACTCGGCTCAGGTGCCCCCATAGAAAGCTGCCAGGAGCAGCAAAGAGGGACCTGAGAAGAGGAGGATTTGGGCTGCTCTGCAAAACGAACTGCACAGAGCAGGTAAGTATAACATGTTTGTAAAGTCTAGTTAAAACAAAACAAAAAATCACTTTAAGTTTCGAAAATTCTCATACGACAGAGTACAACTTCGGAAATGATGTACTGTATTGTGTTGTGTTGTAATGTATTCTTTAATTTCCGAGCATGCGTGGTCTTATTATTATTTTTTTTTAAGACGAATACTGTACCAATCACGCGAAAACTGTTCGCTCTGCTATTGTCAGAAATTTTCATGTTTGTCCTTTCAAATATTGTTGCATGAACTGTCGTGATCGGCTCTGTAAAACTGTGTACTGATGATCAGATTGTCAGATGATCCTTCTGAAATCGATTTTTTTTTTTTTTTTTTTTTTTTTACCATCCGAGGCAGGCCACAGATTATGCAGTTTTCTTTTCTGCAACTTCGGGTTGCAGGAAAGAAAATAACTAGATTTCCCCCATAAACAGTCAGTATTAATGGGGGAATCCTTCCCGTTGAGCTTATTGTGATCTCCCGGTGGTGGTGGTGGGGGGGGGGGGAGCAGGTATCTGACATGCTGGTTGTACCCAAGTCCGTTGATGGATCAACGTGGGTATAACTTAATGCATTTGTTACCCCAACATTTGATAAACCTGATATGTGCCTGCTGTACCATGTACTTGTATGAAAAATTGTCCTGTTCATTGTATTTTTTCCTTTGTGTGAAATCCCTGGTGTTCCTGGCAGTCCCTCTGCTCTCCCATTAAAAAATGACCACACTAAGCATGAGAGCACATCGTGGTGAATTCTCTAGCTATGCTGGGAACTCGGTGTGCTCTCTTCCAATGATTAGACTTGTCCTGACAAGCCCCCGGTTCACAGCCATTCACTGGGAAGATCAGTGTACTGCTGCTTCTCCTCCCCTCCAGCTCTTATGCAGCTGAGAACCGAGGGAATGTGATCACTTAAAGGGTAAAAAAGTTATTTATGGGTTTTTTTTTGTTTTTTTCATCTATACACAAATGTTTCGCCTTTCATTTCTATTCTAAACTGAATGGGTTGTTTTACAAGGTGATCATTTACAATCACTTTTTAAGTACAATCGGCCTGCCCATAGATGGATAAAATCTCATCCGGTCCAAGCTGAACCTGCCAAGATTTGAACCTATCTATGGCCGACTTAAAGTGATACTAAGGTCTTCTCTTTTTTTTTTTTTTTTTTTTTTAAGAATACCAAACATCATACTTACCTGCTCTGTGCAGTGGTTTTGCACAGAGCAGCCCAGATCCTCCTCTTCTTGGGTCCCCCACTGGCACTCCTGGCCCCTCCCTCCTGTTGAGTGCCCCCCCACAGCAAGCAGCTTGCTATGGGGCACCCGAGCCGCTGCTATGTGTATCCATTCATACACTGAGCCGCAGTTTGGCCTCGCTCCCTCTCTCCTTGTTGGCTCACTGACTTTGACTGCAGCAGGAGCCAATGGCGCCCCACTGCTGTCTCACCGAGACTCTCATGAAACATCGCTGGATCATGATGGGGCTCAGGTAAGTATTTTTTTTTGTTTTTTTTTAATGTTTATGCATAGAATGCATTAAGATAAAAAATCTTCTGCCTTTAGAACCACATTAAGCAAAATTCAAGGTATTGGTAATTCTGTGGATGTACCCTTCCTGTCCGTTCTCAATGTTCATCTAGATATTGGCTGGCCACTATAATTGCCATTGTAAGCCTTGAACAAGAAGCATGCAGTCTTTTTATATTGTGGCTCCAAGCATCAGATGACACATTTTTGAGACCCCGGCTTTATGGATTTGCCCCTCTTTTAGACGTTTTTCCTAAAATGGACCCTTTCACTAGAACTCACACAACACAGGATTCAATAGAATGTCAGTGTTTTTAAAATGCATCGTTTCGAGTAAATAAAGACACGATGACCTTGCCTAGTCAGGTACACCTGACCCACTGATAACTCGCCTTACCAGCATTCTTCCGCTGAAGAAGCCGCGATCTCAGCTGGCAAAAATACCAGGGGCTTCTGTGTTTCGGGGAGCATGTGATCTCCTCCCATGTGACAGTGATCTACTTGGTGTTACTAATGCCGCGTACACACGACCGGACTTGCCAACGAGCTACACTCCGTCTGCATTTCCGGCGGAGAGATTTATGTTCTATATCTGAGTCCATCGGAAATGCTGACAGAAAAAGTCCGATGGGACATACACACGGTCGGAATGTCCGACCGAAAGCTCCCATCTGACTTTTTCTGTTGGGAAGTCCGGCCGTGTGTACGCGGCATAAACCCACAACAGTAAAATCAGTCTGTATATGCAGTAAAGCATGCTTGTTATACTCGCTGTGGAACCTAAGGGGATAATCCTCTGCATTATGTCAAGACTGTTTAATCCTGTCTTCTCTGATCCTCCTCTTCTTGCACAGTCCCCAATCTATCTCCTGATAGAACAGAGCCTTGGAGTCACTCTGCACATGCTCAGTTTGGTGTGTATTGCTAGAGAGGTTTTTTTTTTTTCTTGGGAGAGTGCATGTGATCAGCACAGGGCCATTTAGCACTGTCTAGACAGAGGGTCAGGGGTCCTGCAGCCTCATAGGACAATCATGGGAGAATGAAAATGCCTCCTTCAAGATTTAACCAGACACTGATAGAAGTAGTTTATATTTACTAAAATAATTGCATTTCCATGTTCTGTGTACTGTGGCAGACCAGATATCGTGAATGCAGGGTCCAGGGTTTAGTAACACCTTTAAAGCAGTTGTAAACTGCTGAATATGGGGGGGGGGGGGGGGGCCTGTAAGGCAATGGCATAATGTGCTGGTATGCATGAGGGTGCAGCGGGTGGAGGGTATTTCATAATATACTAGTGTTTGATACATACGAACACATTATGCCATTGCCTTGCAGGTCCCCCCCCCCCATTCAGCGGTTAAAACTGTTACTAAATCCTGGCCCCTGCATTCACTATCTGGTCTGCCACAGTACACAGAAAATGGACACGCAATTATTTAATTCGCTCACCGCTGAGACGGCTGCCATCTTCCCCCGGTATTTCTTCTGGGTTTGCAGGCTCTGGCACTGTGAGTGGCCGGAGCCACGGGCTCTGAAGGCCTGGCACTGTAAGCCGGACCTTCAGAGAGCATGCGCCGAGGATGTCATTGGTTCCATGCACTCAAAATATCTCCTAAACAGTGTAAGTTTAGGAGATATTCACAGTACCTACAGGTAAATTTAATTCTAATTATAGGCTTACCTGTAGGTACAAGTGCTGTAACGGAGTTTACAACGACTTTTAGTAGCCAATTGCTAGGTCAGGTCGCTGTCACATGGTAAAGGGGGTGACGTATCTGTTCCTCTCAGCATTCAATACTAGAAGAAACTGGGAATTTTGGTGCTGGCTGCAAATGAGGTAGAGTGTGGTACGGGAGCGCTAACAAGGTATGTATCCATCTGGTGGGCTTTACACAAATGCTATCACTTTTCCCTTATCTAGCAAATTGGCATCAGCCCTGAATTGGGGGTGTCTACCTTGTGCTGGCCGTAAAATAAATCAAAATATTGGTCCCCCATATACATCATGGCACCTTTTATCCTGGAGGTGTTTCACATCGCTAAAGACCAACATGCTGAGAATTTCCCATTTTAAGAGTCTGTACAAGTCAATAGCATCATGATATGTTAAGCTCAAAAAACCTTTCCACTACATGGTGGATAATGACCCTTGCAAAACATGGCCGAGTCCATCTTGAAAAGTGTTGGGTCAATTGTGGGTGGAACCTAAAGGCTTAACCCAAACGTAAAGGAAACTTGCTTTCTTGCCTCATTTGACCTCTTGATTCTGGCCTTGGGTGCATTGTGCAGCACAAATGTGTCATCAAAGCATTTCTGGATGTAATCTCTTGGATGGCAGCTCCTCAGTGATGTCTTATTATTATAATTGAATGCTGACAAGTCACCTCTGTTTTCTGTCTGCAGAATTCTATACGACACAACCTGTCATTGAATAAGTGCTTTCTGAAAGTGCCTCGATCCAAGGACGACCCTGGAAAGGTAAATGGCCACGTTCCTGCATTAATGTCACTCGTAGAGAGGGACTTGGAGAGATGTACATTATTCTACATCTATTAATGATGCGTGATAATCCAAAAAGGATCAGTGAGCACAGAATTAGGATTGCTGTCATTGGTGACTTGCTATTGAAGCAGCATCCTCTGGGCCTTGCCACCCTTGTCCTTCACTTCATGGCAACTCAATGACCTGACACAAGTATGTGCCTGTCAAGTGTCCTCAAACTTCACTTGCTGTTGTTCCAGGTCAGTGACTTAGTTAAAGTGAAGCTGGGATAACAAAATGGATTAAGCTAACAGGTCCAAAAAAAAAATGGCTAAGGCCCCTTTCACGCTGCCGCGACTTGAAAGTCGCGCCATTTTGCAGCGATTTCAGGGAATGCCTGTGTAAACGTGAGGTCTGTGGACCTCAACTTGCATCAAAGTCGTACCAAAATAGTACAGGGATTACTTTGAAGTCGGTGCCACTTGAAGTCGCACAGATATGAATGGTACTCATTGGAAATCATGGCAAAGCAGTGACAAGTTGCACAAGTGTGAAAGGGGCCTAATACTTGTCCATTGGGGGGGGGGGGGGGGGGGGGGGGGGGCAGTTTGTTAATTTCTTTTTTCCAGTCATATGAGAGCAGCTTCTATCCAGCACTTTTAGATGTGCTTATCATGTGCACCCTGAACTATCAACTTGATTAGTGTCAGACTCCCCACAGAGGCTAACCTATCTCCTGCTCCGCATAAGTTTGATTATCTGGGCTTCTGGTGGAAATTAAGAAGTTTATCAGCACTGATCTCAGCCATGAGGATAGCTGTTATAGGAGCCTTAGGCCATACATGGTTCCAATTGCGACCGGTTCAGCAGGAACCGGCCACGATTCGAACCGTTAATGGGCAGGCTGAATGTACAAAGTTGGTTGTTGAACCTGGGTACAACCAGCCTGCCAGATTCTCTTGCGATAATTACGGTCTTCTCCCGGCGAGGATGGCTTCCCCCGCTGGGAGCAGACAATGGCTCGTCAGGAGGGATTACCCTGTCAGCACTATCCGTGTTGATGGGGGAATCGTGCAAATTTCTTTCCTGCAACCCGTGGTTGCAGGAAAGAGAAATTTTCACAGTGTATGGCAGGCAATGTATGGGCAGGCTAAATGTACCCAAGTTGATTGATCAACTTGGGTACAACCAGCCTGTCAGATTTTGCCTGTGATTACTGCTAGTGGCTATAATAGCTACTAAAAAATAATTGCTGTGCTCTCCCAGTGGGGTCGGGTTCCCCCACTGGAAGAACACACTAGCTCAGCGGAAGGGATTTCCCCTTCAACATTCATTGTGTTTAATTTTTTTTTCTTTTTCTTTCCTGCAACCTATGTTGCAGGTTGGTTGCAGGAAAGAAAATCGCTCCTTCTATGGCTGACTTTAGGCTGGCCATACATTATACAATTTTCTTGTACAATTTACTTTAGCCTTCCCATATAATATGAGGTAAGCGGAAACACTTTCAATCTGAATGCAATCAGGCAGGTACTTGTATTACATAGTTGAAGGCAAATCTAAAGGAAAACTAATAAGAAAATTGTATAATGTATGGCCATCTTTATGCCCTGACACTTCTGCTCTGACAAGGAGCAAATACAAATAGATAGTAATGCCTTAAAGTGGTTGTATAGTCTTTTTTTTTTTTTACTTTTACCTACAGGTAAGCCTCTAATAAGGCTTACATGTAGGTAAAAAAAATATCTCCTAAACCTTTACGGTTTAGGAGATATTCCCCTTGCTATGAGCCGCTGACTGCAGCGGCGCATGCGCACAGGGGATTCTCGGCTGAAGGCCGGCAACTGCCGGACCTTGCCGAGTAAGAAATCTCCCGCGCGCATGCGCGGGAGTGACGACATCGCGGTTTCAGCCACTCACAGTGCTGAAACAGCGATACCCGGAAGACACGCCAAGGCAACATGACAGCTCCCTCGGCGTGGACCAGGTAAGATACCGACGCCTCGTTCTAAGGTAAGTATTTCATAATGAGCTAGTATGCGGTGCATACTAGCTCATTATGCCTTTTGCTTTACAGGGGTAGAAAAAAAAAAAATTTTTTGCGGGTATACAACCGCTTTAAAGGCTAAGTTTACCTTTTTGAAAAAAATACTAAATATACATATTTTTTCAGGAAAAAAATAAATGTGCATTGTTTTTTTCACAGGAGCTTGCAGAGCATTGCACTAAGATTAGTGGTTCGCGGGTGCGGTGTCAGACTCCTGCACACATTGCCTTCAGCTCTGTTGCCCATACATGTGTACGGGCTTTCTGTTACAGAGCTGTATGGACTAAGAGCGAGCTGATCAGAATGCCCGCAGTCCATTGAAAACTACAAGCTGTCTTCCATTCCTGTGAATCAATGACATAGTTCTGTGGGTGGAGCCCTTCACAGCCATGCCGTCTTCTAAATGTGACAGCGGGGTGTGCGGAGAGAGGATCCCCTGCCTGCTGTGGGGGGGGGGGGGGGGATCAGGGGTGTGGGGGGAAGATCTGCAGCATGTTACACCCTACGACCCCTTTCACACCGAACCGCCTAGGGCGTCAGCGGTAAAGCGGCGCTATTTTTAGCACTGCTTTACAGTCGTTTTAGCGGTGCTATTCGGCCGCTAGCGGGGCAGTTTTAACCCCCCGCTAGCGGCCGAAAAGGGGTTAAATCCGCCCGCAAAACGTTGCCGGTATCTCAGCGCTGCCCCATTGATTTCAATGAGGAGGAGCGGTGAGTTCACTGCTCCAAAGAAGCTGCTGGCAGGACTTTTTCTGACGCCCTGCCAGCGCTTAGCTCCAGTGTGAAAGCCCTCGGGCTTTCACACTGGAGTGAATGGAGCCGTTTTTTCAGGTGCTATGCAGGCGCTATTTTTAGTGCTGTAGCGCCTGAAAAACGCCTGCAGTGTGAAAGGGGTCTGAATATGGGTGTAAAATGTAACCTGCTCCAAAAAGTGAGCTTCTCCTTTAAGCAGCCCATAGAGGACTCTATTTTGCCTTTTTTATGACTGGTTCTCTTTAAATATATCCAGCATGACCTTCAATAACCATGTCTGACAAATCCCTCTAAAGATTAAATGACTACTTTATGTGATTGTAAAGTTTTCTCAGGTAGAGGCGTTATGGCCTTTATTGCAGACAGCAGCAACTAAAAATAACTTGTTTTTCTTTGTTTTTCTAGGGTTCCTATTGGGCAATAGACACAAATCCAAAGGAGGATGCGCTACCAGCTCGGCCAAAGAAGAGGCCGCGATCTGGAGAGCGGGTATGTACATCTGTCTATGTCTGCCTCTAATAGGCAAGGGATGCAGAGAAGGTGGCTGCTGCACTGTACCTGGACACTTGGCAGAATGCTTATCCATTCTATTCAATGTCTTATTTATACACGGAGCACACAGCCTACCTATATAGTGCTTCTAATTTCACACTTGCAGCCCGTAGGACATCCTATTACATCCTTAGGTTGAAGTGGTAATATCTGAATGATGCCTGCAGATACAGGCATCATTCAGATATCTTTGTTTTCAGCCGGCGATTCCCTGTAATGTAAAAGCCACCCTAGCGGCTATTCATCCACTGGATTGCTTTCGGAGGCAGTGGGAGGGGACGTTCTTCCTGCCGCCGCCCTCTTTTGCCTTTTTCTGTGCTCTCCAGTGTGATCGGGAAGCTGGATTACCATAGGGCTGGCCGTGGACTGGATGGTCCCCAGCCATCTCTTGCAACCTGGGAGGCCGGAAGGGACGTCATGACATCCCATCTGGCTCTGGCAGATGTAAACACTGCCATTTTTTTTTTTTCCTGTAAAGCATCATTGTTGTGTTGTGGTTTTTTTTTGTTTTGTTTTTTGTTTTTTCATCTCGTGCTTTCCAGGGTAGAGGAAATATCTGGGGTCCTATTGACCCCAGATGTCTCCATATAGAGGACCTGTCGTGCCTTTATTCCTTTTACTGGGGATGTTAAAAATTTAAAGGGACTGTGTATAAATAAAAAATAACAAATAAATAATAAAAAAAAAAATGAATGCGCCCCCATCCCCTCAGGCTCGCGCGCAGAAGTGAACGCATAGTAGGTTGCGCCCACATATGTAAACCGCGTTCGCACCACACGTGAGGTATCGCTGTGAATATTCGAGCAATAATTCTTGCACAAGATCTCCTCTGTAACTCTAAACTGGTAACCTGTAAAATTTTTTATAGGGCAGGTTATGGAGGTTTTTTAAGTACCAAAGTTGTATGTTGGGTATCTGTGTTTACTCGGCGTAACATCCTCTTTCACATTTCACAAAAAATTGGGGTTCATATTGTTTGTTTTTTAATTCATAATAAATAAGAGCCAATTCTGGTATTGCTCTCTTACATGTAAAAATCATCTTCCTTCTTCCTTTTTTTTTTTTTTTTTTTTTTTTTTTTTTTACTAGAAAGTTACTCAAAACACACAGAACACTCTTGTAGAAAAAAAAAAGATGATTTTTACATGTAGGAGAGGAATGCCAGAATTGGCTCAGTATGAAAGTGGTTGTGTGCTTTTGGAAAATATATATTGTATTGTGGGTTTTAAGTCCATTTTCAGGACCAAAAGTTTTAATATGTGGGTTCAAAGGGCCCAGTAGCGAAAAAGTTAGAGGCTTCAAAGTTCATGGTTCTTGCAATGAAGAGAAAAAGCCTACTTGACATGTAGGGGTTAATCACATGCTGCCCTGCCTAGCAGTTGTTCTTGAGTGGGAAGCCCCTTGCAGGTCTACAGTGGAGTGGAAAAGCCCGTACATATAGGTGACTTCATCATAGTGACATTATCTACAGCTGAGAATGAAACTATGCAAATGCATACTTGGGAAATAAAAGAAACTATGCCAGAGATTTCAGAGAGCAGACATAACGCAGCCGCCGAGAGAGATGTTGTCACTCAGCAATAAATGAGGAAATCGGACCAGGCCGAGCCTTTCTCGTGGCGATGTGGTAACACAGCGTGACAAATGTGTTTCATTTTCTCCCGGCAGCAGCAGAGTCCTGCATTTGTCAAGGTTGTTTTGTCATGGCCTGTGTAAGCTGCAAGACAGACTTGGGGAACTTAAAAAAAAAAACACCCTTTGTTCTTATGTATTTGTTAACAAAAAAAAAATAATGAACTAAATAAATAAACTGAGTTAGATTAAGCTGGTATAAGCGCTATTGACTTGTCTTTATATTGGCCCTTTGTAATCCCCCCAATCACGGAACTAAAGCTAGACATAGATGGATCATCATTCAGCTGGTGTAACATTCACGTGTCTATAATATTTGTCTACTAATGCACTTTACCTAATTGGGTCGGTATGTACCAACTAAGACTTCACTGGCGTATGCATGTATGCCCATTAGTTTCTACTGTGTACCATTTAAATGGTCCTACGTAGGTCCACATGTCCAGGGAATGCCCACCATGAGTTGCATTGCTTCATGTCTATTTATTTCTAGTCATATTTTCTTATACTGAATCATTAACCACCAACCTCCGTAGTTGACAAAGGACCGAATTAAAATTAGACTTGGGAAACTTAACATTAATAAATCACCGGGACCAGGTGGCTCGCATCCGAGGGTACGTAGGGAACTCGGTCAAGTAATTGCCAGACCATTGTGCCTAATTTTTACTGACAGTCTACCGACTGGAATGGTACCAGGTGATTGGAGAAAAGCCAATGTAGCACCAATATTTAAAAAGGGCCCAAAATACATTCCTGGGAATTACAGACCAGTTAGCCTAACATCAATAGTATGCAAGCTCTTGGAGGGGATGATAAGGGACTATATACAAGATTTTAGTAATGAACTGTGTCATTGGCAGTAATCGGCATGGATTCATGAAGAATCGTTCTTGCCAAACCAAACTATTAACCTTCTATGAGGAGGTGAGTTGCCATCTGGATAAAGGAAGGCCTGTAGATGTGGTGTATCTGGATTTTGCAAAAGCATTTGACACAGTTCCCCATAAACGTTTACTGTACAAAATAAGGTCCGTTGGCATGGACCATAGGGTGAGTACATGGGTTGAAAACTGGCTGCAAGGGCGAGTTCAGAGGGTGGTGATAAATGGGGAGTACTTGGAATGGTCAGGGGTGGGTAGTGGGGTTCCCCCAGGGTTCTGTGCTGGCACCAATCCTGTTTATTTTGTTCATAAACGACCTGGAGGATGGGATAAACAGTTCAATCTCTGTATTTGCAGACGATACTAAGCAAGGCAATAACTTTTCCTCAGGATGTGGAAACCTTGCAAAAAGATCTGAACAAATTAATGGGGTGGTCAACTACATGGCAAATGAGGTTTAATGTAGAAAAATGTAAAATGAATGCATTTGGGTGGCAAAAATATGAATGCAATCTATACACTGGGGGGAGAACCTCTGGGGGAATCTAGAATGGAAAAGGACCTGGGGGTCCTAGTAGATGATAGGCTCAGCAATGGCATGCAATTTTCTTATTGGTCAAGCTCTCTGACTATTTAAGTATGCATACATAGTAACCAGACACGCCTCCTGAAGACTTGATACAAAACGTACGTCGAGCGCGCCTGACGCTCGACGTACGTTATGCGATCTGGTCCACAATTCCGGTCCCTTTGGTGGTTGGCAGCTAGCGGTGGAGCGCACGTCGGCCACCATGCGCAGAGTGGGGCTTTCAATCGTAGACGAGTGCAACAACCTCAGTGCCGGGTGAAGGCATTTTTTAATGTAAGCAGCCATTTGGCTTTTGATTTTATTCAATTTTTCAATAAATGGGATTACACTATTCCAGTTTTTTGTATCCTTCCTATATATATTTCTGGTTACCCACACTGGGGGAGAGGAAAGGTTTCCCACACGGCTCATCCATCCAATTGCAGCAAGTCATTTCTTGATAAAGGCTATACTTGACCTTCCTTTTAATTAATAAGGTCAACTACTTCTGGTAAGCAGACATCCACTTACAGAGCACTTTGGGTGTACAACATAGTCGGTGAAGGTGGTTCATCTCTACAGTGGAAGAAGCACTCTTTGATGTTCTTTTTGTTATGCACATTGGACTTTCTGTTGTGATTTTTTTATAAATTTTTCAGTTTCAGCACATGTAGTGAATATATGGTTGTAAGTTTAATTATTTGACATATGCACTATTTGTACATGAGTATTCAATATAGATGCACACAAGTTTTTTCAAGTGGTACAGTGGCACTGACACACTTAAGATTTTTTTTTTTATAGATATGTTTATTCACTATATATTGAAGTAAGTATTAATTAGTGGCCTAGCGCCCCCCATCTCACTTGTTTCCAAATGGCATGTAATGCCAAGCTGCTGCTAACAAAGCAAACAGAATATTGGCATGCATTAAAAAGGGGTTCAACTCCAGAAAAAAACGATAATTCTCCTTCTCTACAAGCCTTTGGTCTGGCCGCACCTAGAGTATGCTGTCCAGTTCTGGGCACCAGTCCTCAGGAAGGATGTACTGGAAATGGAGCGAGTACAAAGAAGGGCAACTAAGCTAATAAATGGTCTGGAGGATATTAGTTATGAGGAAAGGTTGCGAGCACTGAACTTATTCTCTCTGGAGAAGAGACGCTTGAGAGGGGATATGATTTTAATTTATAAATACCGTACTGGTGACCCCACAATAGGGTTTAAACTTTTTTGCGGAAGGGAGTTTAACAAGACACGTGGCCACTCATTAAAATTAGAAGAAAAGAGGTTTAACCTTAAACTACGTAGAGGGTTCTTTACTGTAAGAGTGGCAAGGATGTGGAATTCCCTTCCACAGGCAGTGGTCTCAGCAGGGAGCATCGATAGTGTCAAGAAACTATTAGATAAGCACCTGAACGACCACAACATACAGGAATATACAATGTAATACTGACATATAATCACACACATAGGTTGGACTTGTGTCTTTTTTTTCAACCTCACCTACTATGTAACTTTGTAACTCTTGGCTCCTTCCACATATTTTCTATGGGGTTAAGGTCTGAGGACTGGCTAGGCCACTCCAGGACCTTTTAATGTGCTTCTTTTTGAGCCACCACTTTGTTGCCTTGGCCGTGTGTTTTGGGTCATTGTCATGCTGGAATACCCATCCACGACCCATTTTCAATACCCTGGCTGAGGGAAGGAGGTTCTCACCAAAAATTTGATGGTACATGGCCCCATCCATCGTCCCTTTGATGCAATGAAGTTGTCCTGTCCCCTTAGCAGAAAAACACCCCCAAAGAATAATGTTTTCACCTCCACGTTTGACAGTGGAGATGGTGTTATAGGGGTCATAGGCAGCATTCCTCCTCCTCCTCCAAATACGGCGAGTTGAGTTGATTCCAAAGAGCTCGAATTTGGTCCCATCGGACTACAACACTTTCACCCAGTTCTCCTCTGACTCATTCAGATGTTCATTAGCAAACTGCACGGACCTGTACATATGCTTTCTTGAGCAGGGGGACCTTGCAGGCACTGTAGGACTTCAGTCCTTCATGGCCTAGTGTGTTACCAATTGTTTTCTCAGTGACTATGGTCCCAGCTGCCTTGAGATTATTGACAAGATTCTCCCGTGTAGTGCTGGTCTGATTCCTCACCGTTCTCGTAATCATTGAAACGTCACAAGGTGAGATCTTGCATGGAGCCCCAGACTGAGGGAGATTGACAGCTATTTTGTGTTTCTTCCATTTGCGAATAATCGCACCAACTGTTGTCACCCTCTCACCAAGTTGCTTGGCGATGACCTTTGAGAGTGCTCCTAATCTCAGCTCGTTACCTGTATAGAAGAAACCTGGGAGCCAGAAATCTTGCTGATGGGGGCTGAAATACTTATTTCACTCAAAATGCAAATACATAAAAATAGTGGTGAATCTTCCCAAAAGCAGCACCAACAGCAATCGCTTGCGCGCTCTCTCCCCCTCTCTCGCTCTCTCTCCCCCCTCTCTCGCTCTCTCTCCCCCCTCTCTCGCTCTCTCTCCCCCCTCTCTCGCTCTCTCTCCCCCCTCTCTCGCTCTCTCTCCCCCCTCCTCCTCTGGCGCTCTCCCCCCTCCTCCTCTGGCGCTCTCCTCCCCCTCTCCTCCTCTGGCGCTCTCCTCCCCCTCTCCTCCTCTGGCGCTCTCCTCCCCTGGCGCTCTCCTCCCCCTCTCCTGCTCTGACGCTCTCCTCCCCCTCTCCTGCTCTGACGCTCTCCTCCCCCTCTCCTGCTCTGACGCTCTCCTCCCCCTCTCCTCCTCTGGCGCTCTCCTCCCCCTCTCCTCCTCTGGCGCTCTCCTCCCCCTCTCCTCCTCTGGCGCTCTCCTCTCCCTCTCCTCCTCTGGCGCTCCCCCCCCCCCCCCCCCCCCCTCCTCTGGCGCGCTCTCTCCCTCCCCTCTCGCTCCCCGCCTCTCGCCTCTCTTCTGTCTGTTTCCCCTCCCCCATGTGGATCTATGTTGTGTTCATTTCAGTTAAACAATTATGTGCAAATAAAAATAATTAAATGTTCTCTTGTATGATTGAAACGCATATAACTTCAGTGGCTGATTTGAAAGTTTTACTCTTTTGGTAAACCAGCCATGCTTTCTGGTCTCTTGCCCTCCTCCTACTACTTCTTCTCTTATTTCCTTCCTTCTGCTGCTCTGATATGCCCACATATGACTGTTTAAGAAAGGTGTTACTGACATAAAGGTCATCAGATGAATCAGTTTAATATGAAAATGCATGTCTTTACTTTTAATTTGCAACCAGTGGTATAAGGTAGCCTATTTTTACGTTTGTGTGTTTTTTTGTTTTTTTTTATGATGCTCACAGTTTACAAAACTAAATTATTCATGTACTTGATGCATTTTTTACATGTCGGTGATGCAGAAATCAATAATGCTTTTTTGTAATTTCAGGCCTCAACACCTTACAGCATCGATTCAGATTCCTTGGGAATGGATTGTATAATCTCTGGAAGTGCCTCTCCGAACATGGCTATTAACACTGTGACAAACAAAGTAAGTCTCCTTATATGTGTGGATTGCAAAACCCACTTGAAGGGAACAGAAGTCTGTAGACACAGGCTCTTAAATCTGCGAAAACGGCTATGTAGTACAACAGTCTGCCCAACCAGCCTCGCCTTACATAGCTTTCATGTAATCTAAAGGAAATTGTAAATTTAAATTGTAACCTGTATACACATCTTTACAGTCTAAGAGGCATTTTTATAAAGCACTGAATCTGACACTCACCAATCATTCACTACAGGCAAATCCTCCTTGTTCATGTGTTTTTAAATGACAGTTGTTCACCACCAGTGAATGTTTGGTCAAAGTCACATTCACTGCTTTATGAATATGCCCCCTAAGTGTACCATTTTCTTAATGCTTGACATAGATGTAACAATACGATAGTTTAATATGATTATTTGGATGAATGGATATTTTTTTTTTACAGAAATCCATGACAATCATTTCGATGAAGGCAATCATTTTTATTGCAAAATAATAATCCACCCTGGTGAAAAATCTGGTCAAATTCAACACAGATTGCTGCTTTTCTTTGTAGTGTTGAGTGAGTGTTTTCATGCAAAGAATTGTTACTTGAAAACTCCCTTTTTGTTATATGCAAGGCCTGCATTGGATTTCCAATGACTGTGTAAGGGGAGCAACTTTCTGATTTTAATAAAAAATGGAACGGATAGTTGGAGGACGGAGCGTCGCTAACAATATATAGCTTGTAAATTTTAAGGGGGCTATACAGAGTTTCTTCAGATTGTTGACCCTCCCTTCTAGATTGTAAGCTCTTACGAGCAGGGCCCTCTGATCCCTCCTGTATTGATTTGTATTGTAAGTGTACTGTCTGCCCTCATGTTGTAAAGTGCTGCGCAAACTGTTGGTGCTATATAAATCCTGTATAATAATTGTTGGATGTATGAACAAGCTGTAGTACTGGCACACAAATCCCCAGGAGGGACGGAGAGGTGTCCTTCTCAACCAGTCAGATCGCTCATTTTATTATTTATGTGCAGTGGAAGTAAGGGTTTTTATTCCAATTTTTTTTTTTTTTTTTAAGAAATCGCCTTCAATGCCCTATGGGAGACGTGTGTTCTTCCTTGAATCATGGTGTCCTTTTTTGTGTATTTTTTTTTTTTCCCAGATCTGTGCAGTAATCTAAGGTGAAATAACTTCTACGTGTTGCCTTTTTTTAGGAGTTTCCTGTAATACAGACCAGTCACGTCTGCACTCTCCCCATTTGCAGGATGACTGGTCTTGCATCCACCTCCTGTAGTTTCTGCTGGATCCCTACCACTGCACTGCTCTCTGCACATTCTGTGTACAGCACATTGATAACATCACCACCAATTTTACAAGCTATTATCTACTGTATGTTTACAAAGGCGTTTTTGTTACGCACAATAGTCAAGAAGAAAGAAGCAAATTAACTGCCAAAGATTTGAGAAGAATTAAACTTGAAGCTTTCAGGAGCCCATTATCCTCCAGTACAGTCGTATTCCAGAACTGCAGCATACCTTGAGGGCCCAGAATTACAAGGTGCTCCATGCTCAGAGACATGGCCAAGGTGAGGAAGGCTGAAACCCGACAACCACAGAACAAGACACAGAAGTTGAAACGTCAAGACTGGGCCAAGAGATATCTAAAGATAGATGTTGCAAAGGTTTTATGGACTGATGAGATGTGAGCGACTCTTGAGGGACCAAATAGATGGGCCTGTGACTGGATCCGTAACAGGCACAGAGCTCCACTTCGACTCAATGCCAGCAAGGTGGAGGTGGGGTACTGGTATAGGCTGGTATTATTAAAGTTGAGCTAGTTGGACCTTTTCGGGTTGAAGATGGACTCGAAATCAACTTCCAAACCTACTGCCAGTTTTTAGAAGACACTTTTTTCAAGCAGTGGTACAGGAAAAAGTCTGCATCTTTCAAGAAGACCACATTTATGCAGGACAATGCTCCATCGCATGCATCAAAGTACTCTACTGCATAGCTAGCCAGTAAAGGCCTTTAAAGATGAAAGAATAATGACATGACCCCCTTCCTCACCTGACCTAAACCCTATTGAGAATGGGAGATTTACAGTGTAGGAAGACGGTACACCTCTCTGAACAGTGTCTTGGAGGCTGTGGTTGCTGCTGCACAAATCGTCAACAAATCAAGAAAAGATGACGACAGATTTCATGAACGGAGGGCTTATGGCTGTTTTTGAAAAGGGTGGCTATACGGGCGGCACAGTGGTGTAGTGGGATAGCACTTTTGCCTAGCAGTAAGAAGGGTTGCTGGTTCAAATCCCAACCACGACACTACCTGCCTGGAGTTTGCATGTTCTCCCTGTGCCTGCGTGGGTTTCCTCCGGGTACTCCGGTTTCCTCGCACACTCCAAAGACATGCTGGTAGGTTAATTGTATCCTGTCTAAATTGTCCCTAGTATGTATGAATGTGAGTTAGGGACCTTAGATTGTAAGCTCCTTGAGGGTAGGGACTGATGTGAATGTACAATGTATATGTAAAGCGCTGCGTAAATTGAAGGCGCTATATAAGTGCCTGAAATAAATAATAAAAATAAAATATATTGGAGAGTGGGGATAATTACTGCGCTAAACCCAAAAGTGGTTCGGATGTCAAGCAGCTGCATAAAAATGTGACAAACATATATAGAATCTGAAAGGTAAATATTGCAGCGCTAACCAAGCAAATACATAAATGAAAGGGGTGGTGGATAAAAATAATGCAACAAATCAGAAACACAAAGTGTCCGTTGGTTTTTGTGTTGTATTTGTTTGCCTCCTAGCACAACGTGCTTGTATATCTCGATGACCTATTAATTTACTGTAAAGAGAACGTTTGTATACTCAATTTTTTAATTGAATGGATAAGCTTTAAGAGGGGGGGGGGGGGGGGATACAAAGTGTCCAATAAATGTACATAAACTCGATGAATGAGTAACCAAACACCAGGGGGCCCTGGAAAATGTGAAAAAAAATATGTACAGGTGTGTGGGTTATAGTCCAATCAAGGCTGATCTTCTAGTGAAGACCCGAACACTGTTAGATATGGTGGACATCAAAGATATTGCATCATCAATAATAAAGAAGTGCGTGTGCCCTTACCAGAATGGGTGGACTCCTATGTCAGCGACATGGAGTCATACAGACATGCTGCCACAAATGGCCAAAGTATGGACCTCAGCAGGGTCCAGGACTTCCAGGGTGGGATCCAGAAAAGAGACGGAAGACCTCCAATCCTTGGTGCATCTAACCTGGATCTTGATGGTAGGATCAACAGGACTCCGGAGCCACTCTCAGCGAAGCATTATGTGGAAAAAGAAAATGCTTCCACATGGTGTAGATCAAAAAAGATGGTATTTTTCTAAAAAAACAGCATACAAGTATAAAAGTGATCACAAAAATAAAATGTGGAGGCAATGTGGAGAGCGATAAGCCTAAAAATATGTCTAAAATAGGCTAAAATAATAAGTCTAATATATATCTATATCTTTTTTTTTTTTTTTTTTTTTTTTTTTTTTTTTTTTGAGTTGTTTATTCTCACTTTAACAGATGAAAATATACAAGCGAGATGGGAAAATTTTCCTTTTTCATTTAGTTGCTCAATAATTGTGCACACATAGATATTCTCCTAAGAAAGCCAAAACCTCACTTATTTACTTTCTTAAATATTCAGGTTTGATGTTTATTAACATTTTGGATTGACCGAGAGCACTGCAGTTAATAAAATTAATCCTCAAATACAACTTGCCTAATTGTGCACAGTGTATGTGGCCAGTTAAAAAATAAAATAAAAACTTTGTAAGACAGTTTTCGCTTTGGAGGAAGACAAGTAAAGGACATTTATTTTCCTTCCTTGTGCTCTTCTGCCTCCAATTTCTCTCTGGAATCAGTGCAGCCATGCAGGGCTCCGTCCACACGCCCGTGTCATTCATTCAGAGTTCTTTAACCACTTGCTTACTGGGCACTTAAACCCCCCTCCTGTCCAGACCAATTTTCAGCTTTCAGCGCTGTCGCACTTTGAATGACAATTGCGCGGTCATACAACACTGTACCCAAATGAAATTTTTATACTTTTTTTCCCACAAATAGAGCTTTCTTTTGATGGTATTTGATCACCTCTGCGTTTTTTATTTTTTGTTAAGAAAATTGAAAAAGACAGAATTTAAAAAAAAAAATTATATATTTTTTATATTTTGTTATAAATTTTTGCAAACAGGTAATTTTTCTCCTTCGTTGATGTACACTGATGAGGCGGCACTGATGGGCACCGATGGGTGGCGGTGATGGGCACTGATGGGTGGCAGTGTTGGGCACTGATTGGCAGCACTGCTAGGTGGCACTGATAGGTGGCACTTGTGGGCATTGTTGGTGGCACTTGTGGGGCATTGTTGGTGGCACTTGTGGGCACTGGCAGGTGGCAATAACAAATGACACTTGGAGGCACAGATGAGGCATCTGTGCCTCCTTCCTCTTCGGGACCGATGTCCCTTTCACATAAGCCGGTGATCGGCTTTTTTTTCCTCCTCACGCTCTCAGCGTGAGGAGAAAACGAAACCGATCACCGAGTCTTGTTTACATCATGTGATCAGCTGTCATTGGCTGACAGCTGATCACATGGTAAGGGGCCGGGACCGGCCCCTTACTCGGATATGTGATCATCCGAGTCTCCGTGACTCGGTGATCACAGCGCGCACACCGCGCGCCCTGCAGGGAGCGCGCGGTGCGCGTGTACAGGGGATGACGTCCTATGACGTCCTCCCGGAGATTGAGGTCCGCGCTGTAGCAGTCATTTGGCTATGGCCCGGAGCTCAAGTGGTTAAATAGGAGAACTACAACTACTGCCAACCATTGCGGCTGATGGCTTGTAGTTCTCAATGAACTACGAGGAAGCTGATGAGTTCATTGAGTCTTCCTGAAATTCAGTAACTGCCTGCCCAGTATGTATGTACAGGCAGACCGCTACATTGACAGTTCTGCTAATTGTGGTTGCAGTGCTTTTTACAGGCTCCAAAAAAAAAAAAAATAAAAAAAATGCATGCACACTTTTGTACCTGCAAAAAATGTGCATTTATTATTTTTCTTTAGGTGAACTTGGCCTTTAATTTTCTTTAGAAATCTGCTAAGTAGAAATACCTGCCTTCTGCCAGCATGTTGCAGAGAAAGACCATTGTTTTCTGTGTGGAACCCCTTTCTCTCTATAGAGGTCCCATGTGTCTGTTGAGCAAATCCTCCTGCAATGAGCAAAGTTTTTTTTTTTTTTTTTTTTTTTTTTTTTTTTTTTTTTTTGTTGGGAGAGCTCTACCTCTGACTCCCAAGGGATCTCTGCAGAGAGATCGCTGCATGCTCACCAGTAATGGGTTTTTCTACCCAGGTTGCAGCTGCATTTTATAGAAAACAAACAAACTTTGTACACCGTTTTTTTGTTTTCATGCTTCTGGAACAAATTTAGCTGGTCTAAACTCAAGTTCAGTTGAGCTTTACGTACTTTGTGACTTTATCACACTTGGTGTTGAGCAGCTCTCCAAACTGTTGCACCTGTTGTCTGGAATTGCTTTGTAAGTTCTAAACCTAACAATACGATTTACTGTGATTTTTGTTTTTTTCCCAGGTAACTTTATACGGTAACACGAGTCAGGATGGCAATGACAGTCCTCGAAGTAGCCTTAACAACAGCCTCTCGGATCAGAGTGTGTCGTCCTTAAACTTGAACAGTGTTGGCAGTGTGCACAGCTATACACCGGTGAGCAGGCCTCCTCTATACATTGTACAGGCGCATCCACTCCCACTTCACACGTCTCCTTCCAACAATAACAGCCCAGGCCTGACGAGAGTGTTTTCACAAGCTGTAATGTGTTTTACTAGGCACACCGTGTACTTCTGACATAAATCACTCACTTATGCCACTGAAGGCCTGTGTTTGGGGTTTATGCCTTGTTTAAAATACCTGAGGATGGGTGCTGCAGAGTACACCAGTCACCTAATATAAAGCTTTGCTGTGTAGGTGGAGATAATGGCAGCTTTGTTTGATAAACATGTTGGAAAGACAGATTCAGTTATATGAAGGAGTGGTGTACCAAAAAATGCAGACTTTTATTTGAAGTAGAGCTGCAAGGTATACACACAGTGCACATTGTGAGTTATTATTGTAAGATCGGCCTGAGATTCATTTTGATGTGTCATTTACATTTTTGCTTTTGCTTGACGATCTGTGTTTTTTTGATCATCTTTATTTCAAGTACAATTTCTATAATCTCCCTTTTTACAGGGCATCTGTATATCGGGTGGGGTGGATAGCATCACCTACTTTAAAGCCTATCTTAGGGCAAAAATGAATGGGGCCCCCCCACATGGCTTTAATGCACTGCTATGGCTACTCTTGTTAATGCACTGCAACAGAGAGCAGAGTCCTGAATGAGTTCTAAAACTCTCAAAAAACGTAACTTTGTTACCTAGATGAAGACTTATTTTCTGCCTGTTGGAAGGGTGAGGATTAAAGGAGAAGTATGGCTCAATTTAGCCATACTTCTCCTGTGAGTCATTGGAGTGCACTCTTGTGACCCAGATCCATCCAACAGCTAGCTAAAACCCCTGTTGGCTGACATGACAAAGCCAGTACAGGCTCTGCGGGGATCCCGATTCTTCCAACAGTCTGGTAAAACCACATTTTGGCCGATGTTACAGAGCCAGTACAGGCTCTGCAGGGATCCCGATTCTTCCAGCAGTCCGGTAAAACCACATTTTGGCTGATGTTACAGAGCCAGTACAGGCTCTTCAGGGATCCCTACAATAAATGTTGTGATCCCCCCAGCTGCCTAACCGGCAGCTGGCTCAGGCTCTCAGCTGTGCCGCTGAGAGCCTGAGCTAGCCGCTCCCACCCCCTCCACAGCCCAGTGAGTGCTGGAGAAGAGCACAGAGCCAGAGACTGACAGTCACTACTCTGTGCTCAAAGCGGACCCGAGAACAGAGGTGATCGCTCAGTTCTCAGTGTTAAACGCCTCTTTTTTTTTAACACTCATTTGGTATTGCTTATTATCAACCATGGGCTGATGGTATTATCAATTTATCCTCAAATTAGATTAGAGGTTGGATTTCTGAGAAATGGATTTTAACCCTCCAGGAGGTGTGCGCGCTTTTATTTGTGAAACGACCTGTTTTTTCCACAATATTGCAGAAAACGCTCATTACACTTCTCATTCAACACCAGGTAACAAGCCATCCAGAGCCATCTGCATCGAATTTAACTCAGCAGTCGCAGTACAGCACACCAGAGCGAGAAAAGCTTTTCCCTGATTATAACTTTGAAGATCTCAGCGATTCATTTCGAAGCCTGTACAAGAATGTATTTGCTCAATCTGCAAGCCAAGGTGGGTTACAGTGTTTTTGAGTTAACTTGTAATTGGTTAAATTTTTTAAATGGTTGTAAAGTCACTGTGTCTTATTCCTACAATCCACTGTGTTGCATTAAATGATGTGCCCCAGTGTATGTGCTTTTAAAAAATATATGCCGCTTTTATAGCTTATTTCATACCTTATTTCAGAACGCCGCTCGACGCTTACATGACTGCCGCTGCTTTCCTCTCCTGACCTGATAACTACAGCGGGAGAGACTGAGAATCCTCCGCTGACGTCAGCCGGGAGAGCGGCGGGCGGTCACATGAGCGGCGCTATGAAATGAGGTATAAGGCTCATATTTTTTAAAAAGCACATACACTGAGGCACATAATTGAATGTACCACAGTGGATTGTAGTAATAAGACACGTTTTTCAGCAGCGGGAGGGGCACTGTCACTAGCTGACAGGCAGGGGGGGAGGGGGAGAGAGAGGAGACACAGCTGGCTAACGGAAACATGTAAACTGACCAGAGTATCATGGATCAGCAGCCATGATAAACGTGGTCGGTTTACAGAGGGGGAAAGCAGCACCAGGCAGGATCAACCAGGTATTTTAGATGATGGAAAGCGGCAAATTGCAGTGCACAAGCACTGTGCTGCTGTTCATACTTTTAATGGAACAGGATTTTTTTTTTTTAGGGTTACAACCGCTTTAAAGTAAAACTACACCCTACTGCTTTTTTTTTTTTTCACTTTTGTATAGACTGAGAAGGGCTAAACTCACTGTTGGAGTTTTTTTTTTTTTGCTAGGTGTCTCCACTGCGGAGAAATCCTATAAATTTCTGTCTGTGACAAACAAGGCGATTCTCTGAGCTGAACTTCCTTCCTTCTTTCCCTGGATAAATTCTTTTGTATGTCCTTTTTAAGTGCATGTTTAAGTTGCATGGCTTAAAGGATAAGTTCACCTTTTAAGAAAAAATAAATGCACATTTTTTTGCCGGTAAAAAAAATGTGCATTTGTTTTATTTATTTTTTACTTGGAGCATGGAAAGCATTGCACCCATGATCAGCAGATCACATGTGCCATGCAGGACTCCTGCAGACTTCGCAGTGTATCTGTCTGCTCGTACCTCGAATTACCAGAGAGCTCAACAGGTCATGGTAGTTCATTGAAACTACAAGCCAACAGCCGCAAAGGCTGTTGGGACTTGTAGTTTCCCATTCACAGAGGATGGTGAATGAATGACTTGGCCAGGCGAGCGGAACCTCCCACAACCACATTCTTTTCAAACTGTGACAGCAGTCACCCCGAGAAAATTCCCACCCGCTGTCACTGGAGAGGGGGGAAAGACTGCAGCTTCCTGGAACATATTACATGTTCCACCCGTATTTAGGATGGAACATGTAGCATGTTCCAAAAGGTGAACTTATCCTTTTTAGGCCGGGTTCACATATGTGCGGCCGCGGGTTCGTGCATGTCTGTTCATTGGTTTAGGTGCGATTCAGGTCTGAATTTGTGCCTGAATTCGCACCTTAACCAGACTCAAACACGCACAGGACCCTTTTGCAATCCGCTCTTCACCCACCCTGGACCTGTATGAACCGGCTTCATGGAGAGCCAGTCACAATCGCCTGTCATGCGTATTGGATGTGAAAAGTCTGTAAAATTTTCATTTACTTTGTTCTCCGTCCTTCGTCCCTCCTTTCCCTATTAGCTAGGATTAATTAGTAGTAGCAAAAGTATCAAAATATTTCCAGCCAATCAGGAAAGGAGGGATGATATTGTGTCCAGACAGACTATATTGGACTGCAAATCAGACTTTTGAAGGTAAAGGTGCTTCTGAGTTTTACTGATATTGTATGTATGTATATGTATGTATGTATATGTATGTATGTATATGTATGTGTGTATATGTATGCGTGTATGTATGTGTGTGTGTATATGTATATGTATGCGCACACACTCCATCTATCTCTATCTACATATAGACCTTTTTTTCACTACAGTCATAAACAACATGCACTGTGATATATATTTCTGCACAAATATGTTTTTATTTTCTAAATTTCATTTTTTTTTTATGCTGCTGCACTATATCTGTATAGTGGCAATAATAGTACCCTTGTTTCTGTTTCAGGAATGCTGAGT
The DNA here is from genome assembly GCA_037952835.1 of Lithobates septentrionalis. NCBI lineage: Eukaryota > Metazoa > Chordata > Amphibia > Anura > Ranidae > Lithobates > Lithobates septentrionalis. Next base: position 472,787 of record JBBDGP010000179.1, read on the forward strand.
CTCCAGTCTGAGTCCTCCCAGCAGACACATTCACCCTGTTCCTATCAGCACTCCCCTAGTAGCACAATGAGCTCTCAGCAACACGGTAGCCAAAGTAACCTGACAAATAGCCATGCCAGTAGTCTTGGCAGCACCGTAGGTGACTCCTTGGGGCAAGTTCACATGTCTCACACTCCACTACACAGTCAGCAGTCCCAGCAGTCACCACATATACACCACACTGTAGTCCACCATCAGCAGCACCCATCTCACTGTCACCAACAGGTTTCACAGCACCAACCTCCGCATCCTCAGCAGCGGACCCCCCATCCGGCACAGCATCAGGCACAGCACCCTGCCACCCATCCGGCACAGCATCAAGCCCAGCACCCTACCACCCATCCTGCACAGCATCAAGCCCAGCACCCTGCACAGCATCAAGCCCAGCACCCTGCCACCCATCCTGCACAGCATAATACGCAACACCAGCATCTACAGCACCACGCCAACCACCAGCACCAACCCCTTACACATCAGACCTCTCTAACACAGCAGTCCTACGGTTCAGGTAAGGGTTTGCTTCTAAAACTCATTACAAGTGCTATACATTTTTAGATCTAAATGTGTAAATATAAAAATATTTTAGCTTCGATTAGAATTTTTTTATTTTTTTTTTATCGCCGCTAAGTAGTCACCAAACAAGTGTTTTGTTGATTGGAAGATCCTCCCCTCTTTTTTACTTTCTAGTGAAAATTTTGCATCACTTTCATTCCTGGGACAATGGTCACCAGGACAAATGAGGTGAACATCTCCAGCGGGAACATTAATATCAATAAAAACATAAGGGATTTTAATAATTTCCTATTCTATACACAATCTAAAGGAAAGGTTTGGCTTTAAATATACTTCAAGTTGGCTCTGTATGGTACACTATCTGCAGTCTTCTTTTGCTTGGTGCAGGGGCACACCCTTCTAGTCCATTCAGTTGGTATCAAGTCAGGTATGCCCCTCATACTACATAATTATGGTAAATCTTAAAGTGGTTGTAAACTCTCCCCCACAACTTTGTCCCATGTAAATCAGCATAAAAAACCCTAATGGACACTACTTGTAGATATCTCCTTACTTGCTTAGTATTGTTGTTATCCTTTTTGTTCTTTAGAATGATGTCACTGAGCATGCCCATATCTCCCCTGATTTACGGCACACTCTGTGTGCCTGTCTGTCTATTTCAGGACTTCCTACGGCACAACACCCCATGTGACCATGTGACATCACATGAAGTGAAAAACCTGGGCATCGGACAGCATTACTGCAGTCTTCTCAGCTGAAGCTGATAAGACTGACATAGGCAAACACTAGATAATCGGCACAAGTAAATACTATAAGATAAAACAAGTCAGCTATGAGCAGGGAAGCAGGGTTGCCATAGAAACTTTGGATTGAGAAGGAGGCTTGGTTAACAGTACAGGAAGTGCTCAACGTAAGGGCAGAAATACACTCTACTGTGGACTCAGAAAACAATACTTAAGATGGCGCTGCCTTACCCCTGGAAACAAGTTTTTTAAAGTTTCTTTAAGCAGTAAGTAATATGCAATTTGGTCTGGATTACAGTGGCTATGAAAAGAAGCATCAGAGTGGGAGAGTTTACTTCCTCTTTAAAGAAATTGTACAATCCAAATATAACACAGATGGCTGACTTTAGGTGAAATTTTATTTTAGTAATAAAATGATTTATCAGACTGGCAAATATAACTGTGCCCGGAAGGATGCCCATATTGAGGTTGATTTGCGAATACTGGAGAGTGCAAAATCTGGTGCAGCTGTGCATGGTAGCCAATCGGCTTCTAACTTCAGCTTGTTCAATTAAGCTTTGACAAAAATAAAAAAAACTGGAAGCTGATTGGTTTCTGTGCAGAGCTGCACCAGATTTTGCACACTCCAGTTTTTGTAAATCAATCCCATTATCTTGATATGTACTTTGACCGGTATTCAGAGTTTCAATCGTCAAGATGATGTCACTCAGCAGATGCCGCTTGCGCAACTCTGTGGACAGTGTGAACAGGCAGGTAAGAAAGCTTTAATATGAAAGAGATGTAGTAGGTCTCTTCTGTATTAAAAAGCCTGCCTGTTCACACAGTAATTTTCTTAAGTAAAGTTCTACTTTAAACACAAATTAGAAGTTTACTTTAATGCTGGTCATACGCTGTTAGATTATTAGTTTGTGAAAGATCGTTTTACAGAGGATCATTTTTGTTCGCATGCAATGAATTTGAATACTGTTGCCATACCAACGTATATAACTTTAATGTTTCGATTTCCACTTCTTTAAATTACTTTATGCTAAGTGCACTGAGGGGTGCAGAGCCATTTCATTGACTCCACAAATGTTCAGTCATCCTAAAGAAGATCTGTATCTCTGTCTCAATATACTGTAACAGTATATTTTTTCTTAGGGTGAAATGATGCAATCATTTTGCTGCAGGCAGGAGGAAGCATACCCTCAGTCTGTTCTTCCTCATTGTTTAGACTGTAACGTTGTGACTTTCTAGCATGTCACAATGTGAGAGGTTGCAGCAGGACGACCAAGAGCTGCACAAATATAAATGTGTGAAAATCTTGAGACTAGCTGTGTGGAGCTGAAATTCTTTTGTCAGCTAAAACAGTATTTTGTTATGAATTTGTAACCCTAGAATTAAATCTTTGAAATTGATATGCGGTCAGATACACATTGTAAAAGAAAAACACCTATTACAGCAGGGTGTCTAAATATGACAATACAATCTAATCTAGGCACAAGACTTAAAGGGTAACCCACTTTCGTGGGAAGAAAAATGGCAAATAAAAGAAAATATAGCAATATACAATTATGACACAAGTCATATTCTAATTAAATTTTATTAAACATGACCTTTCCTTTTCTATCTGCAGCTCTGTAATTTTCTGTGAAATGCAATATGGCAACCTGGAGGTGTTCTGTACACAGTGTTAGTACAGAACGCCCCCCAGATATGTCATTCCCTGCTTGTTTGATTGGCTCACTGATTTTCCCCGAAGTCTGCACTAAGAGACAAGTCAGATTTCAGTCCTCCCCTGCAACAAAAATGTAATTTTTGGTGAGATAGTTTCAATAGGAACACGTCCAAAGGGATGCAGATCCTCCAATTTTCCTCAGAGCTTTGCAGGTGCAGCAGCTGGTTGATGATTATGAAACCACTCATTAGACTAAGTTCTGTACATGGACACAGACAAATACACAGGAATTTCTTCTGAATAACAAAGTTTTTCAAAATCCTTGTAATGTACAGAGATCACCCAGATGGGAATGTTTTTTTTTTCTTGACAAAAGTGGAGTTACTCTTTAAGCCTAGTACACACAGGCTGAATGTCGGCCAGCATCGGCCAGTTCAATAGAAACCGTCCGACATTCGGCCCGTGTGTACTGCAGCCGGTCCGACAGACGCTGGCCGACATTTGTTGAAGGGGCATGATCGAGAAAGGTCTGCTGATTGGCTCCCGATCAGTGCTCTTAGCCTATGGCTGAGAGCGCTGACCGGAGTATTCTGGTGGGAGGGCTGCATCCCTCTGTCAGAACACAATTGAACAGCAGAATAGAGCGCTTTACTAACATTGCATAGTTAGTACAACGGCTCTGACCTGAGCTGTATCGTTTTTTTTGTGTTTTTTTTCTTTTTTTATTCGTTCAGCCCGCTGGGTTTAACGGGGAAAAAAAACTAGTAGTGTACGAGGCTTTAGACCCAGTGCACTCCGTAACAGGCCTGGTGAGGCACGCCCTCTTTATTCCTCTCCAATGGTGGTTGTTAATTCAGCTCTATCACCATAAATCAGAGAGGGGGAAAAAAGGTATTAATATTAATTGTAGGACACAGTTCTGTTATTTAAATCTCCTACTGGGTATAGTGCCAACTGAATGAGAAGCCAGCATCCAGTGAATATAACATGAAGTGAATCAACAAAAATCAATATACAGTGAGCGAGAAAAAATTTGATAAATATATAACATTTTTGTGGAAGAAAAAACAGAAAACAGTCCGTGATAAACAGAAATTTCAACCTAAACGCTCCTCTGTAGAGTATGGTATAGTCCCATATGAGGGGAACATTAGAGTAATGCCTCTTCCACAGATGATGAGTGAAAATGCACAGGCTTAGGAATGAAGGATAGCATGGTTTTTCTTCCTCAAAAATGTTATATATTTGTTTTTCATACTCACTGTATATTGATTTTTGTTGATTCACTTCATGTTATATTCGCTGGATGCTGGCTTCTCATTCAGGAGCAGCCATCAGTCTAACACTTACTCCTGGAGGTTACTCTGGGGATCCTGTATATCACATTAGTGCTGCATTTTATTATCTTTTCTGGTTATTACACAGTTCACTACACTGTTGATGCTAGCCGCTGATTCATTGTTTTTTAGATCCATTAGTAGCGCAACTTTTTTTCACATATATTGGTATAGTGCCAACTGCAGGAGTAGGATGTTGGGTACAACGTAAAAAAAAAGACAGCCGATGGGTGGCCCCTGCTGGTAGCTATAAACCCCATACTGTGGAACACAGTAGTGCAAAAAAAGCAAAATCTGTAAACACAGGGCAGCAGCAAAGCCAGAGGAGGGGGTTCTGTGTCCTCCAATAAATGCAGAAAAAAACGTATAAGAGTACAAAAAAAAAGCCCATTTATAAGGCGTTTCCAAGCAAAAATACTTTACAAAAGATCACTTGATGGGGTACAGGGCTATAACTAGGCTTAAAAAAAAAAAAATTGAGACATAAATGCATAAGTTTGGCTTTAACTGTACCTTCAGTTGTTGGCCTGGAGTTCCATGTTAAAGTAAGGTGTAACATTTTTCATTGAATATTTTTTCTGGTTATAGACGATGTACTCGGCGAGCAGAGTATTTGTTAAATTAGAGACACTGGCAATCCCAAAGTAGTATATATAGACCAGTGGCACAGCATTGTACAAAATGTGTAATGTTTTCATAATGAATATTTTATAGTGGTCTTTTGTTGCGTTTTGGCGGTGAAGCTGTGAATAACAATTTTATGGGTAATACTGAATAGCTGATAAGGTATGTTTATTAAAGCATAGTGTTCTCCCCGCAGACTGGTTCTCAACGTTGGACATGCTGAAAGAAAGCTGCAGAATTGCCAGCAGTGCCAATTGGTCTGATGTCGATCTCTCTCAGTTCCAAGGTATATACGGGCCCTGTTCATAGACTGGTGGTTGTCGTGGTTTTTTTCAAATAATATATATATATATATATATATATATATATATATATATATATATATATATATATATATATATATATATATATATATATATATATATATATACACACACTGTATTACCAAAAGTAGTTGGACACCTGCCTTTACACACGCATGAACTTTAATGACATCCCAGTCTTAGTCTGTAGTGTTCAATATTGAGTTGGCCCACCCTTTGCAGCTATAACAGCTTCAAGTCTTCTGGGAAGGCTGTCCACAAGGTTTAGGAGTGTGTCTATGGGAATGTTTGACCATTCTTTCAGAAGCACATTTGTGAGGTCAGGCACTGATGTTGGAAGAGAAGGCCTGGCTTGCAGTCTCTGCTCTAATTTATCCCAAAGGTGTTCTATCGGGTTGAGTTCAGGACTCTGTGCAAGCCAATCAAGTTCCTCCACCCAAAAACTCGCTCATCCATGTCTTTATGGACCTTGCCTTGTGCACTGGTTTAAATCCGTTGTTGGAGGGGGGATTATGGTGTGGGGGTTGTCTTTCAGGGGTTGGGCTTGGCCCCTTAGTTCCAGTGAAGGGGACTCTTAAGGCGTTAGCGTACCAAGACATTTTGGACAATTTCTTGCTCCCAACTTTGTGGGAAGAGTTTGGGGATGGCCCCTTCCTGTTCCAACATGACTGCGCACCAGAGCACAAAGCAAGGTCCATAAAAACATGGATGAGCGAGTTTGGGGTGGAGGAACATGACTGGCCTGCCCAAAGGTGTTCTATCGGGTTGAGGTCAGGACTTTGTACAGGCCAGTCATGTTGGAACTGGAAGAGACCATCCCCAAACTGAGGGGCCAAGCCCAACCCCTGAAAAACAACCCCACACCATAATCCTCCCTCCACCAACTGATTTAAACCAGTGCACAAGGCAAAGTCCATAAAGACATGGATGAGCGAGTTTTTGGGTGGAGCAACTTGATTGGCCTGCACAGAGTCCTGACCTCAACCCGATAGAACACCTTTGGTATAAATTAGAGCGGAGACTGTGAGCCAGTGTGTGTGTGTATACATGTTTATTTCTTTTGTTTGTATTGATATGACACAAAAAAGTGGAGAAACGAAAAACCAAACTGGCAGTTTGGTTTTCTTTTGACAGCTGAGTGAGCAGAGAACTCTCTACACTTGTTACATGAATGAATCGGGAAGCTCTCCATTGAGATCGTGAGGGGGGTTGAATCGAGATCGCAATTTTTTTTTTTTAATACTTAATCATGCAGCTCTAGTCTCCATCAGAGGTCATGGGTCTTATAGCAGCACAATAACCCAAAGCACACCTAAAATAACATCCTAGAATGGTTTAAGACAAAGCGCTGGCGAGCACTGAACTGGCCAGCAATGACTCCAGATCTAAATCCCATAGAGCACCTGTGGAGAGATCTCAAAACAGCAGTTTGGGAAAAGGAACCCTTCCAATCTGAGAGACCTGGAGCAGTTGGCAATAGAGTGGTCCAAAATTCCAGTAAAGAGATGTAAAAAATTGATGGTTGCAGGAAATGATTGATTTCAGTTATTTTTACCAAGGGGTGGGCTATCAAATATTAAATTGAGGGTGCCAATAATTGTGTTCAGTCCATTTTTTGAGTTTTGCATGGAATGTGTCATGTTTGTCTTGTTGCTCCACTTTTTTGTGTCCTACCAATACAAACAAAAGAAATAAACATGCCTAAACATTTTGTAATTGCAACAAGTTTCTGGGCGAAGTGGTGCCTTATCTGACAATTATGCAGGGGTGCCAATATTTTTGGCCCTGACTGTGTGTGTATAAGTGTGTGTTATATATATATATATATAGTTTGGTCCATATATAATTGGACACAGGCTCAATTTTCATACTTTTTGGCTTTGTATGGCCACCAGAACAAAATTAAAACAAAACGATTCAAATGAATTTGAAGTGCAGACTTTCAGCTTTAATTCAAGGGGTTGAACATAAATATCAAGTACAAATTTTAGGAACTGCAACCATTTTTATTTACAGTCCTCTCATTTTCAGGGGCTCAAATGTAATTGGACAAATTAATATAATCATATATAAAATGTTCATTTTTAATATTTTGTTGGAAATCCTTTACTGGCAATGACTGCCTGTAGTCTGGAACCCATGGACATTACCAAAGAGTTTCCTTGTTTCTAATGCTTTTCCAAGCTCCAACTGCAGCTGCCTTCAGTTGTTCTTTTTGTGGGTCTTTCAGCCTTTAGTTTTGCCTTTAGCAAGTGAAATGCATGCTCAATTGGGTTGAGATAAGGTGATTGACTCGGCCATTGCAGAATATTCCACTTCTTTTCCTTCAAAAGCTCCTGGGTTGCTTTTGCAGTGTTTTGGATCATTGTCCATCTGTACTCTGAAGCACCGTCAACTTTGCTGCACTTGGCTGAATCTGGGCTGACAGTCTATCTCTAAACACTGCAGAATTCATCCGGCTGCTTCTGTCTTCTGTCACATCATCAAACACCAATGACCGAGTGCCACTGGAAGCCATGCATGCCCATGCCATCACACTGCCTCCACCATGTGACCTCAGATGACGTTGTGTGCTTTGGATCATGAGCTGTTCCAAGCGTTCTCCACACTTTTTTCTTCCCGTTTATTCTGGTACAGAATAATCTTTGTTTCATCTGTCCAAAGAATGCTTTTCCAGTACTGGTCTGGCTTTTTTTAGATTTTTTTGGGCAAAGTCTAATCTGGCTTTTCTATTCTGCAGGCTTATGAATGGTTTGCATCTTGTGGTGGACCCTCTGTATTTGCTCTTGTGAAGTCTTCTCTTGATTGTAGACTTTGACAATGATACGCTCACCTCCTGGAGAGTGTCCTTCACTTGTCTGGATGTTGTGAATGGGTTTTTCTTTACCATAGAGAGGCTCCTGCGATCAACCACCACTGTTGTCTTCCGTGGACGTCCAGGTCTTTTTATGTTGCAGAGCTCACCAGTTTGTTTTTCTTTCCTCAGAATGTACCAAACTGAAGCCATACAATGACTTGTTTCACTTGCATGGACAGCTCTCTTGAACGCATGATGTAGGTTAACAGCAATAGAATCCAAATGCAAATACCACACTTAGAATCGACTCCAGAACTTTTACCTGCGTAATTGATGAAGAAATAACGAAGCCCACACCTGGCCATGAAACTGCTTTTGATTCAATTGTCCAATTACTTTTGGTCCCTTGAAAAAGGGGGGGTGGTGCTGGCTGTTCTTAAGAGCTGTAATTCCTAAACCTTTCCTCCGATTGAGATGTACATTCCCTCAAATTAAACCTGAAAGTGTGCACATATGGCCCTAACGAAAGAGGGAGAGAGAGGTGTTAAAATGTCAGGTTTTTAGAATGTAAAAAAATTAGAAAAAGATATAAATCATTTCAGAACTTTCTCCACCTTTTTAATGTGGCCTATAAACTGTACAACTCAGTTGAACAACAAACTGAAGTCTTAGGTGGAGTGAATTAAAAATAAAAAGCTAAAATAATATACTTGCATAAGAGGGCACACCCTTTAACTAATACTTTGTTGAAGCACCTTTTTGATTTTATTACAGCACTCATTTTTTTGGGTATGAGTGTATCAGCATGGCACATCTCGGCTTGGCAATATTTGCCCGCTCTTCTTTGCAAAAAAAACTCCAAATCTGTCAGATTGCAAGGGCATCTCCTGTGCACAGCCATCTTCAGATCACCCCACAGATTTTCAATCAGATTCAGGTCTGGGCTCTGGCTGGGCCATTCCAAAACTTGAATCTTCTTCTGGTGAAGCCATTCCTTTGTTGATTTGGATGTATGCTTTGGGTCGTTCATCATGCTGAAAGATTAAGTTCCTCTTCTTCGTGTTCAGCTTTCCAGCAAAAGCCTGAAGGTTTTTTGCCAATATTGACTGGCATTTGGAACTGTTCATAATTCCCTCTACCTTGACTAAGGCCCCTGTTCCAGCTGAAGAAAACCGGCCCCAAAGCATGATGCTGCCACCACTATGCTTCACGGTGGGTATGGTGTTCTTTTGGTGATGTGCAGTGTTTTTGCGCCAAACATATCTTTTGGAATTATGGCCAAAAAGTTTAACCCTGGTTTCATCAGACCATAACACATTTTCTCATATGCTTTTGGGAGACTTCAGATGTGTCTTTGCAAAATTTAGCCGGGCTTGGATTTTTTTCTTGGTAAGAAAAGGCTTCCGTCTTGCCACTCTACCCTATAGCCCAGACATATGAAGAATACGGGAGATTGTTGTCACATGTACCACACAGCCATTACTTGCCAGATATTCCGGCAGCTCCTTTATTGTTGCTGTAGACCTCTTCGCAGCCTCCCTGACCAATTTTCTTCTCTTTTCAACAATTTTGAAGGGACGTCCAGTTCTTGGTAATGTCACTGTTGTGCCAAACACTTCATGATGACTATCTTCACTGTGTTCCATGGTATATCTAATGCCTTGGAAATTCTTTTGCACCCTTCTCTTGACTGATACCTTTTTAACAATGCGATCCCTCTGATGCTTTGTAAGCTCTTTGTGGACCATGGCTCTTGCTGTAGGATGCGACTAAGAAAATGTCGGGAAAGACCTACTAGAACAGCTGAACTTTTTTTGGGGTAATCAGAGGAACTTTAAATGATGGTAGGTGTGTACTGACTCCTATTTAACATAAGTTTGAATGTGATTGCTTAATTCTGAACAAAGCTACATCCCCAGTTATAAGAGGGTGTGCACACTTATGCAACCACATTATTTTAAAAGATTTCAGTTTTTTTCAATTGAGTTATACAGTTTATAGATCAAATTAAAGGTGGAAAAAGTTCTGAAGTGATTTATCTTTGTCTCCTTTTTTTTTTTTTTACATCAGACCTGACATTTTAACAGGGGTGTGTAGACTTTTTATATCCACTGTAGATAGATGGATACAATTATAGAGATGCAATTAGATATATCTCTATAATTGTATATCTATAATTGTATCTATGTACAGTGCTCAGCATAAATGAGTACACCCCTTTTGAAAAGTAAGATTTTAATCAGTATCGCAGTGAACACTTTCCAAAATGTTGACAAAACTGCGTTTTATAGAACTTTTGTTTAGCTCATTACATGAAAGTAAGGTTAATAATATAACTTAGATTACAAAATCTTCAGTTTAACGCAAACTAGTTGATGCCAAAATGAATACACCCCACAAACAAAACTACTACATCTAGTATTTTGTATGACCTCCATGATTTGTAAGGACAGCACCAAGTCATCTAGACATGGAATGAACAAGTTGGTGACCTATTGCAACTATCTTTCTTTTTTCATTCTTCAAGAATTCCTTTCTTTTAGAGCCTGGATGCTGGATGGAGAATGATGCTTAACTTGTCTCTTCAGAATTCCCCATAAGTGTTCCCTGATTGTGTTCAGATCAGGAGTCATACTTTACCACTGAATCACTTTCAGCCTGTTGTTACCAGAAATGCAACAGTGGCCTTAGATGTGTGTTTTGGATCTTTGTCATGTTGAAAAAGTGACGACCAAGGCACGGAGTGATGGTAGCATCTTCTCCCTCAATATAGAGCAATACATCTGTGAATTCATGATACCATTAATGAAATGCAGCTCCCCAACACCAGCAGCCCTCATGCAGCCCCACAGAAGGACACTGCTACCACCATGTTTCACTGTAGGCACCATGCATTTTTCTTTGTACTCCTCACCTTTGCGACTCCATACACTTTTGAATCCCTCAGTTCTAAAAACATTCATCTTGGTCTCATCACTCTGGAGTACAGAGTCCCAGTGGTCGTCTTCTTTTTTTAGCATGGGCACTGGCACATTCTGGGCAAGCTTTTTTGTGCATTGGCTTTAGGAGAGGCTTCCTTCGTGGACGACACCCGTGCATGCCATTCCTCTGCAGTGTATGCCGTATTGTGTCACGGGAAACAATCACCCCAGTTTGGCTTTCTACTTCTTTAGCTAACTGCAGTGAACTTGAATGACGATTTTCTTCAACCTTCTCATCAGAAGATGCTCCTGTCGAGGTGTTAACATCCATGGATGACCTGGACCTCTCTGTGAGATGGCTGCAGTTCCATCTTTGTTATATTTTTGTATCACTTTTGCTACAGTATTCTGACTGATAAGTAAAGGTTTGCTGATCTTGCAGCCTTCACCTTTCTTGTGTAAAGAAATTAATTTCTTTCTCAGGCCTTGTGATATTTCTCTTCCATGTGGTGCCATTGACAGCATGAAATGGGAAGGGGTTTTCTTTAGCCCCTTAGCACCGACTGTACGCACATATGCGGCCTCTGCTTGAAGGGGTTATACCGGAGTGATGCATGCAGGCATCAACCCAGTACCAGTTTTTTTAGACCTGGCGGTCGACTTTTCAGTCATACACCTGATGCGGCTAAAAGCCGCTCAGCTGTTATTCTAAAGGAGCGGAAGGGCTAAGCTGAGACTGGAATGAAGCCAGAAAAGGCTTCTCTAGTCTCCTATGTAAGAACACGGAAGCGGTGTCACTTACGGTTTACTCGGTTGCCAATGGCGCAGATTTAGAAAAAAATTACAGTATTCAGAATTGCCGTTTTTGGCGTTCTTAATACTTTGAAGTGCAAAGGAGAGATTTGGGGTATTTTAGATTACATGCATAGGGACGTTTACATTCCTTGTGACAGCAATAAAAGTGATCAGAATTTTTTTTTTTTTTTAAAGGGACAATGTAAAATTAAATAAGGAAAGAAAAAAAAATGTTTTTTTAAACGCCCCTGTTCCAACGTGCTCGCCCTCCTCTGTAACTTTAACCTGGTAACCATTACTTTTTTTTAAAGTATCGCTTATGTAGATTTTTAGGTACCATAGTTTGTCGCCATGCCACAAGTGTGAACAATTTCAAACATAACATGTTGGGTATCTACTCGGCTTAACATCCTCTTTCACATTATACAAAAATTTTGGCCAAATTTACTGTTTTTTAGGGTTTTTTTTTTTAATTCATGAAAGTGTTTTGTTTTTTTCCCCCAAAAAATATTGCGCAAATACCGTGTGACATAAAATATTCCAACAATTGCCATTTTATTCTCTAGGGTCTCTGCTAAAAAAAAAATATATAAATAATGTTTGGGGGTTCTAAGTAATTTTCTAGAAAAAAATATGGATTTTAACTTGTAAGCAACAAATGTCAGAAATAGGCTTAGGCATGAAAGGGTTATGCCCTTTTATAATCAACGGGCCGCTGAACACCTGTTTGATGAATAATTAGACTCACCTGTAGTTGAATTCTTGTTATTAGGATGTTGTCTAAAAAATTTTTTTTTTTTACAATTTTATTTATTCAAGGAACACAGTCGAACACAGACATCTGGGCAATCACAGTGTGTTATCTTACATCACATTGCACATATATGTTATACACTATAGCATTTTATTAACTGTTAAGGACAATATTTTGTTATCTGAAACGTCTGTCCTATTCTGTGACAGTTGCTATAGGCGGCGTCTTTCCTCTGGGTGTACATTAGATAGCAATATTAATGGTGCATATGTGTTACCCTTCGTCCGGTCTCCGACCAGCTCCAGTTCTTTTAAAAAAATTTTTATACTAAAAAAGTTTAGGTCCCAAAAATTCAGGACTACCTAACCGGGAAAAGAAAAAAAATATATAATAGAGAAATATAGTAAACAAATATATATATATATATATATATATATATATATATATATATATATATATATATATATATATATATATATATATATGTATATATATATATATATATATATATATATATGTATGTGTGTATATATATATATATATATATATATATGTGTGTGTGTATATATATATATGTGTATATGAAAGAAAAAGGGGAAATGGAGAAAAAGACATAGGGAAGAGGGGTAAGGGGGGGGGGGGGAAGAGGGGTAGTGGGGAGGAAATCTGGAGGATATCTTTGTGTAAGCCCGCGGGCCGCGGGGGTAATCCGATAAAACACCCAAATCTTCTGAAGCTGGTGAGATCAATATTTAGTTAGTCAGTTAATTAGTTAGTATGGTGTCATTTAGTCATTCGAGTCGCTGTCCAGGAGGTCTCTTCCCTCATCCGAGAAGATAAAGACGTGCCATGGTGCCCAAGTCTTGGAGTTTCGCTCCTGCTGGTTTCGTGCAGTTAGAACAAGATCTTCCAATCTGCCTATTTCCTTAACCTTTCGGAGCCACATCCCTACTGTTGGGGGCTGGGATGATTTCCATTTAAGGGGGATGCATGCTTTAGCAGCATCAAGAAGGTGCCGGATAATAGATCTTTTGTAAATTTTCCCTGGTATATTGGTGGCGTGTAGGAGAAAGAATGCTGGGTCATTGGGTATTTCGCGTTCTGTGAGTTTTTGGAGGATGTGTTGGGCACCCGTCCAAAAATGTCGTAATTTAGGGCAGGACCAGAAAATATGCAGGATGGTGCCTTTGTCCTCCTTGCATCTCCAGCACAGATCAGAGGCGTCTGGAAAAAATTTTTTCATTGTCTAAAATTTAGCTTTGCTCCTAAGACCCCTTTCACACTGGAGCATTTTGCAGGTGCTATAGCTTTAAAAATAGCGCCTGCAAACCGCCCTAAAACAGCTGCTCCATTCACTCCAGTGTGAAAGCCTGAGGGCTTTCACACTGGAGCGGTGCGCTGGCAGGGCGTCAGAAAAAGTCCTGTCAGCAGCTTCTTTGGAGCGGTGAACTCACCGGTCCTCCCCATTGAAATCAATGGAGCAGCGTTGCGATACTGCCGGCAAAACCCTGCTTCAGCGGCGTTTTGCGGGCAGATTTAAACCCCTTTTCGTCCGCTAGCGGGGGGTTAAAACCACTCCACTAGCGGCCGAATAGTGCCGCTAAAACGACGGTAAAGCGGCGCTAAAATTAGCGCTGCTTTACCGCTGACGCCGGTGGCGGCACAGTGTGAAAGGGGTATAAGACTTTCATTGGGGTGTATTCATTTTTGCAACATGGTCTTGAATGAATTTGTTAGGAAAAACACTTTTTTGTGTGCAGATTACCAAATCTTGTTTGCCATCTGCATTTGTGGGAGTATTTGTAGTATAGTGTTCCATAGAAAATGTTGATTCTGAAAGGAAAGTAAAGGATTTCTAACAAATGTGTTGGGGTGTACTCATTTATGCTGAGCACTGTGTGTGTGTATGTATGTATATATATGTATGTGTATATGTATATATGTGTGTGTGTGTGTGTGTGTATCTATATATCTGCACACAATCTCACAAAAGTGAGTACACCCCTCAAATTTCTGTAAATATTTTATTATATCTTTTCATGTGACAACACTGAAGAAACGACACTTTACATTGTAACAAAGTAGTGAGTGTAAATTTGCTGTCCCCTCAAAATAAACCAACACACAGCCATTAATGTGTAAACCGTTTGCAACAAAAGTGAGTACACCCCTAAGTGAAAATGTCCAAATTGGGCCCAATTAGCCATTTTCCCTCCCCAGTGTCATGTGACTCGTTAGTGTTACAAGGTCTCAGGTGTGAATGGGGCGCAGGTGTGTTTTAAATTTGGTGTTATCGCTTTCTCATACTGGTCACTGGAAGTTCAACATGGCACAAAGAACTCTCTAAAGATCTGAAAAAAAGAATTGTTGCTCTATATAAAGATGGTCTAGGCTATAAGAAGATTGGCAAGACCCTGAAACTGAGCTGCAGCATGGTGGCCAAGACCATACAGCAGTTTAACAGGACATGTTCTACTTAGAACATGCCTCGCCATGGTCGACCAAAAAAGTTGCGTGTACGTGCTCAGTGTCATATCCAGAGGTTGTCTTTGGGAAATAGACGTATGAGTGCTGCCAGCATTGCTGCAGAGATTTAAGGGATGGGGAGTCAGCCTGTCAGTGCTCAGACCATACGCCGCACACTGCATCAAATTGGTCTGCATGGCTGTTGTCCCAGAAGGAGGCCTCATCTAAAGATGATGCACAAAAAAGCCCGCTAACAGTTTGCTGAAGACGAGCAGACTAAGGACATGCATTACTGTAACATGTCCTGTGGTCTGATGAGACCAAGATAAACTTATTTGGTTTAGATGGTGCCAAGCATGTGTGGCGGCAACCGGGTGAGGAGTACAAAGACAAGTCTGTCTTGCCTATAGCCAAGCATGGTGGTGGGAGTGTCATGGTCTGGGGCTGTATAAGTGCTGCCAGCACTGGGGAGCTACAGATCATTGAGGGAACCATGAATGCCAACATGTACTGTGACATACTGAAGCAGAGCATGATCCCCTCCCTTCGGAGACTGGGCCACAGGGCAGTATTCCAACATAACGACCCCAAACACACCTCCAAGACAACCACTGCCTTGCTAAAGAAGCTGAGGGTAAAAGTGATGGATTGGCCAAGCATGTCTCCAGACCTAAACCCTATTGAGCAGCTGTGGGGCATCTTCAAATGGAAGGTGGAGGAGCGCAAGGTTTCTAACATCCACCAGCTCCGTGATGTTGTCATGGAGGAGTGGAAGAGGACTCCAGTGACAACCTGTAAAGCTCTGGTGATCTTCATGCCCAAGAGGGTTAAGGCAGTGCTGGAAAATAATGGTGGCCACACAAAATATTTTTATTTTATACTTTGGGCCCAATTTGGACATTTTCACTTAGGGGTGTATTCACTTTTGTGAGATACTGTGTGTGGAGAGAGAGAGAAATTTACAGTTCTACAGAGTATTTATGTAGGGCTTAGGTCCTCTGACAGCCCTGTGCATAAGATCTGTGTAGCCATATGCAGAAGGAAACACAAAGGATTAAGTGATATAAGTAAATTTAAAAGGACATACTGGTCATGTTTCATGTATTCACCCCTGTCGTCATGTACAGCTGAAGTAGCTGTAGCAGAAAGTGAGACCTTATAATGGTTGACTGCAGTAGGGTGTACCTTGTATTACTAAATAAAATGAATTTGGCTGCCACAGAAAAAAATAAATATTTAATAGTTCATTATTATTCATAGAAAAAGCCACCCTGCTGGCCCCATTAAAATGGAACTCTGGGGACATGTAATACCTACCATTGCAGTGGGGCTTCCCCTGTACTGCAGCGGTTAAATGCTAATTTGTGCCTTGGATACCATTCAAAAGAAGTTTTACTTTCCCTTATTCCTTGCTCCCCTGGCAGCTGGCACACTCCTCTTACCTTTTATGATCCAGGTTGTGGGCAGGCTGTTGGTGTGATCACTTATAATGCAGGACTTCCTGCATTGTAATTGATGATGACCAAAGAGGAGAGTCTTCATGGAAGCAGTGGTTGCACAGAGCGGTAGAGCCTCTTGGAGCAAGGCATTAGGTAAGTAAAACTACTTTGAGGTTCATTCACACCATACGTGCATTAAAACTGATGGGAAAACAACACAGATTTCACTTGTAGAGACATTAGCTTACATCAGTTTTCATGCACGTCAGGTATTTGCCCTGTTCAAACCAATGTTGATTTTACATCAGTTTTTTTTCCTGTGCAGAAAACTGCATACATGTTGCAGATTTCTGTGCAGAAAAATTTGGCACAGTGTGGTGTGAACAGGGCACATAGAGAACCTTTGATTTCTTTGAGCCCTTGCAAAACAAGTGCAGAAAAACAAACGTCTCTGCACCATGGTGTGAACGAGGCCTTAATGTTTCCCTGAACTAAGACAAGCATTTAATCCTTGCAGTGTTGAGGGGAGCCCCATTGGAAGGGTAGTGTTTACATTTTGCACAAATTATGTTTTTTTTTTTTTTTTTTTTTACGTCTACACGGAAGCTGCTGCACACTGACGCCCCATATGCTGTGATTGATTTGTCCTGTCAACTTGCAGGTTTAAAAGAAGTATGGGGTGTTTGGGTTTTTTTTGGGGTTTTTTTTGCATAATCATACTTGCCTAAGTGGATGCAGCATCAAACCGATGCTGCATCTGTCCCCTGCCGCCTCTTTACTGAGAACCGAGCCATGGAACATTGCCGATGGCTCGGTTCTCTCACCTCCCCGAGCGGAGAGCTGCTGCCTGTCAGTCAGCATCTCTCCTGCTCTGCTCCTCCACGCTCATTGGAGCGCTAAGCTGTGGAAGGGCAGGGAACGGCTTTCTCAGCGGCTCGCTGAGGCAGCCATTAGTCAGGCAGCTGACGGATCCAGGCTTCCTAAGTCGGGATGACGCGGTGCCTGGACTGATTCTGGTGACGTCAGCTGAGATCGGCCTTCAGACCGCTCTC
The DNA here is from genome assembly GCA_037952835.1 of Lithobates septentrionalis. Taxonomy (NCBI): domain Eukaryota; kingdom Metazoa; phylum Chordata; class Amphibia; order Anura; family Ranidae; genus Lithobates; species Lithobates septentrionalis. Next base: position 490,247 of record JBBDGP010000179.1, read on the forward strand.
CGCTGAAAACGGGTCACAGGAGTGCAAAACGAATTGCACTCCTGTGACCCTTAGGAGAAGCCCAGCCTAAAAAGCTAAGGCTGGACTTCTCCTTTAACTTAAAATAATTACAATAATTCACCCTATGAAGCTACAGGGCACATTCACAAAGTTTACAGGGTTGTTATCCTTAACAATGACTGTAGGATCTGTTGGGTAATTCCAGTATGTGTTATTTCCCTCACTTCCTGTTGGGACAGGAAATAATCGTAAATATCTTCAGTGGACACAGGGGACACAAACTGCTACATAACACAGTTCTTGGTGAGATGGGAAAGGGTTTAGAGCCTTTCCTAGGTTATTAATACTGTCTGGTACTTTCATTCTCAATGACAACCACTTCCCTTATTTCCTGTTCTGCTGTCACGGGGACAGAAAGTGAGTTAATAGGTAATGCACAGCTGTAAAAAAACAAAACAAAAAACCTATGTACTGTTTCAAAGTCTGTCCGAGATAAATTAAAAACCAAGTCCAAAAAATGTATAATTATTTGAATTCAGCACAGCTGGAATTCTGCACAGAAGAATTCTGCAGAGCGTGCCGACACGGTGGTGAGGTCAAAACAATTTATAGTCCAGTTGCACTACTTCTATTCCCCATAATTGCAGGCACAGAACAGTACGGAGGTTGGGGGAAATCATTGTAGGAGCACCTGCGCCACACTGATCATATTTGGAATGCTCTGCAGGCTGCATTCCAAAAACCTTAAAAAAAAAAAAAAATTGCGGTTTGCAAAAGGTGGACTAAGCCTTAAAAAAAAAATAAACAAAAAATTGGGCTTTATGAGTATTTTTCTCTCCTTTCCACTGTGACCAGAACTAAAAAATGGTGTTGGTGAAGTTCTGCTTTTGTAAGTTGGTTTATGGCAATATTTTTCACATAGTTTAAAAAAAAGTGAGTGTCCCTTTAATGTCACATTCATGAATGCTCACTTCAAATCCATGTACAATTTCTAGATAAAAGTCTGTGGAAAAAGAACTTAATCCCGGGAATTAGTACCAATGATTGCTGCTTGCCTCTTGAGATTTAGCAGGCTGTAATTCAAGTCCTGGAATCTTACAATAAATAGGCAGCTGCAAGAAGTAGTCTGACATCTGTATACAGAGGCTATATACTGTGTACGCTCTTCTGCTCACATCCGCCACTGACGAATGTGCTGCACAAGCTCCCACAGCATGATTTGTAGATTAAAAAAGAAACCTCAGCCACTTCTCCAGCTCAGCTGTTTTCTAGATGAACTCCAAATTGCCTGTTTCTTTACACCACTGGCTTATGATTGCAGGTGAACTCAAAATTAACCTTTTGTATTTTTTGACACAGACAGCACTGTAGAGGGAGCAGTCGGCAATGGTAGCTTCCATGTTTCTTTCCTAACGGGTTTATAAACTTCTTTTTTTTTACATAAAACTTGGAGGCTACTGGCCATTTCATGCAATGCCGGATCATATGAAGATATGATATAGATGTATTGCCTGCCCTGTTCAATGGGAACAATATACCGGTAATTCAGTCCATAGTAAATATATCATCATTTATTTGAAGGTGTTAGGATTACAGGTTCTTCTTACCACTTCTGTAAGAACTAGTGGATGAGATAATGTAAGAATGCCATTTTAACATTCAATGTGTCCAAAGCAGCGTGTTTAATTTTAGAAACCACACTGAAAAAGGTGAAGTTGTATGCTGTTAGGAAGCACAGACCGTTCTCATTTCTGATACTCGGACAAGTGAGGGTAGTAGTAGGTTTATAGGGTTCTGTAGATGCTGTTAACACAGGTTTTGTTTCCTCTAATTTTAGGATTGATGGAAAGCATGAGACAAGCAGACCTGAAGAATTGGTCACTTGATCAGGTCCAGCTGGCAGATTTGTGCTCCTCCCTCAGTGAGTTCTTCAATCACACCGGCTTCATCCATCCACAGAGCAATGTACAGTCACCAGTGTGCCACGGTAACATGCACAGCTCCAAACCCTCACAGCACCTTGGCACAGGCAAGTCTTTGCACAAGTTGTTTTTTTTTCTTAAATGCCTTGTGGATTTTCACATACTAGTCGATACACCGATGTATAATTAATGACCAGCTTATCAAAGGCCGATATCCACCCTGCATAGGTTCTGTGCTGCCCTCCATTCTGCTACTATATATCATGATGAGCAGTCCTCCACCTCCCTGAAATCTCTGGTCATCCCAGTGAGAAGTTTAGAGGGTAATGAATGGCTTGGAAAATGACAGCTGGAAGAAAACACTGTAAAACATTGCAGCAGTCAATTTTGTTTAGGGACAATGTCTCAGGAACCAGTTCTTCTCAAGCAGTAGGCTCTGCACTAAGAGGTGTAGTTTACGCACCTAAATGTGCCTCAGTTCCTCAGGCAGGCAGAGATAATGGCTGAAGGGCCCTGTGCCTCCTGAATTGTCAGTAGGCGAAGCATTCTAATTTCCTGCATCAGGTGTCCTCTGTCAGAGTATGTCTTGATGACTTTGTGGGACCTGTCCCCCTGAGAATTGGTCCTCCTTCCTTGGTGGATCTGGAGGAGTTATGCCTTCCATTGTTCTTTCCCTAATCAGGCGAATGCTCCTAACAGTACTGCTAAGACTCCAGTCTCTTGCTCCATGGCAATTGACGCTTTGCTGGATCTGGAGCTTTCTTAAGCCTTTAGCTCGAGTGGGAAGGTTTAGGCAGGGCAGTTTTTCAGCAGGGGTCTTCTGGAAGTGCCCCTGCAGCACTATTGTGCGCTAAGGAACTTGCATTAGCTTCTTTTTAAGTCCTATCTCGTCAATCCGTGGCTGTGGTGTTTTGCTGATTTGAAGTCTTTCCCTACTTCGTCTCTCCTAGCAGGATTGGTTGTTGGATAAGACAACCTCTTTAGTCAGTTTCTGGTTTTTGATCCAGGAAAAATAAGGGTGCAAAGGCCTTGGGCCTTTCCGTGTGGACTGCTGCTGGTCTTTCTCACCTGGACCTGTTTGGTTCTTGGTTTCTTCCCAAGACCTATGCTTGCTAAGGTTTGTCTCCTTTTTTTGTTGATCATCATTTTAGTCTTTTGCCTTCATGGGGATAAGTTGCAGTTTCACCTCTTTTGGTTGGTTTGCTTGTTAATCTTCTCATAAGTTTTAAGTTTAGTGACCTTATGTGGAGTCATTCTCGTTTGGTATTGACATTCATTGGGTCTTTAACTTCAGGTTGATTCTTTGTGTCCTCCCCCTGGTTATGTTAGTGGGTTCCCCCCACTGGTATGGGGCTCAGCCACATCCGTTTTTAGTTTGGGTCTTGTTTCTTCAGGTGACTCCTGCGCTTGTTGGGCCTATTAACAATTGTTGTGTTGCCCACCCCTCAGTTGGACTTCTCTTGGATGTCCCAACAGTGCCTGGAATTCCCAATGGATGACAAAAGGAAATACTTGTCACTTAAATTCTTTTCTTGTAGTCCATTGAGGGTCATAGTTCCTGCTCCTATGTGTGTACTGCTTACTATAAACTGAGACTGCTGAGTGGAGGGGTTATCCTGGGGCTGGCCTACATTTTTTTTTTTTTTTGTTAGCCAGTGTCCAGTCCTCCTGCAGGTGACAATATAACCTAAGGGTATCTGAATTCCTCTGTCCCTCAAAGTATTCTAAGTAGGGTTGCACCGATACTGGTATCTGTGCCGATACTAGCCATTTTTACACAAGTATCTGTACTCTTGAAAATGCCCCGATAGTTAAAACCGATACCTTCAGACTCAGTTGGTCTTCGTGGTTGTGGGGCCAACAGTGCTGAGTGTTGGGAGTGCTGTGTTTCTTCATTAGTTGGTCTTATCCAGTTGGTTACATAGTAGGTGAGGTTGAAAAAAGACACAAGTCCAACCTATGTCAGTATTACATTGTAATTCCCTGTATGTTGTGGTTGTTCAGGTGCTTATCTAATAGTTTTTTTTGAAACTATCGATGCTCCCTGCTGAAACCACCGCCTTTGGAAGGGAATGCCACATCCTTACCGCTCTTACAGTAAAGAACCTGCTATGCAGTATAAGGTTAAACCTTTTTTATTTTAATGAGTGGCCACGTGTCTTATTAAACTCGTTTTCGCGTAAAAGTTTTATCCCTATTGTGGGGTCACCAGTACGGTATTTGTAAATTGAAATCATATCCCCTCTCAAGCGTCTCTTCTCCAGAGAGAATAAGTTCAGTGCTCGTAACCTTTCTTCATAACTAATATCCTCCGGTCCCTTTTTATTAGCTTTGTTGCCCTTCTTTGTACTCGCTGCATTTTCAGCACATCCTTCTTGAGGACTGGTGCCCAGAACTGGACATTATACTCCAGGTGTGGCTGGACCAGAGTCTTGTAAAGTGGGAGAATTATCGTTTTATCTTTGGAATTAATCCCCTTTTTAATGCATGCCAATATTCTGTTTGCTTTGTTAGCAGCAGCTTGGCATTGCATGCCATTGATGAGCCTATCGTCTACTAGGACCCCCAGGTCCTTTTCCGTCCTTGATTCCCCCAGAGGTTCTCCCCCCAGTGTATAGATTGCATTCATATTTTTGCCACCCAAATGCATTATTTTACATTTTTCCACATTAAACCTCATTTGCCATGTAGGTGCCCACCCCATTAATTTGTTCAGATCTACTTGCAAGGTTTCCACAGCCTGCGGAGAAGTTATTGCCCTGCTTAGCTTAGTATTGTCTGCAAATACAGAGATTGAACGGTCTACCCCATCCTCCAAGTTGTTTATGAACAAATCAAATAGGATTGGTTCCAGGACAGAATCCTGGGGGACCCCACTACCCACCCCTGACCATTCAGAGTACTCCTTATTTATTACCACCCTCTGAACTCGCACTTGTAGCCAGTTTTCACTCCATGTACCTATGGTCCATGCCAAAGGACCTTACTTTGTACAGTAAACGTTTATAGGGAACTGTATCAAAATGCTTTTGCAAAATCAAGATACACCACGTCTACGGGCCTTCCTTTATCTAGATGGCAACTCGCCTCCTCATAGAAGGTTAATTGATTGGTTTGGCAAGAACGATTCTTTATGAATCCATGCTGATTACTGCCAATACCGTTGTTATTACTAAAATCTTTTAATATAGTTCCTTCTCCCCTCCAAGAGCTTGCATACTATTGATGTTAGGCTAACTGGTCTGTTGGTTGGTAATATTACACAGCACACTGATAGATGATAGAGACCCCCGCTCCCCTCCCTGTTCCTAATCTTGATCTCTCTAAATGCCGGAAATTGGTATCGGCGAGTACTTAAAAAAAATTATCTTTACTCGTTGCTAAAATAGTGGTATCGGTGCATCCCTAATTCTAAGAAAAGGATTTTACGAGAAGTACAAAAAATCCAATTTTTGCTTTCGCTCTGCAACACACTAACATTACCCTGCTAGTTATGGTGAAGACGGTTGTTCAAAAGGCAGACTGGTTTTTAGAGACTTGCCAGACAATCGGCTTCAACCTGCCAGATGACACTCTGCTCCTGAGTTACGTTGCAAGAGGCAGGGCGAGCAAACTAAACCATATGAATTAAAGAAAAGAGCTGATCATGTGGCTGGGTGTGCTAGCATATAGCCTATCTCGGCCTAAAATGTAACTGGATAGCAGCATATAGGAAATAGTAGTGTGGAAGAAGGTCCAAATCTGGATTTGATTTAGCACAATTAAAAACGGTTAAACCCGGAAATGTTAAGGACCAGTTCACTCAAACAGACTTTAATAAATACTTGTAACATTTTAGCAGTCCTACAGTTGGATATGGTGATTGGTACCTGAATAGGAAGAAGTACAGGGGAGAGGGAGTAAAACAGGAATGGCAGAGGTAGTTGGTTGGTCCTGAAAATGTATTTGGCAAAATTGCTCTAAAGACTGTTTGCTATAGATGCTGACTGTTTGTTTCTTTCCTACAGGTAATGTGTATCTCGACTCAAGACAAAATGTTCCTACATCAATGATGGGACCTCCGAATTACTCTCATATATCGCAAATGAGCACTACAGGATCTGGTTTAACAGGTAGGTGCACGCTACACGTGAGTGTCCTTATTGATGGACAGATCTGATGCATCTTTGCAGTTTGTGGGTGCCAATCAACCAAATCATGTCAGCGACAACCAAATCTGTTGTTCGTTATTGACTGTCCCGATGTTGCTCCTAAATTATTACTCAACTTACACCTTATCTGTTTATTACCTGAGCATTTATGTGACGTTTGGCACCAGTCCAAGCACTGGCGATTACAGGACCTCAGCCTGCAGCTGCTTTTAATGCATGTGGCTTTCTGTAATTTGCTTTGGATTGCAGCTCTAAGATCAGGCTGGTACTGGAACCTTTTGGGGAGCATAAAGATCTGTACTTTCACATCATACTTTGCTGTATATGCGCTAGTGTTTTCACCAACGGCCTTCTGGCTGCCATGTGATTTGTAGGGCCGTTCAGACTATAATTTTGATGAGGATAATCAAATTAAAGGCCAGCGATGATGGGAGTTTTTTTTTTTTTTTAGAACATGCTTCTTTACCTATATAAGTCAGTGGGAATGCAAAAGTAACTTGAAACAGGTTAAAGGGGTTTTAAAGTTAAAAATTAAAAAAAAAAAATCACTGCCAGCCCCTTTTTCATGAAGCCTTCCAACACTGTATAAATGTTAGTGTAAAACAATGCCTGTACATACTTTATCTCAGATCTTTTCTGGCCAGTCACATGACGTCCGGCCGATCTCTGATCTAAGGGCTACAGCGGGAGGGGCCAAGATCTCCCTCTGACATCAGCTGGGGAGGTCACGTGACCGATGTGCTGCCTGCTTAGCCCCTCCCACTGTAGCCTTTAGTTTAGAGGAGGAGAGAAGCCGATGTTTACGTGACCGGCCAGAAAAGATCTGGGAGAAGGTATTTAGAAGCATCGATTTACACTAACATTTACGCTGTTTTTCACCAAACTGTTGCTGCTGCAGCAGTTAAAAAAAAAAAAAAAGTCTGCTCCCGCTAAGGTGGATAGACTTACCTCTACCTTAGAGTTGGTGTTAGGTTCTAAGTTTTGCCTTCCCGATCTCAGATCTTCCAAAATGATAGGAACTGCACATGAATATCCCATTATGAGCTTTTTTTTTATTATCTGGAGATCTGTAGTTAGTAGTGGAGGTTGTGAATGTGGAGATTCTGTCTGGTCAGTGTGCCTCTATCTCCAGACTGGCTACACAGAATTTAATATTTTTTTTCAGTAGGTGGAATATTTGTCGGATTTATTTCAGCTGCATATTTTGTGGCTTGCCTGGAAATCCGTTTCAGCCAATCACATTGACATGTAAACCATAAAACAAGCACTGAACATAATTTTTCCTCTGTCACCAGGACACCACGGAGTAATGAGTCAAGCTCACATCATGCAGCCCAGCTTCCACATGCGTCGCCCTCTTCCTGCAGATGACATTCAAGATGACTTTGACTGGGACTCTATTGTATAGCACTCTTACAATGCAGTACTTCTTTCGTCTCGTTACCCCGTTGTTCTTGGTGTAAGTGACCATGAATGTGATGCGAAAAAAAAAAAAAAAAAAGTAAGGTAAAGCCCTCAAAGCGAGGAAAGCAAAAGAAAACAAAAAACTGCTAACCATGTTGACTTTGATGACAATCAAAACTTTACTTAGCAGGATATGTGAAACAGATGTTTTGAGTTGACCCTGTAAATCATGTTCGTCCCCCTGATAAGCTGCAGCCGCTCACTGTTGTCTTGTGACTCTTGACAGCTTTCTTCGGCTTTTTGTGTTATCTGATGTCGACCCGCGAGTGCAATACTGACCCCCCCCCCTGGACAGAATCTCTCTGAACGCATCTCCCACCAAACTGCATTTCAATCCCCTCCTCTTCCCCCCTCTCCTTGGGGCAGATTGCATTTCTGGGACGCTGCCTGTCCTTTTTATAAGTCTGATTTATTTATATGAGCTATGTAGTGTACTTTTTATTTTATTTTGAAGGAACTTTTTTATTGTTACTCTTACACTGCCATTTTGGAGAGAAGCAGAAATCTGAGGTCCCATGTGCCCTGTGCCGATGGAGTTAGTGCAATGCCAATCAGCCCCCCCTTTTTTACTTGTATGTATATAAAAATGCTTGCAATGGGAGGTTTCTGTGTTGCCAGTAGCAACTGGTCCGGTTCTTTGCCTTGTACTGGTAAAGTTGACTACATGGATTCTGGTTGCTATGGACAATGTACTTAAATTTTAGTGGCTTGTACATGAAGTCTGCTGTGCCGCGGTTGCTTTTCTGATTATGGAGCCCTTGGCAGTGCCTTTGCAGCCAAGCGTTTGCCATGGTTCAACTGTGCCTGTACTGAAATTTCACAGCAAAGGATGAGATCAAGAAAAAAAGGTGAACTTCAGGATTTTAAGGGGGGGGGGGACAAAATATATGCACTTATGTACTTATTAAAATCATTAAATTGAGCTTGTGAATATTCCTGAATCTGTCTAATTATCAGCCTCCTGTTAGCGCCTGCACAGCAGCACTCAGGCTGGGAGAGGGAGGGCCAGCTCTCTAAGCCAATCAGGCATGCACATGTGCTGACTACATGTTATCAAGAGGAAAAGCAGAATGACTGTTACTCGCCTGTGTGCTTTTGCTTCCTCATTGTCCATTCAGTGGGTTAGGGGTCTGTTCTTAAAGCGGGGTTCCACCCAAATTTTGAACAATATCTGTATGTATTCTCTTCCTTGCCTAGATGCTGACATGCAGTTTAAAAAAATTTAAATCGCCGTAATTACCTTTTATTTTTCTATTCTTCTTTGCACTTCCTGGTTCTCCACCCGTGGGAGTAGGCGGGTTTCTAGCCTCTCCCAGACTCCTGGGAGCTAGTCTCAGGCTTGCCACTGAGCATGTGCGGGAACATTCACCACATCCAGGAAATAAATGCTTGTGGGCTTCAAATGCCCACAATGAAGATGGAAACCGCCTGCAGTGAATAATATAAGTTATCCTTTCCGACTAAATCTGACACAGGCGGACATATTACACACAATATGTGAGTATGTAATGCTGAGAAGAAAAGTTTGTGAATGAACTCAAAAAAAAAAAATAGGTGGACCCCCGCTTTAACACATCTGTGTTGCTGGTAGATTAATGGGTGTCTGAAAAACAAGATTAGCTGAACAGAAATACAGAAAAAAAAAAAAAAAATATATATATATATATATATATATATATATATATATATATATATATATATATATATATATATAACCAAAGGTGTTCACAACATGAAAACAAGAATGTTGCTCAATATTGCCAATGTTTTGGTGAGTCACAGCCATGTTTGTTGAGAAATTAGGGAAAAGTTATAAAATATCAGTTAGGCCTATACCCTTAAACTATTTTGAAATCTTTTATTGTTCCTCTTTAGCTCTTGGTCTCCTCTTTTGTTGTTTTAATTCTGGTAGAGGTTTGCTTTAGTGTTTAGATGCAGTAGACTGACTCCATTTCCCCCCCTGTATGCATAGGAAGATGACCGATCCTAGTCTATTTTTTATTAGAGTGGAGTCTACAGTTTACACTTCTTATCGCTGCCTTTACTGGGGATCTGAACCATGGAAGTGGGTTACTTTGAACAATAAAGACAAGTTACATTTATTATGGTTTTCCTAGATCAGCTCTGTTAGAACAGAAATCGGATTATGTGGGTAAAAATGAATTCCAGTGCCAATACTGGAGGATATGGGCTGTTATGACCATATTTTTCCAACACCACCACTTTTGATACTACTTTACAGACCCACTGACTGAAAAACGCTGCAAATAGCAAGTGAGAGCACAGAGATGACTATACACACACACAATGTGATATTTAGGGGGGAGATTTACTAAAACTGGTGCAGCTGGGCATGGTAGCCAGCCAGCTTCTAACTTTCAGCTTGTTCAATTAAAGCGGAAGTAAACCCATTGATTTAGCGGTTTCAGAAAACATTCTGGAAGTGCAGGGATTGCTAACTGTCACTTTTGCTTGTACTGTCAACCAAACGTTCAAACCATCAAATGGCTGGTGTCATAACTTATCACATGTGCAGCATCACAGCAGTTGAAGCTTAAACAGAGGCCAAGATGGCAGCTTCCTTGTCTGAAAATGATCGGAGGGTTTACTTCCACTTTAAAGCTGAACTCCAGGCTTCCGCAGAAAAAAAAAATCAGAAACAAATACTGTAGCTGCTGACTTTTTTAATATTCAGATACTTACCTGTCCACAAATCTAGCGGTGTCTTCACCCGAGCCGATTTTTCAATCGGCTCCCGGGTGCTTCCACCGCCATCTTGCCTAAGGGAAATATTCTCTTCTGTGCATGCACGGAGCGTGCTGCGTTTTGTGAATGGCCCGGCAGCGGAAGGAGGAGGGGGGCTGAACTTCCGACTGAGTTTGCCGCTGCGAAGTCAGCCCAGAGTGGGAGCAGATACATGTCAAAACCAGGTACCCGCTCCCCCCAAAAGGTGCCAAATGTTGCAGCGGAGGAGGCAAACAAGCAGTGCTTCCCCTTTTTGGGTGGAGCTCCGTTTTAAGCTTTGCCAATAAAACCTGGAAGCTGATTGGTTTCTATGCAGAGCTACGCTAGATTTTGCACCATGTTTTAGTAAATAATCCCCTTAGTGTCAGTTGTCTGTGAGAGAGATCATCTTTACAAATGGCAAAATCTGAAAAATGTTGACATCTGTACCAGCTACTCAGCTCTTTTTATTGAATTATTTAAAGACACAAATATCAAAGGTGTCCTGATGTCCATTATGAAAGTTTTTGTCACCATACTTGGGGTGACAGGGCGAGGTGGTATAATCCTACCTTCGTATAGGTAACAAATGTGTTTTCAGTTACTCTTCTGCCTAAGTGTTTCCTTAACTGAATTTGCACAGTGTGAAGAGCAGAAGTCTTGTGTATTAAATGCTGAATGTTGTGTACCGTTTCATAGCAACTGTGTAAAATGAGGCACATTTAACCACCTTTGGCTTCACTGCTGCATCTCTCACTGCTGTTAAAGCCCAGCTCTATCCAAAATCCCATCAGGTTTTATTATGGACTTTGACCCTGTTGTGAATGTCTGTCTCTCCTCACTTTCTGTGTTGGTGTTACCTTCACACATCGTGTCACCGAGACTGGAATTAAAGGGATATTTCACCAGTGTCCATACAGATGGCAGTAAAATCCCAATAAAGGTTGTAGCCCTTTCACACTCTATCCCAAAATGTGGAAAAAGGAAAAGCCTTTCTAAATTGGCGTAAATTGTCAGCGCTATTGAAGTACCTGTAATAAGTAAAAATAAGTTCCCACAGACTTAAGATAACCATCTCCTCATTTGGCCTGTTACATTTAGCCTGGAAATGATTATATTCCTGTATATGCTACCCAATCTTTCAAGACCTTCACTGGTGACCCTTCTTGGCGGAGGACTCAGCTGGCCGTGCCGGATATTCCAAGCTGATCACTATTTTGAGGTTTGCCAACAGGAATGTCCTTTTGGTCCTTCCAGCCCCATAAACTTTAACATGCACATTTTGCCAACCTGAGTGTGCTAATTCATTGAGAACTTTGTGTGGTCTGTGGGTGTTTTGCTGTGGGGTGGGGGAACGGAAGACCTGGGCTCAGCGGCGGAAGACGGGGGGGGGGGGGGGGGGATGTCCCCTCCCGCTGATTTGTAATAACAGACAAGCGGCTGTTATTACAAGAAAGCTGACCGTCCGCTCTAAAGAACGGTACCGGGGTGATACCTGCAGCTGCATGCATCACCCCGGTACAACCCCTTGATGCAATATTGGCAAGTTTGTTACCGATGCTTGGGGAAAAACGTGAATGTCGTCAGCCGATAATTGGTCGATCCCTAATATATATGCCTTTTTAACGTCCCTTGCTACAATAAATTGGTGACTTTGGGTGCGATACATGGGATACGGGCATATTCTGACACAGAACCTCAAAATACTTATTTGTAAGGTCAAACTGCATAATTGTTTTGCTTAGGCTGAATCTCTTTAAATTAAAATATAGTTCTACGTTCTGGTTCAAGCAATCCTAGGTATTGATCAGTTTGGGTTGCAGGATACTTAGAAAATCTTCTGGCACAAAACTAGAGGCTTCTTTTGCATTATTAAGCACAAAAGTTTGAATGTCAAAGCGGCTCAAAGCTTTGGATTATTTTGGTGTAACTTTTAAAAATGTATTTTAAACTATAGAAGTTTAGAACGATCTTAGAATATGTCTTCATACACAAGCCCTATTCATTGCCATGGCAGTCTAGCTCACAAGGTTACCTATAGATTGAATTTTTTTTTTTGTTTTTTTTCTCCATGACTTGTCACAACACTCTGCTGTAAGCTCCTGTAAATTTTAGATATTGAAAATTTTGCAGGATCAGGTTAGTCAAATCAGGGACTTGAGATTTCTCTCTTCCACTGCTTGCGCCCTCGAACTCTGCAGTAGTGAACAGACACCAGATCCTGCAGAATCCAGTTGGAGATGTCAGTTTTATGATCCCCTGCTGCATGCTGTGGCTCCTTCTGCCATCCCATACTTTACTAGTGACATGGGTTTTAGCAGATCACACCATTGAATGCAGCGCGGGGGGGGGGGGGGGGGGGACCAGGGAATTGAGACTCATGGAAGTGTGAAATACAGGTCTATACACTCATGTCTAAATACCTGTATTTGTTTATCCAATAAAACACTATTGGAATATGAAGAAAATCCCTTCCTTAATCTTGGCTATCCAGCTACTCTGCTCTTCCCCTGATAGAAGACGGATTTGTAGACATTACCAAGCTAAAGAGGGTCTCCTGACTCCTGCCCAAAAATCCAAAGTCAGCAGCTACAAATACTGTAGCTGCTGACTTTTAATATTAGGACATTTTACCATGTCCGGGAATCCAGCGTTGTCTTCACCCAAGCCGATTTTTCAATTGGGTGCGGCTGCCATGACCTCCACGAAGGGAAACTGGAAGTGAAGCCGTGCAGCTTGGCAGCCGGTTCCCTACTGCAGAAGCGTGCTGCGCCCTGTGTGCTGGCTGCGGGGAAAGGAGGAGGGGGGCTGAACATCCGGCTGAGTTTGCCGTAGCGAACTTAGCTGGAAGTGGGAGCGGATACCTGTCTAAACCATGTACTTGCTACACCCTTTTGCATCCTAGCCACCCTATTGGTGGCTAGGGTGCAGGACGCCTCTGCCGCACAGGACACAGGCAGCCTTAGCCTCCTAGTATGCATGGTTGTTAGGACATGGGCAGTTCCTGCTGTATAGCTTCCTTCGTTGCTAAGACATGGCCAGCCACTACTGTCTGGCTTCTTTGGTTGTTGGGACTCAGGTGGCCGGACAACACAACATCGTTGGTTGTTATGGTGCAGGCAGCCATCTGTGTCCTACCAATAAAGGACGCTGTGCAGCAGGGGCTGTCTGCATCCTTAGAACCGAGGCATACATAGCGACTGCGTTTGCCACAGGAAAGCGCCCGGCTCATGAGACGAGCACTGCCATTCATAAGTAATGAGTTAACTATTCCTGCATGGTGGGGGAATGGCTGCAAGCTAGAAATGAGACAAGATGCTACATGCACTTTGTCACCTGGGAGACTGGAGGGCAAAAAAGATTTCATGCATTTTGTCACCTGGGAGACTGGAGGGCAAAAAAGATTTATTTTAAAAAAATGCAGTCAATGAAAGCAATCTCAAATTCATTGTGACCTTTGTTTCAAATCCTTTAACATTGCTTTCTAACATGATGGCCGGTTTCATGGATAATTGCTTGATTCGTAACCGCAATCTTTTGCATATGTAAAAATGTTATGATCAAGTCAATCTTAGTACTGTTGAATGTGTGTTGCATAGGGTGAACGTTTGTCTAGTCCACCACCCGCCTTGCCAAGAAGTCAGTGGGGTTGATTTACTAAAACTGGAGAGTGCAAAATATGGTGCAGCTCTGCAAAGAAACCAATCAGCTTGTTCAATTAAGAATTAACAAAAGAAACTGGAAGCCGATTGCTTTCTATGCAGAGCTGCACCAGATTTGGCGCTCTCCAGTGTTTAGTAAATCGACCCCAAAGAGTTTCATCCTACTAGTGTCAGTGAGGTGGAACTGGGAAGATTATATCTATAGCCTGCCTTTTTTGTAAAGTACCCGCAATACTTACAGAACTTGGCCACTATGTAATTATTTTTATGATCGGATGCTCTTCTATCTTTAAATCACCATGAGGTTCCATTAATGGGATAAATATACCATAACTCTTTGCCAACCATTCAAAATGCAGTCATTGCTGCCAGCTTCCAGAGCATGCTGGGATGTATGGCACCATCCTGCTAAGGTTTTCTTTTTATGACCCCCATCCCACCTCTCTCAACCTTCATTTTAACTTGTCTACTGTTTTGTGCAATATTGCTGTTGTGTTGCAGTTATAAATGTTTACATTTTTCTAGCGCTTACACCCGTTCCTATGCGACTTCAGCAGAATTAATCAGATCCTTCTTTTAAAATAAATTATTTAGCTGTATGGCAATAGAAGCCAAGTATTTTTACGTTTTGAATTTTAATGGGCAGTGATGTTTGAACAATCACGTATTTATGGTGCTAAACACCCACCCAGTTTCTTTTATAGTTTTTATATATACAATTTTATAACCCAGCAACTGGCAAGTAACCCCCTAAGTACCATGCAGTTTGCACAAGACGTTTGAAAAAAAGCTGTAACTTTAGTTAGGGAAGCCTATGAAAGTTATACATTTTTTAAAAATTCTAATATATTCAGGATGACGCTCCAGAAATTCTGTGTTCTAATCTGAAATGAATAAAGCTGAATTCACACTGGCTTGTGATAAGATGTGGGGAAAATGTCCTGTTCACACTACAACAATGCATTGACCTACCTTGCATTAAAATGCATAAATGTTGCATTTTAATGTAACTCAAAGCGGATCAACACAGCATTGTAATGTGAACAGGACACACAGAAAAACATTTTTTCTATGTATCTATGCCTTGACCTACATTTTACAAGTGTGCTAAAATGCAAATCAATGCAAGTCAACGCGTGTGAAAATATGCATAAAATGGATGGAAGTGTACATACATTTTCCCTGCATTTTATCGCACGTTTGTGTGAATTCAGCCTTCATAATGGACCACTAAACCTAAAAATAACAGCTTATATGAAAGTTGATATCATTTCTGCATACCTTCTACTACAAATTCCAGGAGATGAATATAAAAAAGAGGATATCGTGGGGGCAATATTTTGCTACTCACAACTTACAACTTGCTTTTTCTTAGCTCCTCCTCCCCTTAACAGAATCAAGGGCAGTTAGTTGCACATGGCTACGCAGCAAGTATAAAAAAACAGTTTGAAACGAAGTTAGATCATATGTTTTATATATGTATCATAATTTTACATCTATTGTTGTATATGTTACTTTTATGTAGTTTAACTTGTTTTTAGGTTTATTCCTGTTGAAGGGGGTTCTTCACTTTAAAAATGGACATTCTGTTATGAACACAACTTCCCACTAAGGGCCCATTCGCACCGTATGCTTCAGTATAAAATGCACACACTAGTGTGCGATGGTTTGGGTAGCTGCGGTGCATTGTTACAACGCATTGCTCTAACCCTGCTGTGCATTGACATATATTGCTGTGCATTGAGCTGCACAAAAAATGCAAAGATGCTACATTTTTATGCAATGTACACCACTGCACTTGTTTAGTGTGATCAGGGCACATAGAAAACAATTGTTTAAGTGCCCTTTGGTCAACGCAGACTCAACACACCTGGGGTGAACAAGCTTCAAATCTTAAGCCTGCGAGAACGGCTTCTGTAGAACAGACATGGACACACTGGCTGAACGTTGTCCGGTTCCTGCTGAACTGGCTGATTTTGGATGATTTTCAGCCAGTGTGCGCAAGGCTTTAGCCGTACACAAGAGTTCTCTTGCTCAGCCCTGCAGGCTGAACAAGCAATAACACTCGATTCCCCTATCCATGCTAGACACACTGCCAGCTATTGTATACTGACAGGCTAGTAGCCATGGCTGCCTGAATACCTGAACATTGTCTGCATCTGATTGGCTGCAGTCACTGTTCTGCCGACCAGCTAGACATTTGTGGAGTTGGATGGTGCCTGTTGATTCGGTCAACCTTTGAGCTGTGTATGGCCAACTTAAGTTGATTCTGTTTAGTGTAGATGACACCTTGAGGGTGTTTCACACTTATACTGAAGCATATTAAATAGAAGGTCCGTCCAAAAAAAAAAAAAAATTAAAAACCAGCAGCTACACATACTGCAGCTGCTGGCTTTTATTAATAGGACACTTGCCTCTCCTGGAACCAGCGATGTCGGCACCGCAGTAGATGTTTCCATCAGCTGTCGGGTGCTGCTGCCGCCGCCATTGCGGGTAAGGGAACCCGGCAGTGTAGCCTTTCGGCTTCGCGCTGGGAACCCTACTGTGCATGTGCAAGGCCCGCTCCTCTCTCCTACTGGCCTGGTGACAGGGGAGGGAGGAGGAAGCGAGCCCCAGCCGTGACGTCAATAGCCGTGGCTGAGGCTCCCAGGAGTGGGAAAGGATACCTGTCAAAGACAGGTATCCTGTCCCCCCTCCACCCCTGAAAGGTGCCAATTGTGGCACCGGAGAGGGGGAGGAATCAGATGAGCGGAAGTTCCACTTTTGGTAGGAACTCCGCTTTAGGGGCATCTATCAAAGTGTAAAATTCCTCTGAAAATAGACCTTGGATGGAAAGCAAGCCAGCGTGTGTAGCTCCACATTGCCAGTAAGAAACGTTGAGTTAAAACAAGAAGATAAAATGGGAGAAAAACAAGTTGCTCATCTTTTACATTTCTGTTTCTGGATGCTTCCTGTAGGCGAAGACGTTTTTACCCTTCTCCCAGGATCTTAGGAACGCTGAGGATCCCCAATCTACAAAGAATTCCCCTCCAGCACTGCACAGATGAGATTTGGATCCCCAGCTTTCTAAGATCCTGACAGAAGGTCCAGTGAAGTCCCCCTCGCCTAGATGAGCTTACTGGAAGTTTTGGTGTAAATTCTTTACTTCATCTAATTCATTTTTTTTTTTTTTTTTAATTAATTTTTTTATTGATAGAGCTGCAGAATTGGTGAACATTGAAATGTCATGCATGGTACCCTTTTGGTGAACCTGTCAGGGCAGCAGTTTTTCTGTCACTACCTTATTCCAAGGTTTGCAGTTCACTTGATGCTTGGCACCCCTTTGGGAGTTGAGCTGTGGCAGTCTACATCACTGGTTGGTAGTCTTGGTCATCCCAGTAGTAGTGTCCATGTCGGGTTCTCTTTAAGACGGCTTTGTTTGCTGCTTGATTTATCAAATACAGATTGCTTTCCTAAAAAACTGAAAATGGCATTACAGGGTTACTAAGTGTGTAAGTGTCCCTTAGATCTAAACCTAGCTAAGGCAGCCATTTTAAATAGTTAACCCACAAGCAGTGGATAAAATTGATAGTCTGGTTTACAGATTCAGGTCACAAAATGCCTTCAGCACTTACAGGTGACGGGTCCTTGTGAAGTACAGATCTGCACCCTCACCCCTTTAATCTTGAAGCCATGTTTGCGATAGTCTAAGCTAGGGTGCATTTTTTTTCCCCTTTTACTAACGAGTAATACATCCCATTTTTATAATGAACAGACTAAACATGAGACTCATCAATTACGGATTTTGCTAGTATTTTCATACAAAGCTTTTATTCTAGTTATGAAATCCTCACTGTTGAGGTAAAAAATGTATCAAAATTCTTGTTCCTCTTTTTTTTTTTTTTTTTTGCGAAGACCTATGAAAACTGTAATAGTAATCTATACATTTGCCATAGACCTTAACTTTGTACACACATCATATAGATTCAATTTTGTGGACTCCTGAACGTAATTCCTGTATGAGCTTGTTGGGACACCCCCCCTACCCTTGTAGCCAGAACAGCCTTCGTTGTTCTAGGTAGGCTTTCCACAAGCCAAACGAGCATTTGTGAGGTCAGGTTGGATGGATGAGAAGACCTGACTCATAATCAACGTTTCAGTTCATCCGAAAGTTGATCAGTAAGGGTTGAGGGTCAGGGCTCTGTGCAGGCCACGCATGTTCCTACACACCAAAATCTTCAACCCACATCTTCATGGAGCTGGCCGACCATGGCTGACCATGTATGGGCAGGCTGAATGTACCAAGTTGATCGATCAACTTGGGTACAACCAGCCTACTGTGTTTTTCCCTGTGATTATTGCTAGCTCAGTGTGTATGGCTGGCCTTAGCTGAGCCAAAATCCACCTCCTACTGCACTTTGCCCTTGAGAAATACCGCCCAGTGCATTGCAAGAAAATGTGATGAATAGAATCTCAGAGGTGTGCATTATTTACAGTTAAGCCAGACTTCACCAATTCTTGCAGAGTGGAGGTACCCTTAAAGATGAATTATGGTAAATTGTACATCTACAGTAGTACCTTGGATTACGAGCATAATTTGTTCCAGAAGCATGCTTGTGTCTCAGGTGCCCCCCACCTCTGGCCACATGCGGTACTGCACACCCCAGATGCTTGAATCCTGCTCATCTTGTGAGAAAACGCTCGCAAATCGAGTCAGATTTAAAAAAAAAAAACAAAAAATGTAAACCGCGTTACTCGCAATCTGAGGTTTACTGTATATGAAATCTATTTATTATACTGGGCAGGAAATGCCAGAGCTAAAACGCAACCTCCTCCTAAAGGCTCAACAGGAGAGGATCACTGGGGTCTTTTAGGCTCAACTCGTCCCACAATGCTCTTGTCTCTCCCCTTTAAGCTCATTTGGTTGGCAATGTAGCCCAGAACCATCACAACCATTTGCGCTTGTTTAGTCTGTGTGTGTGAAATATGTGCATATCAAGTATAGTACAGTGCATATATAATCGTCATAAACGCCTAATTCTGTATATCCAATAGAAAGCTGCTCATGTCTAATTAGGTCATATCACACATCATTCTACAGAAATAATTCTGGACATTGCAGAAAATTAATACTTTCAAAGCTTGTGCATACTTATATTTTGCAGTGAACAATCAAAGATTACATTTTTGCCGGTAAGCTAGCCATAGATGAATCGATGTGTTTGGTTCATGAAGGACCAGCTGAATTTCCATCCATCTATGGCCATTTCCATTCCAGAGAAGTCAATCTAATGATTTCCTTTGATTAGGGCTGCAGAAATCTTTACCTGTCCTGCTTTTAAAAGCCAAAAGCAATTTGTTGGGTAAAATCAAAGCGTACAAGTGTTGGTGAGGGACTCAGAAATCAAGGTCTTTATGGTTGTGTTGGTCTTGGGCTACACTGCCAACCGAGTGAGCTTAAGGGATGAAGAGAGCATTGTGGGACCAGTTGAGCCTAAAAGACCCCATTGATCCTCTCCTAAGCCTTTAGTAGGAGGTCGTGTTGTGTATTTCAATTATGTATTTGAGAGACAAAAATAAAAAAAAAACAGGCCTTTGTGCACAGAGCTAGCTCCTAATTATTCAGCATATTCACAGCCTTCCTTCATTGTAGACTGCCACTTCATGCCTATTTAGGAAAAAAAATTTGGAAGGGTAGTGCCTAAACCTTACATTTATCCTATTATGAGGGGTATAGATGTTTGACCAAGATGTCTGAATTCATAGAGCTGGCAGCTCTCCTTGTCCAAAGAACTTCCACAGTCTCCTTAGTTTGTAACTGGAAAAATCTGAAGTTGAAGTGCCATACCAAAAATTATTTGTCGCAGTAGATATATTCCAAGGTAAGATAAAAAGGCTTTATCACAAAGCCAACACATTTCGATGTTCGTTACCCTCCTCATCGGGGCTTGAAGTGAGAGATATCCGATCCTTGACTGAATACAAAATGTCTTCTTTTTTTTTTCTTTTTTTTAAAGCAATTTGAAGTGTAGAATCTGGTTTAGACCTAAAGAAAGGGGTGCTTTCTGACCCTGAAACACGTTGGCCTTTTATGCTAGTCTTTTATCTTACCGTGAAAATTTTTTTAAAAAAATCTATATCTGGACAATTAAGTGTGGTGCTTCAATATCAGATTTTTTCAGTTACATGCCTATTTGTGTGAGCTAAAAAAAATGGCTGCCTTCACGTGCTCAGCCTAATGGGATCTAAACTGTAAAATATACTGGTGGTTTTTTTTTTTTTTTGTTTGTTTTTACAAACCTGCCTGTGTCATGAGCTGACCTAAAATAATTAATCAATAGACAATCCTAATAGAGTATTTAAAGTGTTCACCCATTAAACTGCAATCAAATCCCCCTTTCCTTTACTGTATATTTTATTTGCCACCCCCCCCCCCTTCTTTTTTTTTTTTTTTTAAATAATTGTTAAACCTCTGCCTATAACTGTATAATGGAGAGATCTGTTCCAGTAAAACAGTACTTCAGCCATTAGTGGCCCTTGCGAAGTCGGTGTGTTTATTGTATGTTTTGTTCATGTAAATAAAGCTCTTTCAATTGTCATGTTCAAGTCCCGAAGCAAGGTTCTAGGAAGGAAATTTCAATAGGAATAGACTATTTTGATATTATTCTTTAAGAGGTTGATATATGTGTACATATCTATATTGTATATATGTGATGAAATTGGATTTGGCTCTTTTTGTTTTGTTTTTTTCGTTTTACTTTTTAAATGTTTTTTTGTTTTTTCCTTTTTTTTTTTTTGTGCAACACTACCTTTTCTCCCTGTACTGCTGTTTTACAGTCAGTGTTTTAATGTTTATACTTTTTTGTTATTGCACGGTTTAATACATTTTGCTGAATAAGACACAGCACAAACGCTTGTTAAACTGCAGTGCTGTCAGATTATTAAAAGTGTCAATGGGATTGTTGCTAACAGACCTGATATGCATGAAGGGCACTTAAAAAAAAAAAAAAAATATATAATAAAAAAAAACTTGCTAACAGACTCCGTCATACTGACCTCTGACTGTTTTATTCATCAGTGTATGTTTATGATCATGTATACAAACAAATTGTCTGAGACATCCGCATTTTCACTTGCCGTTCCCTCTTTTTTTATTGTATTGTGTACAAATGTGTGTATGCGCTCTCTAGTGGTTATCTGTATATTGGAGAATGGGATTAGCATCCTGCTTCAATAAAACTGCCACAAACCTAAAATCCAAACTGAGAATATAAACTGAAAAACAAAATGCATCAACAGAAGCTTACTTACTGTGACAAGCCCGATACATGGATTTCTTCTGGGTACTCCAGTTTTCTCTCACATTCCAAAGAAATGCTGGTAGGTTAATTGGCGTCAGTGTATGAATGTGAGTTGGGGACCTTAGATTGTAAGCTCCTGAGGGCAGGGACCGATGTGAATGTACAATATGTAAAGTGCTACGTAAATTGTCAGATCTATATAAAGGCTGATAATAAATAATGTCAAATGATCTGTAGATCCAGAAACAGAGGCATATTTTGACTTTTCCTGTAACTTGAAGCTGGACACACTTCTTCCTGTAACCTGAGTTATTCTATTGTTCACTGAGGCCACCATTGCATCCAGGGCCCATTCACACCAGCGTGGTCTGCTGTGGTGTGTCAAATGCATGCGTGTTGCTTTAAAGCCTATTACACAGTACTATCCAGTTTGTTTGGTTCTTTTTTTTCAACCCTGTGGGTAAACGAAAAAAAAAAAATGCGCTCGGGAGGAGATCATGTACTAACAATCTGAAGTTAGTACAGCAATATCCCCCCATTGAGCTATTGTCTTTTGACAGGGGGATATCTCCCCTGCCAGAACACACCATTCAGCTCTCTCAGCCAATTGGCTGAGAGTGCTGATCTGTAGCTGGTTGGCAGACCTTCTACGGTAATGCTCCTTCAACAGCAGCCAGACCGGGCAAAATATTGGCCACTTTCTATTAAACCGGCTAATACCACCCAATGTTTGGCCTGTGTGTATGGGCCTTAAGGCTGCCCAATGTACCACAAAAGATTCATGCATCATTTTCAGCAGTGAACAACAATGCATTTTGTTGGTGATCTGCAGTGCACCAACACAGTGGTATGAGTAGGCCCACAAGGACCAACACAAGAGCTGGACCAAGGTCAACTTATAGGCACCTTGTACATGAGCGCATCTAACTGTTGTGTGTCCCTCCCAGAATTTTAGGACACCCAGGAGGGCCATATCTGGCATCCAGCCCCCTGACTACAGCATGTCAAAGTCTATGGCAGCCTCCAGCTGCACGGGGCTGGGCACTGTACTGAGTGGTACTTGTGTTTAGAGCCCTATGCATTCAGCATTTGTGACATGTTTACCTTCTGATAGCCCCTTTCCCCAGTAATGCACACTCACTCATCCAAACTGCCTCCCTGCTCTGTAGAAAACCTTACTCCATTCCTCCTGGTGGAGCTTTAGGGTCTGGAGGAGCATGTGACGGCTAAAAGACCCCAAATCCTTTGTCTGCATTCAAAACGGCAAGATTGGTGTTTTTAAATGCTTTCAATTTGTAAAAACTGGCGCTAATGGTTTCTAAGTAAACCTTTGCTAGGCTGTCTGGCAAGCCCACGGACACGTGGCCTGGTCGCTTGGGGTCTCCCAATGGCCCCTCCCACTGCTTGTAACTAGCACCTAGATGATTGCTATTACAAGAGAGTCGACTGCTGGCTACAAAAAAAAAAAAAGAAGATACTGGGGTCATCCCAAAAAAAAAAAAAAATGCAGCCCAAGGCAAACGCCTTGTTTGCCTCGTGGGGGTCCGTCAGTGAGGTCCTTTGCTGGTGCCAATATGTTCTTCTCGGCTTCTTCTAGGTTTTGGGTCTTTAGCTTTCTTGGTTGGCCAGTGCAGAATGACTCAACACCACATGTACAGCTCATCATGCAGAGAATGCTTTGGTGTGCATGCAGTCTACAGTCTAAAAAAGAACACAAACAGTCAGATAAGGTTTATTGCAGAAGAAACACTGCCTGTCCCCTCTAGAAGACAGTCTGCCAATTTGTGTGTTCCACTTTTAGAAACATTAGGATATTCTTATTTTAGCCCTCTAGAAAGTGTTTGTCAGGGCACACAACCATTTACCAAAAATACTGCTAGCACCAATCACAGCCAATGGAGGTTAAAAACATCACATGGATGTAAATTATGACTGCCCAACTCAAGGTAAAAAAATAAAATGTACAGAGTTTTTTTTTTGTGTATGAATTACCTTACTCATCAGTCTTGATTCCAAACATCCTGTAGTGTAATGGATTACCAATTGCCCTCCAGGCCAATTCTGACATTTCTCTCCCACATGTAAAAATATTTTTTTTTTTTGCTAGAAAATTACATAGAACCCCCAAACATTGTGTTTTTTTGTTTTTTTTTTAATAGCAGAGACCCTAGAGCAGGGATAAGCAATTAGCAGACCTCCCAGCTGTTGCAAAACTACAAGTTCCATCATGCCTCTGCCTCTGGGTGTCATGCTTGTGGCTGTCAGTCTTGCTATGCCTCATGGGACTTGTAGTTCTGCAACAGCTGGAGGTCCACTAATTGCATATCCCTGCCCTTAAAAAAATGACACAAAAAAAATGTGCCTTTAAGAGAAGTGGGCGGAGCCGTCGTAATGATGTCGCTCCGGCCGTCACATGGTATAGAGACGGGTGGGGGCCATCTTGGCCTCACTCGTCTCCATACCTAAGCAGGGAAAGGACCCGATCGCCTCCGCCGCTACCGATGGCTCCGGTAAGCGGCGGAGGGTGCGGGAGAACGGCGGGAGAGGGGGTGGCACCTCCCCCGCCGCCGATAACGGTGATCTCGCGGCGAACCCGCCGCAGAGACCACCATTATCATGTACAGAACCGCTCGCTGAAAAGATGGATACCTCGGTTGTGGCAGCAGCTGCTGCCGTTACCGAGATATCCATCTTCAAAAAAATGACATATATACAGTGAGCGGTCCGGAAGTGGTTAAAAATCCCAATAGGCGACGCTTTAAAATTTTTTACTGGCTACATGTTTTCAGTTACAGAGGAGGTCTAGTGCAAGAATTATTGTTCTCATGCTAACATTTGCGGCAATACCTCACATGTGTGATTTGAACACGGTTTACATATGTGGGCATGACTTGTGTATGCGTTCGCGCACACGAGGACAGGGGCGCTTTAAAAAAAAAAAATATATATATATTTTTTTGATAATTTTTATTCCTATTACAGAGAATGTAAACATCCCTTGTAATAGGAATAAGCATGACAGGTCCTCCTTTTACAGTGAGATCTGGGGTCATTAAGTCCCCACATCTCTCCTCTAGGCTGGGAAGCCTGAAATAAAAAAAAGATCCTGGCCTCCCAGCCGAGGTGGTGCCATTTTTTTTCGAATGCAGAGGCCGGGCGTGACGTCTAGGGCTGAAACAACTAATCAATTAATCGACAACTAATCGATTATGAAATTAATAGATTACTATTTTCATAATCGATTAATCGGCCAGTAACATAATGGGGTTAAAAAAAACTAAAACGAGCCCTTTATAGTACAAAAAGAGCAAATAATCGCTACTGTAGATGTTACTTTCACAGTTCTACAATTAAAAAAAAATGAGCCCCTTACAGTAGTGATTATCTGCTTTTTTTTTTTTTTTTGTATTATAAAGGGCTAATTTTAGTTTTTTTAACCCAATTGGCCAAAAAAATGCAAAAACGTAAATCGCCGCAAAATCACGTGCGCAAAAATCAAAACGCACAGCAAAAAGCACTGCAGAAACAGATTGAAAGCAAACTGCCTAGGCGTGTACCGTGCCTTATTCTGGCCACAAGGATCAATTTTCAGACAAGAATATTCAGACGAAAAGTCTTTGTACATTCGCTGAATGAAAGAATGTTGTTTGAAATTTTTACTTGTTTTTAACATTCGGTTTTTAAAATTAATGTAATTTCTGAACGAAAACCACATACACTGTCTGAAAATTCCTTTGACCAAGAAGTTTTCAATTTCCAAATTTTTCCGTCACTGTGGTTGAAAATGAATGTCGACTTGACCCCACTAACGATTAGAAAATCGAACGAACGTTCTTAAAATGAAATTTTTTTTTGGAGGAAGACATTGGATCTCTGAGTCTGATACTATTAAAGGGTGAATCTGATAAATATTATGTACAGTATATCTCTTCTCTAATGCCCTGTACACACGGTCGGATTTTCCGACGGAAAATGTGTGATAGGACCTTGTCGGAAATTCTGACCGTGTGTGGGCTCCATCACACATTTTCCATCGGATTTTCCGACACACAAAGTTGGAGAGCAGGATATAAAATATTCTGACAACAAAATCCGTTGTCAGAAATTCCGATTGTGTGTACACAAATCCGACGCACAAAGTGCCACGCATGCTCAGAATAAATAAAGAGATGAAAGCTATTGGCCACTGCCCCGTTTATAGTCCCGACGTACGTGTTTTACGTCACCGCGTTCAGAACGATCGGATTTTCCGACAACTTTGTGTGACCGTGTGTATGCAAGACAAGTTTGAGCCAACATCCGTCGGAAAAAAATCCTAGGATTTTGTTGTCGGAATGTCCGAACAAAGTCCGACCGTGTGTCATTACAGTTTATACGGTGTATCTCCTCCAATAGTATATACAGTATATCTCTTCTGTCTGTTATTCTCAGAGTGGATTAGATATTTTGCTCCCTAACCATATAGTTGGTTATTTATATTTACCACTGCATAGAGATATTTAAGAATAAAGTGCCTTTTTTTTTAAACTTTACACATTAACTAAATTATACGCCACATTTTTTTTTTAAAGGTTATTAATCGATTAATCGAAACAATAATCGGCCAACTAATCGATTATGAAAATAATCGCTAGTTGCAGCCCTAGTGACGTCATAACATCACGCCCAGCCTTCCAAACGATTATAGAGACTCCGGGGACCATCTGGTCCGCCGGAAATCTCTATGGTCAGCATCCAGGGCCGGCGTATACCTTCTCCGGTTCGCCGAAAGCAGCGGGGAGGCGGGGCGGGGTGGGGCATCCCCTCTTGCCACCCATAAGAACAATAAAGTGGCTGAACAGCCTCTATGAATGTTCTTATGGTGTAGGGAATCTCTGGCTCAAAAAGAAGATATCTCAATGATGTCTGTAATTGCAGGCATCATTCAGATATCACTGCTCAAAGTCCGCAATGTCATAAGACGGCCAGCGGGCGGGAAGTGGTTAAAGTCAGTTTCCTCTATGAGTAAAGCTTACTTATTGCCCTGAGAACCAGACATTTTCCCATGTGTGTCATCTTCTTGCACACTAGTCCTCTCACAAGTTCTCCTGCCTCTGGACCTATGGGAAGAGACCTAGCCGCTGGAAGTCTCGCCTCCACCAATATATGTCCATAGCAAGTGAGTAGTGAGGTTCTCCCTACAAGCAATTAGTGGTGGGGGGTGCTAATATCCTGGAATTTGGCTTTAAAGGATAACTCCCCATTCGTGAGAAAAATGACTAGCAAATAATATTATAGCATATACAATTGTGACACAAGTCTTCTTGGAATTAAAAATTACCTTTCCTTCTCGATCTGCAGCTCTGTAATTTTCTGTAAAATGCAATATTGCAACCTGGAAACGTTCTGTACACAGATGGTGTACAGAGCACCCCCTAGAAATGTCCTTTCCTGCTTGTGTGATTGGCTGGCTTAATGATTTTTTTCCTAGAAGTCTGCACTAAAATACAAATCGGATGTTGAGCATCCCCTGCAACAAAAATGTCATTTTTGGTTAGTTACTCCCAAAGGGAAATAGTGTCTAGGGATGCAGGCCCAGCAAGTTTCTTCAATAGAGCCCTGTAAGTGCAGCAGCTGATAAAATCACTCACATAAAGACAAACGAGCAGCTAATCCTTCAGAATAACAAAAGGTAGGAATCTGCAACAATGTTTGTTAACCGCTTCAGCCCCGGAAGAATTTACCCCCTTCCTGACCAGAGCATTTTTTGCGATTCGGCACCGCGTCCCTTTAACTGACAATTGCACAGTCGTGCTCCCAAACAAAATTGACGTCCTTTTTTTTCCCCACAAATAGAGCTTTCTTTTGGTGGTATTTGATCACCTCTGCGGTTTTTATTTTTTGCGCTATAAACAAAAAAAAGCGACAATTTTAAAAACTCATTATTTTTTTGCTATATCCCCCAAAAATATTTAAAAAAATAATTTTTTTCCTCAGTTTAGGCCGATACGTATTCTTCTACATATTTTTGGTAAAAAAAAAATCACAATAAGCGTTTCATTGGTTTGCGCAAAAGTTGTAGCGTTTACAAATAGGGGATAGTTTTATGGCATTTTATTGATAATTTTTTTTTTTTTTTTTTTTTTTACTAGTAATGGCGGCGATCATCGATTTTTTATTGTGACTGCGACATTATGGTGGACACATCGGACATGTTTGACACATTTTTGGGACCATTGTCATTTATACAACAATCATGGCTATACAAATGCACTGATTTCTGTGTAAATGACACTGGCAGTGAAGGGGTTAAGTATGTCCTGGGGAGTGTTTCTAACTGGGGGGGTGTGGCTATGTGTGACACGTCACTGATCTCTGCTCCTGGTCACAGGGAGCAGAGATCAGTGACACGGTCACTAGGCAGAACGGGGCGATGCTTGTTTACATTAGCATCTCCCCGTTCTTCCTCTCCGTGAGGCGATCGCAGGTATCCCCACGGCGATCGGGTCCACGGGACCTGTGCTCCCGGCCGGCGCTCGCACGCACGCATACAATGACACGGCGGCAAATTTTAAAGGAACGTACGGATATGTCCAGCCGTGCCATTCTGATAACGTACATTGGCGTGTGCTGGTCGGGAACCAGTTAAAATCCTTATAATGTATATAGATCACCCAGAGGGGAATGTGTTTTTTCCTCAACAAATGTCAAATAACACAAACTTTACAGCCTGGTGGATCGAGCCTCAAATATAAAAACAATGTTTTTAAACTTTATAACTAAAGGCCCGTTCACATGATACGAAAATCGGAAGTAAAATTTCACCCGGCGAACGATCTACCGATTTTCCGTCAGACAAAAGCTGGATGTGCAGACTATAAAATTTTTGTTGTATGTGAACTCAACGTCTGATTTTTGTTTAATTAGTACAGTTTTCGTCTGAAAAAAAAAAACATAAGAGCAAGACTACGCATGCTCAGAAACCAAAGAATACATACAAAACTATTCAACACATTACGTCACTTCTGAAGCTAAATTCTGTCGTATGAGAATATTCGTATGGTGAGTAACCTCTTCACTTTCGACATGAGACTAGCATGCAACAAAAAAACGGATGAATGGTCGTCCGAAAATCTGATCGTGTGTACGAGGCTTAACTGATACCATTATTTAAAGCTAAGTCCAGGGTAAGTGGACTGCCTTAATTTAGGTTCACACTATTGTGGGTGCAAGAGCATGTGCGAATCGCATACATTCGCACATCTAAAATGTGCTGCTCTGTAGCAGATGAGTGGGGGGTGAAATTCTTAATGGCAGCACGCTTTCAGGAGCGCACAACTTCATAGTGTAAATGCACCAAAAGTTCCATCTGACTGCCCTGCGGGTGCGTTTTGGAGAATGGTTCAGGGACATTTTCCCTGTGTTTGTGGAAGGTACAGCAGCCCATTCAAATAAATGAGCCCACGCAAACGGAGCATGCAGGACCCACAATGGTGTGCACCTAGCCTTAAAGTGGTGTTCCGGCCGAAATGATACTTTTTAAATAAAAATACCCCTATAATAGACAAGCTTAATGTATTCTAGTAAAGTTAGTCTGTAAACTAAGGTCTGTTTTGTTAGTTTATAGCAGTAGTTTGTTATTTTATAAACTTACAGCAGGTCGTGGCCATCTTAAGTGTGGGCATCTGAAGCCAGACTGTATTTCTTCCTGGATCTCATCCTTGCAGATCTCGCACATGCTCAGTGCAGCACAAGCAGTGTAATAGGTTTCAGGTCAGGTTTCCATAGCAACAGCAGTTGCAGAGGAAGTTTTCGTCCCTTCCCAGAAGGCTTTGCAAACAGGAAATGATGCGATGGGCCGTGGCCAGGGAGGAGGAAGTGAAAAATGAATACAGCAGATATACAGTAAGTGCAGAGAATTTTTTTTTTAAAATATCCAATTCGTTTACAGTGCACAGTTTAGTGAGGGATGCTGAAGAGTTGTAAGAGTGGGTGGAACTCCACTTTAAAGTGTGTTACCCTAAATATTTCATTTTTGTTCTACGTGAATCTTCACATACAGTGCATCTGGAGAGTATTCACAGCGCTTCACTTTTTCCACATTAGTTTGTTACAGCCTTATTCCAAAATGGATTAAATTAATTATTTTCTTCAAAATTCTACAAACAATACCCCATAATGACAACATGAAAGAAGTTTGTTTGAAATCTTTGCAAATTTATTTAAAAAAAAAATCCCATGTATAAAAGGTATTCACGGCTTTTGCCATGACACTCAAATTTGAGCTCAGGTACATCCTGTTTCCACTGATCATCCTTAAGATGTTTCTACAACTTGATTGGAGTCCACCTGTGGTAAATTAGGTTGATTGGACATGATTTGGAAAGGCACACACCTGTCTATATAGGGTCCCACAGGTAACAGTGCATGTCAGAGCACAAACCAAGCCATGAAGGCCAAGGAATTGTCTGTAGACCTCCGAGACAGGATTGTATGGAGGCACAGATCTGGGGAAGGGTATAGAAACATTTCTGCAGCATTGAAGGTCCCAATAAGCACAGTGGCCTCCATCTGTACATGGAAGAAGTTTGGAACCACCGGGACTCTTCCTAGAGCGGGCCACCTGGCCAAACTGAGTGATCGGGGGAGAAGGGCCTTAGTCAGAGAGGTGACCAAGAACCCGATGGTCACTCTGACAGAGCTCCAGTGTTTCTCTGTGGAGAGAGGAGAACCTTCCAGAAGAACAACCATCTCTGCTGCACTCCACCAATCAGGCCTGTATGGTAGAGTGGCAAGACGGAAGCCACTCCTCAGTAAAAGGCACATGACAGCCCACCTGGAGTTTACCAAAAGGCACCTGAGGGACTCAGACCATGAGAAACAAAATTCTCTGGTCTGATGAAACAAAGGTTAAACTCTTTGGCCTGAATTGCAAGCGTCATGTCTGGAGGAAACCAGGCACCGCTCATTACCTGGCCAATACCATCCCTACAGTGAAGCATGATGGTAGCAGCATCATGCTGTGGGGATGTTTTTCAGCGGCAGGAACTGGGAGACTAGTCAGGATGGAGGGAAAAATGAATGCAGCAATGTACAGAGACATCCTTGATGAAAACCTTCTCTGGACCTCAGGCTGGGGTGAAGGTTCATCTTCCATTAGCACACAGCAAAGATAACAGGAGTGGCTACGGGACAACTTTGTGAATGTCCTTGAGTGGCCCAGCCAGAGCTCAGACTTGAACCCGATTGAACATCTCTGGAGAGATCTGAAAATGGCTGTGCAGCGACGCTCCTCATCCAACCTGATGGAGCTTGAGAGGTCCTGCTAAGAAGAATGGGAGAAACTGCCCAAAAATAGGTGTGCCAAGCTTGTAGCATCATACTCAAAAAGACTTGAGGCTGTAATTGGTGCCAAAGGAGCTTCAGCAAAGTATTAAGCAAAGGCTGTGAATACTTCTGTACATGGGATTTTTTTTCACGTTTTTTATTCCTAATAAATTTGCAAAGATTTTAAACAAACTTATTTCACGTTGTCATTATGGGATATTGTTTGTAGAATTTTTAAGGAAAATAATGTATTTAACCACTTCAGGACCAGCCTCGTTTTGGATTTTAGGTGTTTACATGTTTAAAACAGGTTTTTTTGCTAGAAAATTACTTAGAACTAGGGTTGTCCCGATACCGATACTAGTATCGGTATCGGCACCGATACCGAGCATTTGCCCAAGTACTTGTACTCGGGCAAATGCTCCCGATGCTTCCGCCGATACTATGACAGTCAGCGGTGATCGGCGTGTGGGGGAGTTACAAGATTCCCCCCGCGGCTTTCAGTGACATACAGCGGTGATCGGTGCTTGTAACTTCCCCACGCGATCACCGCTGACTGTCACTGCATCCTTCTCCATGCCCCCTCTGTTCCTCTGTCCCCCTCTCCTCTGTCTCCCTCCGTTCCGTTCCTCTGTCCCTCTCTCCTTCTCTGTCCCCCTCCGTTCCTCCGTTCCTCTGCCTCTCCGCTGTCCCCTCCGTTCCTCTGTCCCCCTCTCCTTATCTGTCCCCCTCCATTCCATTCCTCTGCCTCTCCGCTGTCCCCTCCGTTCCGTTCCTCCGTCCCCCTCTCCTTCTCTGTCCCCCTCCGTTCCGTTCCTCCGTTCCTCTGCCTCTCCGCTGTCCCCTCCGGTCCGCCGTCCCCCTCCTCCTTCCTTTGTGTATGGATAGAGTCAGCTGACTCTGTCCATTCATATAACTGATACATTGTAATCTCCTGTGATTACGATGTGTCAGTTTATGAATGGAGAGGAGCCGCTGACTTCTCTCCATTCATTCTCAGTGCAGCTGAGGCTGCAGAGAAAGGGACTGCGGAATCTCTATCCTCGGTCTCTTTCTCTGTCTCAAGGGGGAGATATCAGGGGTATGTTAAGACCCCTGATATCTCACCAAAGCCCCCCAACAGGGCTGATTTAAAAAAAAAAAAAAATAAATAAAAAAAAACATATTGCAAAAATGAATAAAAAAATTATTATTGTAAAAAATAAAAATTGTTAATTAAAAAAAAAAAAAAAACACACAGACACCGTTCACCCCTCCCCCCCGAAAAAAAAAGAAAGCATTTTTAAAAAAAAAAAAAAAAAAAAAAAAAAACACAAAAAACCTGTCACGTGACATAAAAAAAAAAGTATCGGTAATCGGTATCGGCGAGTACTTGAAAAAAAGTATCGGTACTTGTACTCGGTCCTAAAAAAGTGGTATCGGGACAACCCTACTTAGAACCCCCAAACATTATATATGGGTTTTTTTCTAACACCCTAGAGAATAAAATGGCGGTCATTGCAATACTTTTTTTTGCACCGTATTTGCGCAGCGGTCTTATAAGCGCACTTTTTTTGGAAAAAATTCACTTTTTTGAATAAAAAAATAAGACAACAGTAAAGTTAGCCCAATTTTTTTTTATATTGTGAAATATAAGGTTACGCCAAGTAAATTGATACCCAACATGTCACGCTTCAAAATTGCGCCCGCTCGTGGAACAGCGTCAAACTTTTACCCTTAAAAATCTCCATAGGCGACGTTTAAAAAATTCTACAGGTTGCATGTTTTGCGTTACAGAGGAGGTCTAGGGCTAGAATTATTGCTCTCGCTCTACCGGTCGCGGCGATACCTCACATGTGTGGTTTGACCACTGTTTTCATATGCGGGCGCTACTCACGTATGCGTTCACTTCTGCGCACGAGCTCGTCGGGACAGGGCGCTTTAAAAAATTTTTTTTTTTTTATTATTTATTTTACTTTATTTTATTTATTTTTTCACTGTTTTAAAAAAAAAAAATTTTGGATCACTTTTATTCCTATTCCGCATGGACCTTGTTTAGCGCTTTTCTCTATGAGGACTCCAAGTATTGGAGATGGCGTTGGCCGGGAATTGAACCCGGGTCAGCTGCTGGGACAGCAGCTATGCTCACCACTGCACCACCAACGCAAGGTAGCATGTCTTTGTAGTGAGGGAGGAAACCAGAGTACCCGGTTGGAGAATGGGTACTGGGGGAACATTTTCTTCCTCAAACATTTCACACATTCGCCCACTTCTCTTAAAGGCTGGAGGTTGGTAGCACTCCCTCTTGGTGGTGAGTGAGGACTGCAAAGCCTGAGAAGAGGCATTGCCACCCTTGGTAGTAGACGAGTGGGTGTAGCGGAGCCTCATAAGAGGCATTGCCACCCTTGGTGGTAGATAAGTGGGTGTTGTGGAGCCTGATAAGAGGCATTGCCACACTTGGTGTGGGGGAGGGTGGCCAATTGGAGCTGCACCATCAGTGGTAGGTGAGTGGGGGTGGCGGAGCCTAAGAGGCATTACCACCCTTGTGTGTGCATGTTCATGGGGCCTGGGGAAGTACCAGTACCCTGGGTGTGGGGGAGTGAGGGTAGATGAAACGTGGGGGGGAAGTTCCACTGACCATACTCACCCCATATCCAGGGTGGTATCTACCCCTCTTGCTGGTAGGTGAGTGAGTGTAGCAAAGCCTGATAAGTCACTGCCACCCTTGCTGGTAGATGAGTGGGTGTAGCTGAGCCTAAGAGGCATTGCCATCTTTGGAGGTAGATGGGTGGGTGTAGCAGACCTAAAAGGCATTGCCACCCTTTGTGGTAGATGAGTGCATGTACGTGGGGCTTGGGGGAAGCACCAGTACGCTGGGTGTGGGGGAGTGAGGGCAGATGAAACTTGGGGGGGAAGTTCCACTGACCACACTCGCCCTATACCCAGGGTGGTAGCAACCCCTCTTGGGGGTAGGCAAGTGGTGTAGCAGAGTCTGATAAGAGGCATTGCCACCCTTGCTGGTAGATGAGTGGGTGAAGAGGAGCCTAAGAGAGGCATTGCTAAACTTGGTGGTAGATGAGTGCATGTAGGTGGGGCCTGGGGGAAGCACTAGCACGCTGGACGTCGGGAGAGTGAGGGCAGATAAAACTTGGATGGAAATTCCACTGCCCACTTTCACCCCATACCAAGGGTGGTAGTACTCCCTCTTGGTGGTGAGTGCGGGCAGCAAAGCCTGGGAAGACGCATTGTAACCTTTGGTGGTAGATGAATGGGTGTAGCGGAGCCTCAAAAGAGGCATTGCCACTCTTGGTGGTAGATGAGTGTGTGTATTGTGTTCTGGGGAGAGGCAGTTGATCGAAAGGAAGGCGAAAAACCCCAGCATAACATAATCCAATGTGCTACAGCTGGGGAAAAAATTCCTTCCTGATCCCCCGAGAGGCAATCGGATATTCCCTGGATCAACTTCACCTATAAATGTTAGTACCCAGTCAGGTAGGTGGGGTAAGCACCACCACCCTGGGTGCGAGAGAGGGTGGGCAATTGGAGCCGCACCCTCAATGGTAGGTGAGTGGGGGTGGCGGAGCCTGGTAGTAAGAGGCATTGCCACCCTTGGTGGTAGGTGAGTGGGGGTGGCGGAGCCTAATTAGAAGCATTGCCACCCTTGGTGAGTGGAGGGCTGTCTGTGTGGGGGGATGTTCCCTCCTCCCCGCTCTCCGCACACCAACACCCACATCTCCACTCACCACCAAGGGGGCAACCCCCCCTTCTGTCTGTTTTATAAGTTGGTGGAGATGCTTTAATGGCTCTCTGCTGGTGCTGGAGATGAGGCCATTGGCTGCGGCTTCAGGCTTTCGCTGATGTAGGAAAAGCCTTCAAATTTCTTCTGCTCCCTCTTCGCCATCCGCTTGTCTTTGTTGGTGCAGATCAAACATTCCGCTATTTCCATTCTTCTATGTCCCGGTTCCTTGGAAAGCTGAAAAGGGAAAAAGACATTCATCACTGATTCTGATTGGTACAGGAAATGGTAATAAAGCTTGGTGAACCCAACCCCCAATGGCAGCCAATTACCCCAAGAAGGCTCCTTCAACCACATCTCCCTCTAGTGGTCAGAAGAAGCTTTACACTGCATTATCGCACCCAAGGACCAAAATGTCACCTATTCCTGTGGGGTCCTTAGATGTGGGGGCTGCATTCGCTCTCTTTGTTTCTTTCAGGCTAAGTGCAGGTACAGAACAATACCTGTTATTCCTGTCAGAAATCCAGAGCCTTCCCTGCCGACAGAACACAATGATCGCTGCTGGTGGCTATAGCCGCTGGTAGTGATGGCATGCAAAATATCAGACAGGCTGGTTGTACCCGATCGATGGATAAATGTCAGTACCACCAGCCTGCCCATACATGGATTGAATCTCGACTGGTCCCCTGCTGAACCGACCAAGATTCAATCCATCTAAGGCCGGCTTAAGTTCCTGTGCACTGAGCTGAGATCTCAAAAATCGTCATCAGCTTTCTCATCTATTGTCTGTAAACTACAAAGCAACACCCCTCTATGCACTGGAGATAACGAGAGGTGCGGGTGTTTTTAGTTCTAATCAGGAAGGCAGGCTAGGGTGACAACGCTCCTTCTCCACAGAGGCAGCAAGTGTGTGTTGTCACCCCAGGACAGGAAGTGGGTTAGTGACGGGATCAGACCATGAGACCATGTGATTGTCCCCGGACCATGTGATTGTCCCCAGGTCATGAGACCATGTGATTGTCCCCGGACCATGTGATTGTCCCCAGACCATGAGACCATGTGATTGTCCCCGGACCATGTGATTGTCCCACACCATGTGATTGTGCAGCGAACGTAAAGTCACAGACAAATGTGAGGATTCTGTACATAACATTCGTTTTATATGTATGTGAAGTAAAGAAGAACCTGGGGCTGATCCCCCCCCCCCCCCCAATGTACATGGACTCCTCCATTATTCATATACTTACCATATCTGGTGTAAGCGGTGATGGTGATTTTCCTTTCTCTACCTCCGTCCAGTTGATCGGGTTGAAGAATGGAAGACATCTGATGTTATTTACGAAGAATTCACGTTTTTCCGGGTCAACCTTTAAGAACTGTAAAGGAGAAAGAAATACGATAAGAAACCACGAGAGAGCAATAGCGATATGTGAACAATACAACCCCCAGTTTAATATTGGATTCTGACAGTGACGTATTTCAACGTCTGTGATCTTGCTTTTAATCCCCCTACTATGTCATGCTTGGATCGGGTCGTAGCATGGTACCTTATTGTGTAATATTGGATCGGGTCGTAGCATGGTACCTTTTAGTGTAATATTGGATCGGATCATAGTATGGTACCTTATTGTGTAATATTGGATCGGGTCGTAGCAGGGGCGGACGGACAACTCATGGGGCCCCCGGGCAATAGGGGCTCATGGGGCCCCCTTAGTCCCCACCCACCCACACACAAGCCACACCCTCACAAAGCCCCACGTATATATTGCACTGCTACATTACATGCATTGGTCACAGAATTTCTCTACTTCATGTTCAAAATAAATGTTTAAAGATTAAAGAAAAATAAACTCACTTTAACCACATACATTTACTGCAGGGCTGCGTCTCCTGTGAGCAGAATCATGTACAGGTACTTGATTCTGCACTTGCGGGTCTGCATGCTGTTTGACCTGCTGCCGCTGTGATTGGACACACCGAGAGCTAACCAGCGGGTCCGGAGGACCCCATGTCCGCCAGGCCCCGACGATCGTTTCCAACAGAGGCAGAACTGTGGTCTGCCTATGTAAACAAGTCCCCAGAGAGCCTCCCCTTACATCAGGGTCCCCAGAGAGCCTCCCCTTACATCAGGGTCCCCAGAGAGCCTCCCCTTACATCAGGGTCCCCAGAGAACCTCCCCTTACATCAGGGTCCCCAGAGAGCCTCCCCTTACATCAGGGTCCCCAGAGAGCCTCCTCCTTACATCAGGGTCCCCAGAGAGCCTCCTCCTTACATCAGGGTCCCCAGAGAGCCCCCTCCTTACATCAGGGTCCCCAGAGAGCCCCCTCCTTACATCAAGGTCCCCGAGAGCCCCCTCCTTACATCAGGGTCCCCAGAGAAACCCCCCATACATCAGGGTCCCCAGAGAGCCCCCCTTACATCAAGGTCTTCAGAGAGCCCCCCCTTACATCAAGGTCTTCAGAGAGCCCCCCTTACATCAAGGTCCCCAGAGAGCCCCCCCATACATCAAGGTCTCCAGAGAGCCCCACATACATCAGGGTCCACTCCCCAGAGAGCCCCCCCATGCATCTGGGTCACCCAGAGAGCCCCCCATAGATCTGGGTCCCCAGAGAGCCCCCCATAGATCTGGGTCCCCAGAGAGCCCCCCATAGATCTGGGTCCCCAGAGAGCCCCCAATAGATCTGGGTCCCCAGAGAGCCCCCCCCCCCATACATCAGGGTCCCCAGAGAGCCCCCCATACATCAGGGTCTCCAGAGAGCCCCCCCAAACATCAGGGTCCCCAGAGAGCCTCCTCCTTACATCAGGGTCCCCAGAGAGCCTCCTCCTTACATCAGGGTTCCCAGAGAGTCCCCTCCTTACATCAGGGTCCCCAGAGAGCCCCCTCCTTACATCAGGGTCCCCAGAGAAACCCCCCTTACATCAGGGTCCCCAGAGAGCCCCCCCATACATCAAGGTCCCCAGAGAGCCCCCCCATACATCAAGGTCCCCAGAGAGCCCCCCCATACATCAAGGTCCCCAGAGAGCCCCCCCATACATCAAGGTCCCCAGAGAGCCCCCCCATACATCAAGGTCTCCAGAGAGCCCCACATACATCAGGGTGAACTCCCCAGAGAGCCCCCCTATACATCAGGGTCCCAGAGAGCCCCCCATAGATCTGGGTCCCCAGAAAGCCCCCCCATACATCAGGGTCCCCAGAGAGCCCCCCCATACATCAGGGTCCCCAGAGAGCCCCCCCCCATACATCAGGGTCTCCAGAGAGCCCCCCCAAACATCAGGGTCCCCAGAGAGCCTCCTCCTTACATCAGGGTCCCCAGAGAGCCTCGTCCTTACATTAGGGTCCCCAGAGAGTCCCCTCCTTACATCAGGGTCCCCAGAGAGCCCCCCCATACATCAAGGTCCCCTGAGAGCCCCCCCATACATCAAGGTCCCCAGAGAGCCCCCTCATACATCAAGGTCTCCAGAGAGCCCCCTCATACATCAAGGTCTCCAGAGAGCCCCCCCATACATCAGGGTCCCCAGAGAGCCCTCCCCATAGATCAGGGTCCCCAGAGAGCCCCCCCCCATACATCAGGGTCCCCAGAGAGCCCCCCCCATACATCAGGGTCCCCAGAGAGCCCCCCCCCATACATCAGGGTCCCCAGAGAACCCCCCATACATCAGGGTCCCCAGAGAACCCCCCATACATCAGGGTCCCCAGAGAACCCCCCATACATCAGGGTCCCCAGAGAACCCCCCATACATCAGGGTCCCCAGAGAACCCCCCATACATCAGGGTCCCCAGAGAACCCCCCATACATCAGGGTCCCCAGAGAACCCCCCATACATCAGGGTCCCCAGACTTAACCCCCCCAGAGGTTCCCCTGTACCTGGCTGTGCACCTCCAACCCAAGGGGGAGGTGGCGATCGGCAGTTCTATGGTGCCTGTGGATCTCACTGGGGCTTGTAGTCCTCCTTCTGATTCTGTACAGTGGATAGGGGAGGGGCCTCTGACCCGGGCAGCAGTCGGCAACAGCGTACAAGCAGAGAGTGAAACTTGTAGCTGCCCAGGTCAGAGGCCCCTCCCCTTTCCACTCTACAATCTGGAGGAGAAATACAAGTCCCCGGGAGATGCTGCGAGCACCATAGAGCTGCTGATCGCCGCCTCCCACTCCCCTCACTGCATCCCAAACTGAAAGAGGAGATGCCCGCCTCATCCCCCCGCACCCCCCCCCCCCGCGGCAGTCGGCAGAACGGCTCCACCGCAGCACGCCCAGCAGCATACCCCTAGATCCGACGAGCATGTCTCCCGGGCCCCCTACTGGCTGCGGGCCCTCGGTCGGCGTCCGATCGACCGAATGGTCAGTCCGCCCCTGGGTCGTAGTATGGTACCTTATTGTGTAATATTGGATTGGGTCGTAGTATGGTACCTTATTGTATAATATTGGATCGGGTCGTAGCATGGTACCTTATTGTGTAATATTGGATCAGGTCGTAGCATGGTACCTTATTGTTTAATATTGGATCGGGTCGTAGCATGGTACCTTATTGTGTAATATTGGATCGGGTCGTAGCATGGGACCTTATTGTGTAATATTGGATCGGGTCGTAGCATGGGACCTTATTGTGCAATATTGGATCGGGTCATAGCATGGGACCTTATTGTGTAATATTGGGTCGGGAGTTTTTAAAGAAAAACTGAGTATTTCACTAAAAATAAAACAGATTTCTGGCAATGAATTGTTATGAAGAATATATAAGTAAAATGAACTTTCGCTGCCATTCACTGCGCTGCACCTGCTACTCAGTGTGATAGCAGCTTATAGTTGTTATCCCTTTTATAGGTGCTAATATGCCCATTGTATGTGTTGTTTAATACACCGACCTCCCTTTTCCTCTTCCAGCTTCTGCTGGCATCGCTCTCCAGGCTGCTGGAAGGAGGAGAGCACTTGGTATCGCTCTGCCTGGGACCAGGGCCGCTGAGAAGGTAGTACAGCCATCCCTCCTGTATTGGGCCCGGGCCCCATCACTTCAAAAAGGGGGGCCCAGGCACCTGCTGAGCTGGAGGGCCGGCTGTACTGCCTTATCACTGACACTTGTGGATCTAGTGTAACTGAGGCTGCAGAGAAAGGGATGAATCTCTGTCCTCAGTCCCTTTCTCTATCTTAAATGTGAGACATCAGGGGTCTGTTTAGACCCCTGATATTTCAACCAAAGCCCCCCCACCCCCCAACAGGGCAGTTTAAAAAAAATTGTAAAAAATAAATAAAAAGTAGAATTAAAAAAAAAATCATTTTAAAAACATTACGAACTTGTTCAAATGTTTTATATTGGAATGGTCGGGGTATACAGTGGTGCTTGGAGAGTGGCAAGTGGAGTATATAGGACAACAGAAATGTCAATATGTGTATCTAGATGGGTCATGGATGATAATACACAATGCCCAATATATTAAACACATTAAAGCGGTTGTCATTGTTCGCTTGGTCATTCATCATGATACAGGTAAGTCTATGATAAGGTACTATAATAGGGCTTACCTGGAGGTAAAATGAATATCTCCTAAACCGTGGCGGTTTAGGAGATATTCACCTTGCATGCAGCCGCTGACGTCAGCGGCACATGCGGAGTGAAGGTCCGGCGTATCGTGATGGAACTTGTGGGAACTGAGGGCTCCTGCGCGCATGCGCGGGAGTGACGCTATTGCAGCTCCGGCCACTCACAGCGCCAGAGCCGAGAACCCGGAAGAAACGCAGAAGGAACATGTCGGCTCCCTCAGCGGTGATCGGCGGCCCAGTGGGAGCTTCGTTCTAAGGTAAGTATTTCATAATGAGTTATGCCGGCCATACACGGTTCGAATTTCGAAAGAATTTTCTTTCGAAAATCGTATCTAAGAATTTTCGTACGAATTTTGCACCATTAGTGGGCTGCAGCAACGGCCGTTTTTCGTGCGGCAATCAAATTTGAGGAATCGGACATGTTGGAAATTTTTTAGAAAAACAAACGATTTTCTAATCAATGATGGGAGAATTGTGCGAGAAATGTAATAAAGAAAATTTACGGAGAGAAAAGAAGAGTCTCGGCCACAAAAATTATTTTCTGTAGCAACATGAGGTGAAATTGAAGGCTTGGTCGGCCGAATTTTTAAAATCAATGGTGGCATCATCGGATCACAAAAAAAAACGAACTATCTGATTTTGAAAAGAAAATTTGTTCAAAATTCGACCATGTATGGCCTGCTTTAGTATGCGGTGCATCACTTACAGTGAAAGGGAACTCTGGACTCTGATGTAAAGGGTGACTCTTGTTATTAACTTCATATGATTAGAAATTTTATTTATTGGCAAAATATATGTATAGTTTATACTACAAAACAAAATTGCTGTGCGCTGCTAAAGTGTTCGGGTTTGACTTGAAGAAAAGGTGGCGACCCTATAGTCAACTGAATAGGTATTTATCGATAAGGGTATCATTTCTGCCTGGCTGAGAAGCATGGCATCGCAGCCATGGCACTTTAGTGAAAATAGCATTTGATATTTTTGGAGGTGGGGGAGGGGCCTGTCAGATAGGCTGTATGGGGCCCCGTGACTTCTAACAGCAGCCCTGCCTGGGACAGGAGGCGGCGCTACAGAGGAAGCATCAGCTTATGCAGCTCCTGCTCCCTCTGCGGCTGCCTGCCTCCTGCACTGCCGGTCCACATTGCGATCATTGGGTTGGCTGACCCTGGGCATGCGCTTCCCTGGTTTTGAGGCCACATCAGAGGGCTCTGAGGGACACGGGTTGAGCACCCCTGCACTAAGCAGTCAACATGCTGAAAGTACTGCTATGACCCACATGAATGTCCAATCATGTTTCCTAAAATCCTAAGAAGGTGTATATAACCTGGAAAGGGTTTTGTGTGTTAGGAGAAGGTAATACTCACCCCAGATAGGAGTTCCTTGATGGGAGTCGTTATGTCCCATATAAAAGGAGGGGTGAAGGTAAGGTGTGCCCTCTGAAGTATTTCTGCATTCCTAGTGTAACCACTATAAGGATGCGTTCTCGTGACCATCTCGTATATGATCACTCCCAGGGAGAAATAGTCTGCCACTGTGTAGTATGGTTTATCTGAAAGTACCTGCAGAAACATAAGAGAGAGAAAGAAGGATCAGCAAGTTTGTAGGCAGAGAACAGAGATGACTAAAATGGTCCTAAAATTGACATTAAACTAAGGCGGAGCTTGTGAATATTGGAGGAGGGGCTTAAAGTTTACGCATAGTCACAACTTTCTTTTTTTTACATTTTGGACAGAGTACAAAAACAATTGAGTACTGTCCATTTATTTATTACGGGTTCTTATATAGCGCCATCAATTTTATGCAGCGCTTTACACATATATATTGTACATTTACATCCAAAATACTTTTTCTTTAACTTATGCTAACATCCAAATTTTCAGGACAAGCTTTTGGGGTGTGGCCCCTTCTTCAAAGGTCCAAGAGTAGTATTTGGGGCAAAGAAAAGGGCGAAGAATGGGTCACACCCCCCGAAAGTTTGCCCTGAAAATGTGAAGGTTGGTGGAAATAAAAAAAAGTATCACAGACAGTACTCAATTGTTCTTGTTACAAGTGCGCTAATACGGCTACAATCACCTCAAGCAGGATCGAGTACGGAAGAGTTAATACCCCTGCCAGGTTATTTTTTCTGTCTGTGTACCATTGGGGAAAGTTCACTTCCTGTTCCAGGGATGCAAGAGGAAGTCAAAGGAAATCTCCCATTCTACTCTTAGAGTCTTGAACCCGCCATTGGAAGACTTTCCCTCTATTCCTGTTCTGGGGACAGCTCTAACATTTTGCATTTCCCTTCATTTTCTCGCTATCGATAGTCACCAGTACAAATAAAGAGTGTGACTCCCCCTAATGAGGACTCAGACACCAAGAAACACGTAAGAGAGGGTCCAGCTCTTGCCTAGAGGTACACTTAAATTATGCCTATTACAGGGGGCAGATAAAGGTGTACTGACCCCAATAGCTCAATGTTCACAAGCTCTCACCATGGTAAAGAGAAGAAGGAGTACAGCAGGTGAGAAGCTCCGGGAGTTTTTATC
The DNA here is from genome assembly GCA_037952835.1 of Lithobates septentrionalis. Lineage (NCBI taxonomy): Eukaryota > Metazoa > Chordata > Amphibia > Anura > Ranidae > Lithobates > Lithobates septentrionalis. The sequence goes on from JBBDGP010000179.1 coordinate 532,533, forward strand.
CCATTTATAAGTGTGAATTGGGCTGGACAGATCCATTCATCAACACCCGGCCTCAATGTCCTCCACAAAGAGGCTCCAACACCGCTGCAACTCAGAACTTCCCACCTTTTGTTGGATATAGAGCCAGCCAGGAGACCCACTGAAAGCAATCGGGGCCGCAGTGGAGGAATTCTCCATTCAATGAATGAGGAGCCCTCTTTAGCTCTTCTCTATATCCCATAATAAGCATTACAACTAAGTCTAATATCTGGAAATCACCAATCTTACCTCTGGGGCCACGTATGTTAATGTACCCACAGGTCCTCTCATCTTATTGGATCTGGAGACTCCCATCTCAGACAAGCCAAAATCAGCTATTCGAACATGACCGGCGGCATCCAATAGAATGTTTTCTGGTTTGAGATCTCTGTGAAGAAAAAGAGTGAACAGTTACATTAAACAGAATATGACATGAGCAGGGAGACTTCTGCAGCAGATGGAATGAGACTTTATGGGAGGCAACACAACTGGGAACTCTGGTGGAAAGTCTTCCTGATTCATCATAAAATACCAGAAGTCAAGGGGTGATTGTTATTCAGCTAATCCAATACTTACCTATGGATGACCTGAGCAGCATGCAGGTACTGCAGTCCACAAATAATCTCTGCAGTGAGACCTCTGAAGGAGAAAGAAAAATATGAATTAGCATTCAAAATCATGACAGACCAAGAAAATCTAAAGCTAAGTAACTTCCCCCTATAGTACATAGGGGTGTGGATGGACTCAGTTGGAGGGGCCTGGCTGTGTCACTGCCTATTCTCATTGGCCAGCCACTCCCGACTCCGTAATGGTCCTGTCATTTGACTTACCTTACAATGTTCTCATTAAGTGATTTGTAAGCCACAAGCAGTTTCCGAAGATCCCCTCCACTCAGGTATTCCATGACAAAGAACAGATGAGTCTGTGTGAAAATAAGAGATAAAGGTTACATTAGAGACCAATAAGATTTCACTTTGTGGAGAAATGTAGGAAGACACACACACTAACAGACAATGCAATGTGGGATGTTCCTTTAAGAGTTTGGGAAAATCAAACAGAGAAAATACATAGGCAGCTATGGCTGGACTATCCTGATCACAATACTAGTTTTGTCTGGATGTTAGGGTGATCCAGTGACTTCAATACTTTGGTCACCAGCATGGAAGTCCCATGTAGATCAGGAGGCCTGACTTCTTCTGTCCTCCTAGCTGGCAACATTTTGAGGCCAGAGGCAGCCAGGCTACTAGCATTTTCCAAAGTAGGTCGGTAATGGCAGCTTCTCAGTAAATGGTTTCTGTAAAGAAATCCTCTACTATGTAAAGTTTACCTAACCAGCCTCCAGCCGTGTAGGAGGCGCTCTAGAGTTCTGCTCTTACCTATACTGCTTCCCCGACTACAGCCGGAGGCCTCAGAAAACCTGGTGTGGGACACAAGGTGAAACTCCCTTCCTCCTCCTCCAATTCAGCACTCAATGCCTATAGGACTAATTGCCAGACCTGAAGACCATCATCGGGGGAAGGGGGGAAGCTTACTCTTGTATACCTTTCGACTCCCAACAAGGTTGTGATTTGAATACCTATTTTAGGGGGTCTGATCAGTAGTGGAGCGCAGTACATTAAAAGAGATGAAAAATTGGAAGATGGAAAGACTTACCATTGTCTGGAATGATCCAAATAGATGGGTGATATATGGATTACTCTTGTAGCTTATCATTATTTGACGCTCTTTGGTGGCCACGCTGGGATCTTGTTCAAGTAGTATTCGCTTTCTAATAATCTTCACGGCCAGCTTCTGTGGAATGGCAGCATGGGAGGCCAACACCACCTTCCCAAAGGCCCCCTTTCCAAGTATTCCATGGAAAGTGAATCTTTCCAACGAACGTACGCATGACTGTTCCACCATAACACTTCTGGATGGGACTAGTGGAGATGCCCCATGGCCTCTGTATGGAGGATTTACCGGTGTATGCTGATTCTTGAACGAAAGACCTACTTCAGTTGACTGATCCTTGGTGCGTGGACACACCTGTGCTTGCCTGTTCTTGATGATTGGGGTCACCTGCGTTCCGTGCTCCTTGGAGGACAATGACATATATCTTCCCTGCTCCTTGGTGGACAATGACATATGTGTCCCCTGCTCCTTGGTGGACAGTGACATATGTGTCCCCTGCTCCTTGGTGGACAGTGACATATGTGTCTCCTGCTCCTTGGTGGACAGTGACATATGTGTCCCCTGCTCCTTGGTTGAAAATGACATATGTGCCTCCTGCTCCTTGGTGGACAGTGACATTTGTGTCCCCTGCTCCTTGGTGGAAAATGACATATGTGTCCCCTGCTCCTTGGTGGAAAATGACATATGTGTCCCCTGCTCCTTGGTGGACAATGACATATGTGTCTCCTGCTCCTTGGTGGACAATGACATATGTGTCTCCTGCTCCTTGGTGGACAATGACATATGTGTCTCCTGCTCCTTGGTGAATGGGGTCACCTGTATTTCTTGGTCCATAGTGGATGGAGTCCCATTCACCAGTATTCTCCTGTTCATTGTGGGTCTTGTAATCTGCATTCCCTGCTCCATGGTGGACGTTGACATATATCTTCCCTCCTTCTTGACGGTGTCTATTATCACTTCTACTTCCTGACCTTTGGTTGATGGAATCGTGATCACTTGTACTTGCTGGCTCCTGGAAGATGGAATCGCTACCACTCGTGCATCCTCGTCCTGGGTGGATGGAATCACTACCACTCGTAGTTTCTTGTTATGGGTGGATGGAGTCACTTGTCTTTGCTCATCCTTGGTGAATGGCATGACACGTGTCTCTTCCGTGGTCTTAGCGTGTGATTTCCTAGCCTCTGTGGTGATTGAAACCACTTGGGTTTCTTCACTGATGGATTCAACCAGTAGAATCGATCCCATTTCATTGGGGGTTGGGTCATTGTATCCATCTGGGGAAAGGAAAAAAAAAAAACAGTTATTTCTATTCTTGCTATTTACACTTCATTGATTGATGTCACACAGAATCTGTGGACTTGAATGGGTTTCCTTTAACATATGTAAGTGAATGTCATCTGAGTTATGGAAATGATCTTGTGTGACGCATTTCTCTTTATGGGAATTCTATATAAACATGGAGGATATGGGGGTTCTCAGCCCTGGGAGTCCATTCTCAGGGCACGGCTTTCTGTGCTAATACAAGTGTAAGTTGGAATCTCTAACAGCTATTCACCCCGAATACCCAGACTTCAACTTTCTGTCCACCAAAAGGTAGAAATCCTAATGGGATCTCTCACTGCTCTTGGTGATAAAGACCGCCGATCTGCTACATTACATATGCAGGCTGTGCTTCCTGCTTGGTAGTGCTTGTGATTTAATCCAACAGGGCTGCTGTTAGGAATCATGGGGCCCCAATCCATATGTACCGCTGTCTGTTCTACAAAGTCCGGTCTAATGATCGCCTTCCATCGAACAGTCCTGCTGGAGAACCAGCATTGATCAGTACATGATCTGTGTATTCCTGGGTAGGGATGAGCCCAACACCCCCCTGTTCGGTTCGCACCAGAACATGCAAACAGGCAAACAATTTGTTCGAACACGCGAACACCGTTAAAGTCTATGGGACACGAACATGAATAATCAAAAGTGCCAATTTTAAAGGCTTATATGCAAGTTATTGTCATAAAAAGTGTTTGGGGACCTGGGTCCTGCCCCAGGGGACATGGATCAATGCAAAAAAAAGTTTTAAAAACGGACGTTTTTCGGGAGCAGTGATTTTAATAATGCTTCAAGTGAAAAAATAAAAGTGTAATATTCCTTTAAATTTCGTACCTGGGGGGTGTCTATAGTATCCCTGTAAAGGGGCGCATGTTTCCCGTGTTTAGAACAGTCTGACAGCAAAATGACATTTCAAAGTAAAAAAGTCATTTAAAACTACTCGCGGCTATTAATGAATTGCCGGTCCGACAATACACATAAAAGTTCATTGATAAAAACGGCATGGGAATTCCCCACAGGGGAACCCCAAACCAAAATTTAAAAAAAAATGACGTGTCCAATCACAGCCGTCATGTGATGTAAATAGAGAGCTGGTTGCTAGGCGATCGGCTCTCCTCTCATCACACGGAAGTTGTCAGTGAGGAGAGGAGAGCGGATCGCTGAAGCCAGCCGGTGATCAGTGAGTATGAGCTGTTTTTACAGCTTTTTACACACTGATCACCGGCCCAGTGTCCCCACATAATGTAAAATCACAATGTCCCCAAAATAGTGTCCCCAAACACTGTCCCCACACACATGTCCCCTCATATATCCCCACATAGTAAAAACACCTGTTCCCTTCATATGTGACAGTAAAATATGTCCCAATGGTCATCTGCACACATTTGTATATGATCATCTGCGCACATCTGTATATGATCATCTGCGTACATATGTCTGTGATCATACAAACTAATTATTATACACTTAACTGGATTTTTTTTTACCATAGACCTGTAGCAGAATACATTTTGTCTTAAATTTGTGACAAAATTAGATTTTATTGGATTTCTTTTAAAACAGAAAGTAGAAAATATTGTTTTTTTTTTTTTTTTTTTTAATATCTGCTCTTTTTTTCTCGCTTATATCGAAGAAAAAATAAGAAAAAAGGATTTGTGAATAAATACCACCAAAAGAAAGCTCTATTTGTGTGAACAAAATGATAAAAATTTCATTTTGGGTACGGTGTTGCATAACCGCGCAATTCTTATTGAAAGTGCAAGAGCGCTGTAAGCTGAAAATTGGCCTGGGGAAGGAGAGGGGCGAAAGTGCCCGGTATTGAAGGGGTTAATGAGTGGCCACGTGTCTTGGTAAACTTCCCCTCCGCGAAAAAGTTTTCTCCGTATTGTGGGGTCACCAGTACGGTATTTATAAATTGAAATCGTATCCCCTCTCAAGCGTCTCTTCTCCTTGTTGTACAACAAGGGAGATACCTGAACTTTGCTGATGCTCTGGAGGCTGAAATACGTATAGTAAACCTATTACAATGATATACTTCAAAAATATAGAGTGGGGGATCAGTGTTCATTTCGTCGACTAAAATATTTGGAGGGGGGGGGGGGGGTTCTGCAGGAGCATGGGGGTGAGTCCTGTGGGCAGCTCTATGTCCTGGTCACTATAGGATAAAATGGAAGGAATCTTCTTACAGAGCCCAGAACACCACTGTCCACAATTAGTGACAATGATGGCGGTGGCAGTGATTGGGGGTGGAGCTCTGCCAGCCTGCCATGTGCAATCCTTTAGTTTTGCAGTTGGGCTGCCTGCATGACTCAACTGCTGATGTTACCATGGCAACGGCATGTACACCAGCCTGGCCTCACCAACTAACAAAAATTCAAATCTGCCAGCAGGAGGAAAACAACCGTTTTTTTTTTTTTTTAAATGAGAATATAGATTTATTAATATATATATATATATATATATATATATATATATATATATATATATATATATATATATATATTTAGCAGAACCCCTAGATAGTAAAATGGTGGTCATTGCAATGTTTTATGTCATGTGGTATTTGCGCAACGTTTTTTCAAACACATTTAAAAAAAAAATACACTTTATTGAGTTTTAATGGAAAAAAAAAAAAAAAATACAATACCCAATTTTTTGGTGAAATATATATATATGTTTTATACAATGTTTTATGTCACGTGGTATTTGCGCAGCAGTTTTTCAAACTTTCAAAATACACTTTAATTAATTAATGAATTATTTTTTTAAATGAGAATTTCTTTAGTTTTACAGTTGGGCTGCCTGTCAGGTCTGTGTGTCTCCTCCACACCTCATACCCGTCACCTCACACCTGATTGGCTGCCCAACGGTCACCTGAAGAGTCAGCCAACTGTCACATGCTGGCTGCTAATTACAAGTCAGTTTAGTTTATTTTTAGCCCACCGACAGGAAGGGATATTTCCCTCCATTATCTGTTCTGTAATCACAGCAAGCCTTTTTTTGGTGGGATTTTTTAAGGCAATAAAACATTAGAATTTTATAAAAATCATTTATTGAAATTTTGTATCATTAAAATTGTAGAAAAACTGATACAAAATTTTTATTGATTTAAAAATTCCCACCAAATGAGGAGATTCTCTAAAAATGATATATTGGGATGATGGAAAATTACACCCGCAATCTTTAGAGTTTATAGATTTCAAATCACAGCAAGACTTGGGAAGAAATCTCTCCAATGGGATCTCAGTCCCCATCCTAGAGTGTTGTCACCGGACGCCGTGTCCCCATCAGAAGATTTCCCCTCTATTCCTGTTCCATCTCCCTACTCTATGCAGTGATCCCGGTGTATATAGTATATGCAGTATGTGGGGGGAGGGGGCATTCAGTATATTATATTCCTCTATTATAAAATTCACCAAAATCCTCCTTTGCTGCTCTCTCTGGTGCTGATCTCTCTTGGTTGCTGTTCAGAGGTTCAGCTCTATTTTCCGTATAAAGCTGCCTATCTGCCCCAAGGACACCCCTATGTGGGGCAGTAACCCGGGGCTGTACAGCTGGCTGGGGGACCTCAGCCGAGGACCCCCCACGTTCCTGTGATGATCCCTCTTGGTTGGTGTACAGAGGGGGAACTCTCTTTTTTTTCTTAACCACTTCAGCCCTGGAGGATTTTACCCCCTTCCTGACCAGAGCACTTTTTACAATTCGGCACTGCGTCGCTTTAACTGCTAATTGCGCGGTCATGCAATGCTGTACCCAAACGAAATTTGCGTCCTTTTCTTCCCACAAATAGAGCTTTCTTTTGATGGTATTTGGTCACCTCTGCCGTTTTTATTTTTTGCGCTATAAACGGAAAAAGACCGAAAATTTTGAAAAAAAATGATATTTTCTACTTTTTGTTATAAAAAAAATCCAATAAACTAAATTTTAGTCATACATTTAGGCCAAAATGTATTCGGCCACATGTCTTTGGTAAAAAAAATGTCAATAAGCGTATATTTATTGGTTTGCGCAAAAGTTATAGCGTCTACAAACTAGGGTACATTTTCTGGAATTTACACAGCTTTTAATTTATGACTGCCTATGTCATTTCTTGAGGTGCTAAAATGGCAAGGCAGTACAAACCCCCCAAATGACCCCATTTTGGAAAGTAGACACCCCAAGGAAATTGCTGAGAGGCATGTTGAACCCATTGAATATTTATTTTTTTTGTCCCAAGTGATTGAATAATGACAAAAAAATAAAAATAAAAATTTTTTACAAAAAGTTGTCACTAAATGATATATTGCTCACACAGGCCATGGGCATATGTGGAATTGCACCCCAAAATACATTCAGCTGCTTCTCCTGAGTACGGGGATACCACATGTGTGGGACTTTTTGGGAGCCTAGTCGCGTATGGGGCCCGAAAACCAAGCACCGCCTTCAGGATTTCTAAGGGCATAAATTTTTGATTTCACTCCTCACTACCTATCACAGTTTTGAAGGCCATAAAATGCCAAGATGGCACAAAACCCCCCCAAATGACCCCATTTTGGAAAGTAGACACCCAAGCTATTTGCTGAGAGGCATGGTGAGTATTTTGCAGCTCTCATTTGTTTTTGAAAATGAAGAAAGACCAGAAATTTTTTTTTATTTTTTTATTTTTTCAATTTTCAAAACTTTGTGACAAAAAGTGAGGTCTGCAAAATATTCACTATACCTCTCAGAAAATAGCTTGGGGTGTCTACTTTCCAAAATGGGGTCATTTGTGCCACCTGGGCATTCCATGGCCTCCGAAACTGTGATAGGCAGTAAAGAGTGAAATCAAAAATTTACGCCCTTAGAAAGCCTGAAGGCGGTGCTTGGTTTTCGGGGTCCCGTGCGCGGCTAGGCTCTCACAAAGTCTCACACAGGTGGTATCCCCGTACTCAGGAGAAGCAGCAGAATGTATTTTGGGGTGTAATTTCACATATTCCCATGGCATGTTTGAGCAATATATCATTTAGTGACAACTTTGTGCAAAAAAAAAAAAAATATTGTCTCTTTCCCGCAACTTGTGTCACAATATAAAATATTCCATGGACTCGACATGCCTCTCAGCAAATAGCTTGGGGTGTCTACTTTCCAAAATGGGGTCATTTGGGGGGGGTTTTGAACTATCCTGGCATTTTATGCACAACATTTAGAAGCTTATGTCACACATCGCCCACTTCTTCTAACCACTTGAAGACAAAGCCCTTTCTGACACTTATTGTTTACATGAAAAAGTTATTTTTTTTTGCAAGAAAATTACTTTGAACCACCAAACATTATATATTTTTTTAAAGCAAATGCCCTACAGATTAAAATGGTGGGTGTTTCATTTTTTTTTTTCACACGGTATTTGCGCAGCGATTTTTCAAACGCATTTTTTGTGGAAAAAAACACTTTTTTAAATTTTAATGCACTAAAACACACTATATTGCCCAAATGTTTGATGGAATAAAAAAGATGATCTTAAGCCGAGTACATGGATACCAAACATGACATGCTTTAAAATTGCGCACAAACGTGCAGTGGCAACAAAATTAATACATTTTTAAAAGCCTTTACAGGTTACCACTTTAGATTTACAGAGGAGGTCTACTGCTAAAAATACTGCCCTCGATCTGACCTTCGCGGTGATACCTCACATGCATGGTGCAATTGCTGTTTACATTTGACGCCAGACTGACGCTTGCGTTCGACTTAGCGCGAGAGCAGGGGGGACAGGGGTGCTTTTTTTTTTTTTTTTTTTTTTTTCTTTATTTTTTTTTGCTTTTTTCATCTTATTTTTAAACTGTTTCTTTCATTTTCATTTTTTTTTTTAAATCATTTTTATTGTTATCTCAGGGAATGTAAATATCCCCTATGATAGCAATAGGTAGTGACAGGTACTCTTTTTTGAAAAAATTGGGGTCTATTAGACCCTAGATCTCTCCTCTGCCCTCAAAGCATCTGACCACACCAAGATCGGTGTGATAAAATGCTTCCCCAATTTCCCAATGGCGCTGTTTACATCCGGCGAAATCTAAGTCATAAAATGCTCGTAGCTTCCGGTTTCTTAGGCCATAGAGATGTTTGGAGCCACTCTGGTCTCTGATCAGCTCTATGGTCAGCTGGCTGAATCACCGGCTGCTTTCTCAGGTTCCCTGTTGAGACAGGAGAGCCAGAGAAAAACACGGAAGACGGTGGGGGGGGGGGGCATTCCCTCCCACTGCTTGTAAAAGCAGTCTAGAGGCTAATTAGCCGCTAGGATTGCTTTTACATGAAAGCCGACCACTGGCTGAAAAGAATGATACCAAGATGATACCTAAACCTGCAGGCATCATTCTGGTATAACCACTCAAAGTCGTGAATGGCGTACCTGAAGACAAAAAATGGTTAACAATAAAGCACAGTAATGGTAAAAAATGGACAGTTTCCCTGGTGGGGCTTTAGACAGCAATATCTTGATATTCAGAAATAATAAAAAATGTATAACCAGTAGGTGCTTTTATTGAACCATGAACAATTGTAATGTTATAATTCAATTACAACATAGAGCGCTGGCCAAGTAGTACAATACATATTCCACAATATAAAGTCGACACATCTTTACACAAAATTATATACAGTCATACATTTCCGGGCTGTTGACGGTATAAATCCGACGCGTTTCGACCTGTGTACGGTCATCATCAGGGGGATAGTTGGTTCTATAAAATACATTGAATATCTTCAAAATTTAAGAACATGTCATCATAAATCTCATTATAAGGTTAAAAGTGGTAGTATATTTACCGCTGAAAAGTAGAGGGAATAATCCTTTGGCCAGTAAAAGCCGTAAATGGATCCGGGGGGCCCCCATATTCGCCCCTGTCTCCCCAGAGCACATGAGTCCAGCCCAAGGGGCTTACAAGGAGCCACATAAATGCCCTCCAGGGGAAGGAGAAGTCAGCACCTGCGACAAATACCCAATAAGTCAAAATGATTCTCAGCACATTGGCAAAAGTATGAAGTGTATGGGCTAACTGCAATCCTAGTGATCAATATATATTGATCTGGTGTCCTAAGGTTTCATGATTGTAATTAATTATATAGAAAGTGGCACAACCATAAAAGAAATGGTTGTATAGTTATAGGGTTGTTTGAGTGGTGTGGTGTGTAAACACAGGTGAGTGGGAAGTGATATGTGGTACTAGGAATATGAAAAACCCTTTGAGTGATAAAGTAAAATTAAATGGATGGCCAGCGCAATGCTGACTACAGTGCCATGTCCAGGTGAATGAAATGAGTGTATGGTGTCAGCCAACACATGGTGGAATAAAAGTGAAAAACAAGTCAAAAGGAGAGTGTGTGAATGAATAAAACCAAATAAAACAATCAAAAACATGTGTGGAAGATCTAAACTGATTATAGGAATAGGAGTATGAGTGTAGTGTTGTAATATTAGAGTAGTAAGGGTATATGTATAGTATAATAATTTACCTTGTGCCACAGTGTGGCTGATGTAGTAAAGTTTGACTTGTATGAACCAAATTGCAATGGAGCAAAAAAGGTAAAAAGCTGGAGCCAAAAAAAAGGATTTGTGCAGTGCCATCCATTACGGTCTGCATGGAGTCATAGTAAGACTCACAGGCAGCCGATCATGGATATATGCCTAAAGTAGGCAATTAATTGAGTAGGCACAGGTGCTGATCTCCTCCCCCCCAGAGTGAGCAGCCCACATGTGGCTCCCCCGGCATCCCTGTAGGCAAAAAAAAAAAAAAACCCCGGCAGCTGCCGTCAACTCCGCCGCAAACCGCAAGATGTTATGAATTATAACATTACAATTGTTCATGGTTCAATAAAAGCACCTACTGGTTATACATTTTTTATTATTTCTGAATATCAAGATATTGCTGTCTAAAGCCCCACCGGGGAAACTGTCCATTTTTTACCATTATTGTTTCGGGGTGTGCAGCGCATGCGTCTCTCCCACATGTGTTTTTCTCTTTATTACAATAAAGCACAGTAAACAGTAAAGTATAAAAAATTGCATACCTGAAAAGCAAACATGATAAAACATAACAACAATAAAACATTGCAGAATAGAACACAGTAAAAAAGAGCAGAACAATAGAGAGAATAGAGAGAGAGAGAACAATAAAACGACAACTATTTTTTTTTTTTGTGTTTTTTTTGCAAACTTGTAACTTTTATAACGGTAACCGGTTCCAGGTTTGGGTCTCTCAAAATGCGATGGCATCTTGGGAGACCCTGTGAAAGTGTGCCTAGTCTGTGCAATGCTGTACCCTACGCTAATACTCAACTAGTGAATGGTAGCGTTCAAAACATTCACCAATGCAAAGACCAGGATTGTCAGGACAGGAGGGACAATAATAGTGTGTGTCACGCCTATATCCGCGCTTGCTGCAGACACGACATCTTTTTTGGGGGGGTTCGCTGGGTAGGGGTACTCGGGAGGACATAAAAATGCCTCTCATGCAGCCGACTGCATTTGGTTGGGGATGTGAATGGGGGAAGTACGGGCGCTGCAGAAGTGGTGGGTTCCCAATTAGGATTGGCGAATGCAGCAGGAAGGGCATTATGGGCACGATGGGCCTGTGTTTGTCTTTTTGGTGGCAGCGGGACACTACTTGTGCTTGCCACCTCACCAGCTTGAACTGCACTTATGGGACTCGCCACGTCACCAAGTGTTACTGCAGTGCTGGTTTGACTACGACCGGGGTGTACTAGGCCGCTGGCGCTTGCCAGTTCACCAAAACGCTACCAAAAAAACTGTTAGCGATCGCAGGGATCAGGCCTGACTCTGCGAACGCTGCAGTTATGCGTTTAGTGTTTTGTAAGTGACAGTGATCGATCAATACTGCACTTGGGTGGGCTGGGCTGGGCCGGGCGGAGGGGCAAAACGCAGGTGCTAGCAGGTATCTGGGCTGATCCCGCTAACACTGCGTTTTTGGGAACCCTAAACTGCTGGGGACGCCAGTATAGATCTGATCGGATCAGATATTGATCCGTTCAGATACTATACCACTAAGGGTGGTGTACGGTGCGTGCGTGGGTGTTAGCGGTACTGGCGCTAACCTGACGCTGCCTGGGGCTGGTGCTTGCCAGTTCACCAAAACGCTACCAAAAAAACTGTTAGCGATCGCAGGGATCAGGCCTGACTCTGCGAACGCTGCAGTTATGCGTTTAGTGTTTTGTAAGTGTCAGTGATCGATCGATACTGCACTTGGGTGGGCTGGGCTGGCCCGGGCGGAGGGGCAAAACGCAGGTGCTAGCAGGTATCTGGGCTGATCCCGCTAACACCGCGTTTTTGGGAACCCTAAACTGCTGGGGACGCTAGTATAGATCTGATCGGATCAGATATTGATCCGTTCAGATACTATACCACTAAGGGAGGCGTATGCTGCGTGCGTGGGTGTTAGCGGTACTGGCGCTAATCTGACGCTGCCTGGGGCGACGCATATCACCCACCGCCGGGCGATCAGGGGGCTAAACCTTTATTCGGTAATAAACGGCGGGTGCCCTGACACTATAAAAAATAAACGAACTAACCAGCGTCACCCGTAACACTTATACGGTGATCAGTGGTGAAAGGGTTAACTAGGGGGCAATCAAGGGGTTAAAACATTTATTAGATAGTATATGGGGGTCCCTGACGCTATAAAACGCTGACGGCGAACCTATATATTTACGTCCCTAACTAGCGTCACCAGCGACACTAATACAGCGATCAGAAAAATGATCGCTTAGTGACACTGGTGACGGGGGGTGATCAAGGGGTTAAAACTTTATTAGGGGGGGTTAGGGGGGTACCCTAGACCTACAGGGGGGTAATACTCACTGCCCTAACACTTCTAACTGTCACAAACTGACACTATGGAGTAATCAGGAAAAAAAAAAAAAAAAAACCTGCTTGGTGTCAGTTTGTGACAGGGGGGGGGGGGGGGTGATTGGGGGGCGATCGGGGGGGGGGGGGGATTGGGGTGTTTAGTGTGCCTGGCATGTTCTACTGTGTTGTGTAGTGTTGGTGCAGTCACTCACATGTCTTCTCTCCTCGGCCCGGAACGGAAACTCCCGAGCCGAGGAGAGATGACATCACATCCTCTGCCTCTGTGTACTATACAGAGGCAGGGGATGTTTCTCATTGGCTGGGAGCGATCGCGAGGGGAGGGCCATGATCGGATGGCCTCCCCCTCATCTTTGATCGCTGCCAGACCAAAGCCGACCGCCGCTGGCACCGGGGGGGGGGGGTCCGATCGGACCCCCCGCCCGCGGGAAGGCATCACGTATCAGGTACGTGATTTTGCCTGCCCGTGCCATTCTGCTCACGTATATAGGCGTGAGGCGGTCGGCAAGTGGTTAAAAAGCCGCCTAATTGCCCCAAACACACCCCTACGTGGGGCAGTAACTGGGGGCAGTGCGGCTGGCCGGGACGCTTCCATTGGAAGTCCGGCTCTCGCCTGTGCTGGCTGATCTTTCATTATTTGCACAAAATTATCTCTGAATTGCTTCAGCATTTTCAATACGATACGCAAGATTGAAGAGAAACACAACGCGCTTCCTTCTCTCTCAGAGTACAAACACTCTCTGAGCTCCCGGCTGGCAAACACCTCCTCTTACCAGGTTCTCTCCCTATGACATCATCACATATGCAAATGAGGTCACACGACTTAACTGCTGATGTTACCATGGCAACAGTGATATGCAAATGAGGTCACACGACTCAACTGCTGATGTTACTATGGCAACGGCATGTACATCAGCCTGGCCTCACCAACTGACAAAAATTCAAATCTGCCAGCAGGAGGAAAACAACCGTTTTTGTTTTTTTTTAAATGAGAATTTCTTTCTGTGACTTACAATAAGGAAGCATTTGATGACCGGGAACTTTGTTTACATGTAGAAATCAGCATTTTGTTTGCTAGAAAAAATACACTAATAAATTTTAATGGAAAAAAACACAATATAATACCCAATTTTTTGGTAAAATATAAAAGATAAGCTATCAGGCAAGTGCAACATACATATGATGCCCAACTATCATATCTATATGATTTACACCGCCAAGTCGAAGACCTCGACAACCGAGGACGGAGGCATAACATTCGTGTAAGAGGGGTCCCGGAGAGCTTGGAAGCGGGCTCACTGCCCCAAGTAGTCTGTGCCATTTTTAACGATCTATTGGATCGTCCTCCGGACTCCCCGATTGAGATGGAGAGACTGCATCGAGCCCTCAGACCTCCCCCCCGAGACAATGAGCCCCCGAGGCAGGGCCGATCCTAGGGTCACCGGCGCCTGGGTGCAGAAATATTTCTGGCGCCCCCACATGGGCGTGGTCATCTTACCAACTCCTCCCCTTTACAAATGTTTCTATGGCAACGACTCAAACACAGAGATGCTCCCCTAAGAAGTCTTTGTTACCCTGGGATCCTCCTGTGATCTTTTAATAAATAAAATACAGGAAGAGGGTACACTAATGAGACCTGGAGGAGAGTCTCTCTGATGCACACAGAGAGGGCTTCTGTTAGAGAGTCTGTTAGAAAGAGCCCCCAGACATAATACAGAAGATGATCAGAGACTGCAGACACAGTACAGGAGATGGTCAGAGACTGCAGACATAGTACAGGAGATGATCAGAGACTGCAGACACAGTACAGGAGATGATCAGAGACTGCAGACACAGTACAGGAGATGATCAGAGACTGCAGACATAATACAGGAGATTATCAGAGACTGCAGACATAATACAGGAGATGATCAGAGACTGCACACATAGTACAGGAGATGATCAGAGACTGCAGACATAATACAGGAGATGATCAGAGACTGCAGACACAGAACAGGAGATGGTCAGAGACTGCAGACACAGTACAGGAGATGATCAGAGACTGCAGACATAATACAGGAGATGATCAGAGACTGCAGACACAGAACAGGAGATGGTCAGAGACTGCAGACACAGAATAGGAGATGGTCAGAGACTGCAGACATAGTACAGGAGATGATCAGAGACTGCAGACACAGAACAGGAGATGGTCAGAGACTGCAGACACAGTACAGGAGATGGTCAGAGACTGCAGACACGATACAGGAGATGATCGGAGACTGCAGACACAGTACAGGAGATGATCAGAGACTGCAGACATAATACAGGAGATGATCAGAGACTGCAGACATAGTACAGGAGATGATCAGAGACTGCAGACATAGTACAGGAGATGATCAGAGACTGCAGACATAGTACAGGAGATGATCAGAGACTGCAGACATAGTACAGGAGATGATCAGAGACTGCAGACATACTACAGGAGATGATCAGAGACTGCAGACATACTACAGGAGATGATCAGAGACTGCAGACATAATACAGGAGATGATCAGAGACTGCAGACACAGTACAGGAGATGGTCAGAGACTGCAGACACAGTACAGGAGATGATCAGAGACTGCAGACACAGTACAGGAGATGGTCAGAGACTGCAGACACAGTACAGGAGATGATCAGAGACTGCAGACACAATACAGGAGATGATCAGAGACTGCAGACACAGTACAGGAGATGGTCAGAGACTGCAGACACAGTACAGGAGATGATCAGAGACTGCAGACATAATACAGGAGATGATCAGAGACTGCAGACATAATACAGGAGATGATCAGAGACTGCACACATAGTACAGGAGATGATCAGAGACTGCACACATAGTACAGGAGATGATCAGAGACTGCACACATAGTACAGGAGATGATCAGAGACTGCAGACATAATACAGGAGATGATCAGAGACTGCAGACACAGTACAGGAGATGGTCAGAGATTGCAGACACAGTACAGGAGATGGTCAGAGACTGCAGACACAGTACAGGAGATGGTCAGAGACTGCAGGCACAGTACAGGAGATGATCGGAGACTGCAGACACAGTACAGGAGATGATCAGAGACTGCAGACATAATACAGGAGATGATCAGAGACTGCAGACACAGTACAGGAGATGGTCAGAGACTGCAGACACAGTACAGGAGATGATCAGAGACTGCAGACATAATACAGGAGATGATCAGAGACTGCAGACATAATACAGGAGATGATCAGAGACTGCACACATAGTACAGGAGATGATCAGAGACTGCACACATAGTACAGGAGATGATCAGAGACTGCAGACATAATACAGGAGATGATCAGAGACTGCAGACACAGTACAGGAGATGGTCAGAGATTGCAGACACAGTACAGGAGATGGTCAGAGACTGCAGACACAGTACAGGAGATGGTCAGAGACTGCAGGCACAGTACAGGAGATGATCGGAGACTGCAGACACAGTACAGGAGATGATCAGAGACTGCAGACATAATACAGGAGATGATCAGAGACTGCAGACATAATATAGGAGATGATCAGATACTGCAGACATAGTACAGGAGATGATCAGAGACTGCAGACATAGTACAGGAGATGATCAGAGACTGCAGACATAGTACAGGAGATGATCAGAGACTGCAGACATAATACAGGAGATGATCAGAGACTGCAGACATACTACAAGAGATGATCAGAGACTGCAGACATAATACAGAAGATGATCAGAGACTGCAGACATACTACAGGAGATGATCAGAGACTGCAGACAGGATATAAGAGATGATCAAAGACTGCAGACATAATACAGGAGATGATCAGAGACTGCAGACATAATACAGGAGATGATCAGAGACTGTAGACATAGTACAGGAGATGATCAGAGACTGCAGACATAATACAGGAGATGATCAGAGACTGCAGACATAATACAGGAGATGATCAGAGACTGCAGACATAATACAGGAGATGATCAGAGACTGCAGACATAATACAGGAGATGATCAGAGACTGCAGACATAGTACAGGAGATGATCAGAGACTGCAGACACAGTACAGGAGATGATCAGAGACTGAAGACACAGTACAGGAGATGATCAGAGACTGCAGACACAGTACAGGAGATGGTCAGGGACTGCAGACACAGTACAGGAGATGGTCAGAGACTGCAGACACAGTACAGGAGATGGTCAGAGACTGCAGACACAGTACAGGAGATGATCAGAGACTGCAGACACAGTACAGGAGATGATCAGAGACTGCAGACAGGATATAAGAGATGATCAAAGACTGCAGACATAATACAGGAGATGATCAGAGACTGCAGACATAATACAGGAGATGATCAGAGACTGCAGACAGGATATAAGAGATGATCAAAGACTGCAGACATAATACAGGAGATGATCAGAGACTGCAGACATAGTACAGGAGATGATCAGAGACTGCAGACATAGTACAGGAGATGATCAGAGACTGCAGACATAGTACAGGAGATGATCAGAGACTGCAGACATAATACAGGAGATGGTCAGAGACTGCAGACATAGTACAGGAGATGATCAGAGACTGGAGACATAGTACAGGAGATGATCAGAGACTGCAGACATAGTACAAGAGATGATCAGAGACTGCAGACATAGTACAGGAGATGATCAGAGACTGCAGACATAGTACAGGAGATGGTCAGAGACTGCAGACATAGTACAGGAGATGATCAGGGACTGCAGACATAGTACAGGAGATGATCAGAGACTGCAGACATAATACAGGAGATGGTCAGAGACTGCAGACATAGTAAGGAGATGATCAGAGACTGCAGACACAGTACAGGAGATGATCAGAGACTGAAGACACAGTACAGGAGATGATCAGAGACTGCAGACACAGTACAGGAGATGGTCAGGGACTGCAGACACAGTACAGGAGATGGTCAGAGACTGCAGACACAGTACAGGAGATGGTCAGAGACTGCAGACACAGTACAGGAGATGATCAGAGACTGCAGACACAGTACAGGAGATGATCAGAGACTGCAGACAGGATATAAGAGATGATCAAAGACTGCAGACATAATACAGGAGATGATCAGAGACTGCAGACATAATACAGGAGATGATCAGAGACTGCAGACAGGATATAAGAGATGATCAAAGACTGCAGACATAATACAGGAGATGATCAGAGACTGCAGACATAGTACAGGAGATGATCAGAGACTGCAGACATAGTACAGGAGATGATCAGAGACTGCAGACATAGTACAGGAGATGATCAGAGACTGCAGACATAATACAGGAGATGGTCAGAGACTGCAGACATAGTACAGGAGATGATCAGAGACTGGAGACATAGTACAGGAGATGATCAGAGACTGCAGACATAGTACAAGAGATGATCAGAGACTGCAGACATAGTACAGGAGATGATCAGAGACTGCAGACATAGTACAGGAGATGGTCAGAGACTGCAGACATAGTACAGGAGATGATCAGGGACTGCAGACATAGTACAGGAGATGATCAGAGACTGCAGACATAATACAGGAGATGGTCAGAGACTGCAGACATAGTAAGGAGATGATCAGGGACTGCAGACATAATACAGGAGATGGTCAGAGACTGCAGACATAGTACAGGAGATGATCAGAGACTGCAGACATAATACAGGAGATGATCAGAGACTGCATTTCCTATGAACGTTAGTAGATAATGGCCGATTGGCCCTCTCACCTGACCCAGCGATACAGCGATGGTTCCTCTGATCAGGAGTCAGCTCACTCTGAATTGCCCGTGGCGACTCCGCTGGGTAGAGCCCAGATCTATATTCTGGCAATGACTCCATTCCTTTCTCCGCCAGGGATGGCGCCAGGCTGTGTGGCTTTCCCTCTGGTGGCACAGGTCAGCGGGGTTCTCTCTCTGATGGTGTTCCCTCAGCACTGCCCTCTCCCTCCGGAGTCCTGGGTGTACTTCCCTGAAAGCTTTCCCAGGCTCCTGTATCTCTCTCTCTCCCATTTAGCTGAGCATGCTCTGTGAGCTGCAGTTTCCGTGTTACAGTGGGGCTGCCAGTCCTCGGGACTACATGTCCCACAATCCTCTTCTCTGCTCCTTTTTCTATTCTGTTTCTTCCCTGGGTATATGAAGGCAGCTGTCCTGGCAAGCGCTGCTCACTAGTACAGCAGCGTGCGCAAGAGGGAGAGGGAGGGGGGAAAGAAGAGCCCGCAGCTGCATTGGCATCACTAGGGTTGGGGTCACCCCTCCTTCCACCAACTATAGTCGCCCCTCAGTACAGACCCCCCTCCACTAACTATAGACCCCCTCCATCAGTGCAGAACCCGCACTAAGTATAAACCCCTCCCTCAGTACAGACCTTACTCAGTGCAGACCCCCCAGGAAAACCCCCCTCCATTAGTACAGACCCCCCCAGAACAGACCCCACCCTCCATTAGTACAGACCCCCCCAGGACAGACCCCCCCTCCATTAGTAACGACCCCCAGGACAGACCCCCCTCCATTAATACAGACCCCCCAGGACAGACCCCCCCTCCATTAGTATAGACCCCCCAAGACAGACCCCCATCCATTACTACAGACCCGCCAGGACAGAGCCCCCCTCCATTACTACAGACCCCCCAGGACAGACCCCCCTCCATTACTACACACCCCCCAGGACAGAGCCCCCTCCATTACTACAGACCCCCCAGGACAGAGCCCCCTCCATTACTACAGACCCCCCAGGACAGACCCCCCTCCATTACTACAGACCCCCCAGGACAGAGCCCCCCACCATTACTACAGACCCCCCAGGGCAGGACCCCCCTCCATTAGTACAGACCCCCCAGGACAGAGCCCCCCCCTCCATTACTACAGACCCCCCAGAACAGACCACCCTCCATTACTACAGACCCCCCAGGACAGAGCCCCCTCCATTACTACAGACCCCCCAGGACAGAGCCCCCCCCTCCATTACTACAGACCCCCCAGAACAGACCACCCTCCATTACTACAGACCGCCCAGGACAGAGCCCCCCTCCATTACTACAGACCCCCCAGGGCAGGACCCCCCTCCATCACTACAGACCCCCCAGGACAGAGTCCCCCACCATTACTACAGACCCCCCAGGACAGAGCCCCCCTCCATTACTACAGACCCGCCAGGACAGACCCCCTTCCATTACTACAGACCCCCCAGGACAGAGCCCCCCTCCATTACTACAGACCCCCCAGGACAGAGCCCCCCTCCATTACTACAGACCCCCCAGGACAGACCCCCCTCCATTACTACAGACCCCCCCAGGACAGAGCCCCCTCCATTACTACAGACCCCCCAGGACAGACTCCCCTCCATTACTACAGACCCCCCAGGACAGAGCCCCCCTCCATTACTACAGACCCCCCAGGGCAGGACCCCCCTCCATTAGTACAGACCCCCCCAGGACAGAGCCCCCCCCTCCATTACTACAGACCCCCCAGGACAGACCACCCTCCATTACTACAGACCCCCCCAGGACAGAGCCCCCCTCCATTACTACAGACCCCCCAGGACAGACCCCCCTCCATTACTACAGACCGCCCAGGACAGAGCCCCCCTCCATTACTACAGACCCCCCAGGGCAGGACCCCCCTCCATCACTACAGACCCCCCAGGACAGAGTCCCCCACCATTACTACAGACCCCCCAGGACAGAGCCCCCCTCCATTACTACAGACCCGCCAGGACAGACCCCCTTCCATTACTACAGACCCCCCAGGACAGAGCCCCCCTCCATTACTACAGACCCCCCAGGACAGAGCCCCCCTCCATTACTACAGACCCCCCAGGACAGAGCCCCCCTTCATTACTACAGACCCCCCAGGACAGACCCCCCTCCATTACTACAGACCCCCCAGGACAGACCTCCCTCCATTACTACAGACCCCCCAGGACAGAGCCCCCCTCCATTACTACAGACCCCCCAGGACAGAGCCCCCCTCCATTACTACAGACCCCCCAGGACAGAGCCCCCCTCCATTACTACAGACCAACCAGGACAGAGCCCCCCTCCATTACTACAGACCCCCCCAGGACAGAGCCCCCTCCATTACTACAGGCCCCCCTCCATTACTACAGACCCCCCAGGACAGACCCCCCTCCATTACTACACACCCCCCAGGACAGAGCCCCCTCCATTACTACAGACCCCCCAGGACAGAGCCCCCTCCATTACTACAGACCCCCCAGGACAGACCCCCCTCCATTACTACAGACCCCCCAGGACAGAGCCCCCCACCATTACTACAGACCCCCAAGGGCAGGACCCCCCCTCCATTAGTACAGACCCCCCCAGGACAGAGCCCCCCCCTCCATTACTACAGACCCCCCAGGACAGACCACCCTCCATTACTACAGACCCCCCAGGACAGAGCCCCCCTCCATTACTACAGACCCCCCAGGACAGACCCCCCTCCATTACTACAGGCCCCCCAGGACAGACCCCCCTCCATTACTACAGACCCCCCCAGGACAGAGCCCCCTCCATTACTACAGACCCCCCAGGACAGACCCCCCTCCATTACTACAGACCCCCCAGGACAGAGCCCCCCTCCATTACTACAGACCCCCCAGGGCAGGACCCCCCTCCATTAGTACAGACCCCCCCAGGACAGAGCCCCCCCTCCATTACTACAGACCCCCCAGGACAGACCACCCTCCATTACTACAGACCCCCCCAGGACAGAGCCCCCCTCCATTACTACAGACCCCCCAGGACAGACCCCCCTCCATTACTACAGACCGCCCAGGACAGAGCCCCCCTCCATTACTACAGACCCCCCAGGGCAGGACCCCCCTCCATCACTACAGACCCCCCAGGACAGAGTCCCCCACCATTACTACAGACCCCCCAGGACAGAGCCCCCCTCCATTACTACAGACCCGCCAGGACAGACCCCCTTCCATTACTACAGACCCCCCAGGACAGAGCCCCCCTCCATTACTACAGACCCCCCAGGACAGAGCCCCCCTCCATTACTACAGACCCCCAAGGACAGACCGCCCTCCATTACTACAGACCCCCCAGGACAGACCTCCCTCCATTACTACAGACCCCCCAGGACAGAGCCCCCCTCCATTACTACAGACCCCCCAGGACAGAGCCCCCCTCCATTACTACAGACCAACCAGGACAGAGCCCCCCTCCATTACTACAGACCCCCCCAGGACAGAGCCCCCTCCATTACTACAGTCCCCCCTCCATTACTACAGACCCCCCAGGACAGAGCCCCCCTCCATTACTACAGACCCCCCAGGACAGAGCCCCCCTCCATTACTACAGACCCCCCAGGGCAGGACCCCCCTCCACTAGTACAGACCCCCCCCAGAACAGAGCCCCCCCCTCCATTACTACAGACCCCCCAGGACAGAGCCCCCCTCTATTAGTAATGACCCCCCAGGACAGAGCCCCCCCCCTCCATTACTACAGACCCCCCAGGACAGAGCCCCCCTCTATTAGTAATGACCCCCCAGGGCAGGACCCCCCCTCCATTACTACAGCCCCCCCCCCCTCCATTAGGGTACAGTACATAAAAACACCCGGGCGGCAGCTGGAGAGGAGAGTGTGCAGCCGGGTGGAGAACAGAAGAGTACACAGCAGGAGTGAGAGACACAGAGAGAAGGAGAATGTGTCAGCACGGACCGCTCCGCTCCCCTCCCCCCCCACGCGCGCGACATCACTCACTACACGGCTGGTCTCTCTCCACACAGAGACCAGCCGCTCTGCCTCCCTTCTCATCTTCGGCTGGCTGAAGGAGGGAGGGGCTTGAGCACTGAATACAGCGGCGCCTTTCTTCTTAGAACACTAGCGGAGAGGCGCCGCACTGCCGCAGGACACAAACAAGAGGAGGAGGAGGAGGGAAGGGAGCACTCTGGCGCTACAGCGCCCCCACCTCTCTGGCGCTGGGGTGCACTGCACCCCATTTGGGATCGGCCCTGCCCCGAGGGATGTTATATGTTGTGTGGTGAACTTTCTGCTGAAAGAGGAAATCTTGAGAAAAGCTAGGGAGCGGGGCCAGATACACCACAATGGCACTGAGATCTCTCTCCAACTACTCTGCAGAATAGACGGGCACTGCGCCCTCTGTTGGACCAACTCAGAGCGCGGAACATACCATACTGCTGGAAGTTTCCCTTCTGTTTATCCGCCACCGCTAGGGGCCGCACTGCACTCCTGAGATCACCAGACGATCTAGCAGCCTTCTGTGATCAGCTCGATCTACCGCTGACGGAGCTTCCGGACTGGTGTTCGTTCCACTTCCCGTCGGAACCATGGAGGCCACTCTCACACAACCCCTCGCCTAAAGCACAGAGGCATCGCTCCAGACGAAGAAGATCGGGTCCCCCCTCTCCCGGTGCTCACACATCCCGCCGGGATTCGACATACCGCGAGGTGGGACAACCTGTAACCCCCCGGAGGAACAACCATGAAGCCTGAAACACACAGTACCTGATTCTACCTGAGTAGGCCGGTTTTTCCAGAGAGACTCACATTACTGTTACTGACTTTTTATTTTGCCAGATTCGTTCTCTGCTTCCCAGCCCATCCCGTGCATCGTTTTCAGCATACTCACAAGGAAGTCTAACAACTTGTCCTATAAGTAGCAGAAAACAACCTGCTAACCAGCCACATAATAGACTCACTCAAACGAACATAGAAACCCATTACGCTAAGAGGAATGGAACGCATCTCATATAACCAGGAATGACAAGGAGACACAGAATAGGAGGAGACAGCTAAAGCAAGGAACCGAACGCAGCAGCCAAAGGACCTTGAGACGAGATCATCGCCAGGCCATCATGGGTAACAGGAACTGCTCAATAAGCTACAGAACCAGAACCGATGAAGCAACCCACACAGATGATTCTTAGAACATTCTCTTCTTACTGAAGCTACCGACGATGACCACTTCAGGTGATGAACAGACACACTGTTCTTAATTTAAGGACAATAACCATAGTAATGTCACTGTAGTAACTGGGTCACCATTCAACTTCACTGGACCTTCCCCTAACCCATTCTCCCTAGATTTGCTCTCATGCCCTCCCAATCCCACTCCTCACCTCCCACCTTCCCTATACCCTGCCCCTTTCCCTTCTCATCACCTCTCCCCTCCTTACCCCCCCCCTTCCCCCCCTTTCCCACCGTCCTCCACCCATTCCACTTCCCTCTTCCTCTTTCCGCCCCCCCCCAGCCTTCCCTTTCCTTTCCCCTCCCCATTTTTCCAATATCCCATTAATTTGTCAATAGAGTCATCTGCCCTAAATGATATAACCCATGAATAGTAGGAGGACTCATGAGGGACCTGGAGTCACCAAGGCAGCTATAATCGGACCCCCCCCCCCATTTTTACTTTGACGCAGACGCTTATTCATGGTTTGCACAATAGAGGTCAATGACACCTAAACAGATTGGGGAATAACACCCCTTACTATTGCCTATTATTAAAGTCCACTATTTTCCCAGTCATATACGGCACATCATTTAAACTGCCTTGAGGACTCCTAGGACCACCGTTATATCAAAACTGGCGAGATTCGCTGGTTCAGAGGCTTGCTCTTAAATTCCCTTGCAGAAAGGCTTCTATATAACACATGGGATATAAGCAAAAGCAAAAATTCTAGAACCATACCACTCTATACTTCTATGTGAAAGGTTTAGATTACGTTCATTTGTGGTGAGGCAGCTGCCATACATCCACGAAACGTTTAGGCTATCGTATGGAAGCAAGAGTTACGATAATTGGCCTCGTACCTATATTAATGTTTACTTTATTGTTTATCACAAGTTTTTGAATTTTTAGTTATCTCTGGATGTTTATGGTATTAAATGTACTTACTCTCTACTGACAGATACTCAGGATGTGTAACCTTAGGTATCCGACAGCACAAACCAAATGTACTACCATTAATAATGCTCCTTTCCCCGCTGCTCTATTCCCCATCACACTGCTATTTACACTAAATCCTCCACGTGGACACGGAGTAGGATTCCAGACACTCTTACCAACCCCCAGCAGCGGCACTAGATTTTAGGCTGCTGACCATCCGGCTTCACTCCAATAGGTGACTTGGCATCTCCATTTCTCACCTCTGGTACTTCTCTTCTTTATACTTCTCTTGCTCTCTCTGATCTTTTTTCTGGGTTGGTCTGTCGTTCTTGGTGCGGGACTCTCCCCCCTCACTGATTAATATTTACTCCCCAAATTCTACATAAGATCCACTCCATCACTACCTCTTTATTGCTACTGTCCGGTACGCCCCGTTGTGAGCCGGTTTTCATAAAAGAGGATAGACAAACACCTGGGCTTTGAACTTCACACCAGAAACTACTTACCCGATTAAGTAGCGAAATGCCTTCTCAAGCTCCTCTATCATTGAAATGTGTCTCCTTAAACGCAAAAGGCCTCAACGTGCCTGAGAAGCGTTCGCAGGTCCTATCCTCCCTCACTAAACAAAAGGCTCATTTCATTTTTCTTCAGGAAACCCACTTTAGATCTGATTCCATACCAAAAATGACCAACAACGTATTCCAAACTGTCTTTCACGCTACAAACCCTATTGCAAAAACTAAAGGAGTGTCTATACTCATTTCTAAACATGCCCCATTTAAGCACATAGACTCCATGCTAGACCCAGAAGGGAGATTTGCATTCATTAAGGGTACTTATGCCTCTAGACCCCTTACATTAGCTAACATATATGCCCCAAACGAACATCAGGTGTCATTTTTTAGGAAAGTGAGCGATCTTTTGCTATCCTTCAAGGAAGGGATAGTTATTGCGGGAGGCGACTTCAATGTTCCCCTCAACCCAGACCTAGACACTTCCTCAGGCACCTCAGCATTACCCTTCCGAGCCCTGAAACAAATTAAATTACAACTCCAAGCCCTGGAGCTACACGACACATGGCGCACATTGTACCTATCCGTCAAAGACTACACATTTTATTCTACCCCCTTTCAAAAATACTCAAGACTAGACTATCTCTTCCTCTCCCAACCTGACTTGACTTACCTTACGCAAGCCACAATCGAACCCATGTTCCTATCCGACCACCATCCTATATCAGTCACACTGACTTTCCCAGACTTGACCTCAAAGACAAAGACCTGGAGACTTAATTCCTCCCTATTAAAAGATGACATTTTCACTACTCATCTGACAGCCACCATCAACACCTACTTCAAGGAGAACTCCACTCCCGACATATCCCCCACCACTCTGTGGGAAGCTCACAAATGCGTGATCAGAGGTGAGCTGATGGCCCAAGCAGCGAAAGTCAAAAGAGCCCACCAGACGATTATAGACGACCTGATCACCAACATTAAAAGACTGGAAGCCACACACAAAAAGTCCCAATCACAACAGACTTTACAGGACTTGACACATATGCGTACAACGCTTTTAGAAGAACTAGGTAAACCAGTTAGACGTAGATATGTCCTACATCAACGAGTCTTTTATGAACAAGGCAACAAAGGTGGTAGGTTGCTAGCCAGAGCAGTACGAGCCTCTAAACCATCCAACACAATTCACCATATCAGAACCCGGCAAGGCACTCTGTTGTCTAAAAATGAAGATATAGCCAGTGCTTTTGAACAATATTACAAGAAATTATATAACCTAACCCCCCCAAATACGAATCCGGCTCAAGCCCTGAGCAGAGAAGATGACATACGAAACTTTCTGTCTCAATACAGCCCACAACCACTCACACAAACACAAGCAGAAGACCTAGAAGAACCCCTCTCCACAGAGGAATTACAATTGGCTCTGAAACAGATGAAAACAGGTAAAAGCCCGGGCCCAGACGGGTTTACCTTACAATACTATAAGTGCTTTACCCAGATTTTAGCCCCTAAAATGTTAACCGCCTTTAACTCGTTAGCAGAACCTACAATGAATATGGGACGCATGCTGGAGGCACATGTCACAGTAATCCCTAAGGAAGGAAAGGATACCACACAGATACAAAATTACAGGCCAATTTCATTATTAAATGTGGATATTAAGATCTACGCCAAAATTTTAGCTAACAGATTGTCTACCCTTCTGCCAGGACTTATTTCATTAGACCAGGTGGGTTTTGTCCCTGGCCGAGAAGCTAGGGACAACACTATCAGAGCGTTAAATCTACACCACTGGCTCACGACCACAAAAACGCATGGCTTCTTCCTGTCTCTAGATGCTGAGAGGGCGTTCGACAGAGTGGCCTGGGACTATATGCGTGAGGTCCTAAAGAGGATCGGCCTCCACCCGCGCATGCTGTCCTACATCTCGGCGCTGTACTCTAACCCGAGTGCAGCTGTAAGAGTTAATGGCCACCTGTCGAACGCCTTCCCCATCAGTAATGGCACACGCCAAGGCTGCCCCCTATCACCTTTAATTTTTGTGCTATCTCTGGAACCCTTCCTTAACAGATTAAGGGCCAATTCCGACATTGCAGGCATTACAGTCAAAGGACGAAACTACAAAGTCTCAGCATTTGCGGAAGACATTTTGCTCTCCCTGTCTTCCCCAACCACCTCTATACCCAACCTGCTCAAGGACATTGAACATTTTGGGACTTTATCACACTTTAAAATCAATTACGCCAAATCGCAAGCCCTAAATATCACGCTTACATCACAGGAACTTGACCGGTGTCAATCTTTCTTCCCTTTTCAGTGGAGCCAAAGTCCAATAACATATCTAGGCATTCAAATCCCCACCAAATTAGATGATCTATACAAGATCAATTTCCTCCAGGCCTTGAAAAAAGCCCAATATGACTTAACAGAATGGGGACCCCTCAACATTTCATGGTTCGGCCGCTCAGCCCTCTTAAAATTGATAATCTTACCAAGACTTCTATATTTCATCCAATGCATACCTATCAATCTACCGGCTGCCTTCTTTGCTACATACAGGAAGATGTGCAATCAATTTTTGTGGCGAGGCTCACCCCCACGCATAAAATTCACTCGACTCACGCGACCAAAACTTGAGGGAGGCATAGGCCTACCGGACCTCCATAAATATTTCCTGGCAAGCCATTTGGCTCGGGTGGTGGACTGGAATGTCCACGAACCGGGCAAAACATGGGTCACTCTGGAGAAGTCATTTTCTCTCCTCCCACTAGAATCTCTACCCTGGATTCTACCTGGACAGGTTCCACAGCAGGCATCAACACACCCTTTGATATCAGCCTCACTAAATTCGTTTAGAAGAGCAACCAAACTCTTTCATATATCTTCTATACCAGGCCCCTTAACTCCCCTGAGGGGGAACCCTGATTTCGCTCCTGGGCTATCACACTCTTTCCTTAAACAAATCTGGCCGTACGATAAAATACTAGCGCATCAGTTTTTTGCTGACAAAATACCTAGATCGTACGAGAACCTAGTCGACCTTTCTCTGCTCAAATCCTTCCCCTTTTGGACGTACAGACAGATTCGACATTTCCTTTCTACTCAAGGAACAATCCCAACTTGGACCAGACAACTAACCCTATTCGAGGACATTTGCACCCGCACCTCTCCACAGAGACATCTCATCTCCCACATACACAACACACTCTCAGAAGGCGCCACATGCTCTCTTGACACAGCACATAAAGCTTGGGAAACAGACCTTCAGATGACCCTGACAGAAGAGGACTGGACACGGATCAATGAATACATACATAAGGGCTCCCCTAATGTAGCCATTCAGGAGAACGGATATAAAATCCAAACACGCTGGTATAGGACTCCATCACTTCTACATAAGTTCTGCCCTACTGTCCCAGACACCTGCTGGAGGTGCGGGAAAGCCAAAGGGACTATGTTACACATATGGTGGGACTGTGAACTACTACAACCCTTTTGGAAGGGAGTACACGATCTTATCTCACATATCACAACATACACTACCTACTCGCCTGCTCAATATCTTCTCCACCACACCCACCTGACTAAGAATGAGTATTTCAAATCTTTGGCTATGCATTTGGTGAATGCGGCTAGGCTCTGTATACCAACACATTGGCGATCCACCTCCACCCCCACAATAGGGGAATGGTTCCGGAGGGTCTCCAGGATAGAGGAGATGGAGGAGTTAGTACACATCTCTCAGGAACGGATTCAAAAGTTCACGACCACGTGGTCTTACTGGATTTACTTCAAAACAACCCAGCGATACAGAACACTTCAACACTGACAATTACGATGGCCTATTTAAGAGGTCAAACAATTATATAACTGTATAACCCAGAATCATTACAATCATTACAATTTGAGAAATCTGGGGGGGGGGGGGGGGGGAGTCCCTCGTCGGGAGATTGGACGGACCAGACTTTTCGCTACCTTTCTCTCTGTATCTCTTTTTTCTTTTCTTTACCTTTCCCACGAAATACATTCCCTGCCACCACAGGGGGCTTCCTACAACCCCCGTCTGAGCAGATTAGGTGTGGTTACGCGCAGTACCATACGATTGCAACAACCAAAGAGTGTAAATTTGTATATGTCTGTACCAAACTATATTAATGTAATACATATGTAACCGAGATCAACATGTACAAACGGAATGTAAAATACCACTATTTCAGTGTAAGTTGCTGTACAATTACTTCTGTTAATAAACATTATTATGGAACAAAAAAAAATATATAAAAGATAAACCCCCAAACATTATATAAATGTGTCTATATATATATATATATATCTATAATATATATATCTATATATATATCGATATAAATAAATATATATATATATATTTAGCAGAACCCCTACATAGTAAAATGGTGGTCATTGCAATGTGTTATGTCATGTGGTATTTGCGCAATGTTTTTTCAAACACATTTTTAAAAAAAATACACTTTAATTAATGTTTTTTTTTTAATTAAAAAAATTCTTTCTGTGGCTGAAAATAAGGATTTGATGACCAGGCATTTTCCTGACACTTTTGTATACATGTAGAAATCTGCATATTTTTTTTTTTTTTGCTAAAACATTACTTGAAATCCTCAAAAACTATGTATATATATATATATATATATATATATATATATATATATATATATATATATATATATATATATATATATATATATATATATATATTTTAGCAGAGGCCTTACAGAATAAAATGGTGGTCATTGCAATGTTTTATGTCACGTATTTACGTAGCAGTTTTTGAAACACAATTTCTTTTAGAAAAAATACTTTTTTTTTTTTAATAAGAATTCCTTTCTGTGGCTATAAATAAGGATTTTTAACCATGTGATGACCAGGCATTTTTCTGACACTTTTGTTTACATGTAGAAAATAGCATTTTTTTTTTTGCTGGGAAGTTACTTGAAACCCCCAAACACTGTATATATAGATATATATCTATATATAGATATATATAGATATATAATATCTATATAGATATTATATATCTATATATAGATATATATATATATATTTTTTTTTTTTTTTTTAAATGGAGACCCCCTAGAATAGAATGGTGGTTGTTGCAATTTTTTATGTCATGCGGTATTTGCACAACGTTTTTTCCAACATAATTTTTAGCGAAAAAATACACTTTAATGAGTTTTAATGGAAAAAAACAATACAATACCCAATTTTTTGGTGAAAAATATATATGTTTTATACAATGTTTTATGTCACGTGATATTTGTGTAGCAGTTTTTAAAACATTCAAAATACACTTTAATTAATTAATTTTTATTTTTTTTAAATGAGAATTTCTTTCTGTGTCTTACAATAAGGATTTTTAACCATTTGATGACCAGGCATTTTTCTGACACTTTTGTTTCTATATTTTTTTTTTTTTGCTAGAAGTTACTTGAAACCCCCAAAACTATATATATCTACAGTATTTCACAAAAGTGAGTACACCCCTCAGTCATATTTGTGTAAATCTTTTCTTCTATCTTTTCATGTGACAACACTGAAGAAATGACACTTTGCTACAATGTAAAGTAGTGAGTGTACAGCTTGTATAACAGTGTAAATTTGCTGTCCCCTCAAAATAACTCAACACACAGCCATCAATGTCTAAACCATTGGCAACAAAAGTCAGTACACCCCTAAGTGAAAATGTCCAAATTGGGCCCAATTAGCCATTTTCCCTCCCCGGTGTCATGTGACTCGTTAGTGTTACAAGGTCTCAGGTGTGAATGGGGAGCAGGTGTGTTAAATTTGGTGTTATCACTCTCACTCTCTCATGCTGGTCACTGGAAGTTCAACATGGCACCTCATGGCAAAGAACTCTCTGAGGATCTGAAAAAAAGAATTGTTGCTCTACATAAAGATGACCTAGGCTATAAGAAGATTGCCAAGACCCTGAAACTGATCTGCAGGATGGTGGCCAAGACCATACAGCGGTATAACAGGACAGGTTCCACTCAGAACAGGCTTCGCCATGGTCCACCAAAGAAGTTGAGGTCACGTGCTCAGCATCATATCCAGAGGTTGTCTTTGGGAAATAGACGTATGAGTGCTGCCAGCATTGCTGCAGAGGTTGTAGGGGTGGGGGGTCAGCCTGTCAGTGCTCAGACCATACGCCACACACCGCATCAAATTGGTCTGCATGGCTGTCGTCCCAGAAGGAAAACTCTTCTAAAGATGATGCACAAGAAAGCCTGCAAACAGTTTGCTGAAGACAAGCAGACTAAGGGCATGGATTACTGGAACCATGTCCTGTGGTCTAATGAGACCAAGATAAACTTATTTGATTCTGATGACAAGCATGTGTGGCGGCAACGAGGTGAGGAGTACAAAGACAAGTGTGTCTTGTCTACAGTCAAGCATGGTGGTGGAAGTGTCATGGTCTGGGGCTGCATGAGTGCTGCCGGCACTGGGGAGCTACAGATCATTGAGGGAACCATGAATGCCAACATGTACTGTGACATACTGAAGCAGAGCATGATCCCCTCCCTTCAGAGACTGGACCGCAGGGCAGTATTCCAACATGATAACGACCCCAAACTCACCTCCAAGACCACCACTGCCTTGCTAAAGAAGTTGAGGGTAAAGGTGATGGACTGGCCGAGCATGTCTCCAGACATAAACCCTAATGATCATCTGTGGGGCATCCTCAAACGGAAGGTGGAGGAGCGCAAATTCTCTAACATCCACCAGCTCCGTGATGTCATCATGGAGGAGGGGAAGAGGACTCCAGTGACAACCTGTGAAGCTCTGGTGAACTCCATGCCCAAGAGGGTTAAGGAAGTGCTAGAAAATAATGGTGGCCACACAAAATATTGACACTTTGGGCCCAATTTGGACATTTTCACTTAGGGGTGTACTGACTTTTGTTGCCAGCGGTTTAGACATTAATGGCTGTGTGTTGAGTTATTTTGAGGGGACAGCAAATTTACACTGCTATACAAGCTGTACACTCACTACATTACATTGTAGCAAAGTGTCATTTCTTCAGTGTTGTCACATGAAAAGATATAATAAAATATTTACACAAATGTGAGGGGTGTACTCACTTTTGTGAGATACCGTATATATATATCTATATATATAGATATATAGATATATATATCTATATATATATACAGTTAGGTCCATATATATTGGGACACAGGCACTATTTTAGTATTTTTTTTAGATATTTAACAAAACAGAGTCAAACTATAGTTATCTAATGGATATGGGGTGATAGTGCGCACTCTCAGGTTTAATTTGAGGGTATGTACATCCAAATCGGAGGAAGGGTTTAGGAAATTACAGCTCTTAAGAGTATCCATCCCCCCTTTTTTCAAGGGACCAAAAGTAATTGGACAATTGAATCAAAAGCTGTTTCATGGCCAGGTGTTGGTCGACTCCTTCGTTATTTCTTCATTAATTAAGCAGGTAAAAGTTCTGGAGTTGACTCTAAGCTATGGGTTCACATTGGTGCATATCAAACATGTCAAATCGCATGTCAAATCGGTGCCAATTGCCGCCAATGGCACAGTCCTAATCGGTGCAATGCCGCACCAATTTCCAGAAGTAGTTTCTGTACTACTTTTGGTGATTTCGGAGTGCGGTTTCCATTGACATCTGTGCAGAAACCCGCACAGATGTCTCTGAAATCGCCGCTGAAATCGGGACTGACATGCAGGAATGAAAGCGTGCGACTTCAGCTGAACTCGCACGCTTTTATTACCGCAGTCAGTGGGAACCAGGGCTAAGTGCGGGACTCACATTTGGAATCTATTGCTGGGAACCTACATCATGCGTTCAAAGTAGCTGTCCAAGTGAAACAGGCCATTGTAAGGCTTCAAAAACGAAACAAATCCATGTGAGAGATAGCAGCAACATTAGGAGTGGCCAGATCAAGAGTTTGGTACATTCTGAGGGAAGAAGAATGCACTGGTGAGCTCAGCAACATAAAAAGGCCTGGAGGTCCACGGAAGATGGCTGGACCATGGTAAAGAAAAACCCATTCACAACATCCAGACAAGTGAAGGACACTCTCCAGGAGGTGGAGACAAGTGAAGGACACCCTCCAGGAGGTGGAGACAAGTGGACACCCTCCAGGAGGTGGAGACAAGTGGACACCCTCCAGGAGGTGGAGACAAGCGAAGGACACCCTTCAGGAGGTGGAGACAAGCGAAGGACACCCTCCAGGAGGTGGAGACAAGCGAAGGACACCCTCCAGGAGGTGGAGACAAGCGAAGGACACCCTCCAGGAGGTGGAGACAAGCGAAGGACACCCTCCAGGAGGTGGAGACAAGTGAAGGACACCCTCCAGGAGGTGGAGACAAGTGAAGGACACCCTCCAGGAGGTGGAGACAAGTGAAGGACACTCTCCCAGGAGGTGGAGACAAGTGAAGGACACTCTCCCAGGAGGTGGAGACAAGTGAAGGACACTCTCCAGGAAGTGGAGAGAAGTGAAGGACACTCTTCAGGAGGTGGAGACAAGAGAAGGACACTTTCTAGGAGGTGGAGACAAGAAAAGGACACTCTCCAGGAGGTGGAGACAAGAGAAGGACACTCTCTAGGAGGTGGAGACAAGAAAAGGACACTCTCCAGGAGGTGGAGACAAGAGAAGGACGCCCCCCAGGAGTAGGAGACAAGAGAAGGATGCCCCCCAGGAGGTGGAGACAAGTGAAGGACACTCTCCAGGAGGTGGAGACAAGAGAAGGACACTCTCCAGGAGGTGGAGACAAGAGAAGGACGCCCTCCAGGAGGTGGAGGCAAGTGAAGGACACTCTCCAGGAGGTGGAGACAAGTGAAGGACACCCTCCAGGAGGTGGAGACAAGCGAAGGACACCCTCCAGGAGGTGGAGACAAGTGAAGGACACTCCCCAGGAGGTGTAGACAAGTGAAGGACACTCTCCAGGAGGTGGAGACAAGAGAAGGATGCCCTCCAGGAGGTGGAGACAAGTGAAGGACACTCTCCAGGAGGTGGAGACAAGAGCAGGACGCTCTCTAGGAGGTGGACACAAGTGAAGGACACTCTCCAGGAGGTGGAGACAAGTGAAGGACACTCTCCAGGAGGTGGAGACAAGCGAAGGACGCCCTCCAGGAGGTGGAGACAAGTGAAGGACCCCCTCCAGGAGGTGGAGACAAGTGAAGGACGCCCTCCAGGAGGTGGAGACAAGCGAAGGACACCCTCCAGGAGGTGGAGACAAGAGCAGGACGCTCTCCAGGAGGTGGAGACAAGTGAAGGACACTCTCCAGGAGGTGAAGATAAAAGAAGGACACTCTTTGCGATACGGCACTGCGTCGCTTTAGCTGACAATTGCGCGGTCGTGCGACGTTGTACCCAAACAAAATTGACGTCTTTTTTTCCCCACAAATAGAGGTTTCTTTGGTGGTATTTGATCACCTCTGCGGTTTTTATTTTTTGCGCTATAAACAAAATCTTCGGTCTTTTTTCATTAATTTAGCAAAAAAGTGTTCTGGCCGTTTGGCGCGTTCCGGTCTGGGTCATGTGTGACCTATTCCGGTCATGTGTGACGCTTTCCGGTCTGGGTCATGTGTGACGCGTTCCAGTCATGTGTGACATATTCCGGTCTGGGTCACGTGTGACGTGTTCCGGTCTGGGTCAAGTGTGCCGCATTCCGGTCTGGGTCAAGTGTGCCGCATTCCGGTCTGGGTCAAGTGTGCCGCATTCCGGTCTGGGTCATGTGTGCCGCATTCCGGTCTGGGTCATGTGTGACGTGTTCCGGTCTGGGTCAAGTGTGACGCATTCCGGTCTGGGTCAAGTGTGACGCGTTCTGGTCATGTGTGACGTGTTCCGGTCTGGGTCAAGTGTGCCGCATTCCGGTCTGGGTCACGTATGACGCGTCCCGGTCTGGGTCAAGTGTGACGCGTTCCGGTCATGTGTGATGCATTCCGGTCTGGGTCATGTGTGACGCGTTCCGGTCATGTATGACACATTCTGGTCTGGGTCATGTGTGACGCGTTCCGGTCATGTGTGATGCATTCCGGTCTGGGTCATGTGTGACGCGTTCCGATCTGGGTCAAGTGTGACGCGTTCCGGTCATGTATGACACATTCTGGTCTGGGTCATGTGTGACGCGTTCCGGTCATGTGTAATGCATTCCGGTCTGGGTCAAGTGTGACGCGTTCCGGTCTGGGTCATGTGTGACGCGTTCCGGTCTGGGTCATGTGTGACGCGTTCCGGTCTGGGTCATGTGTGGCGCGTTCCGGTCTGGGTCATGTGTGACGCGTTCCGGTCATGTATGACACATTCTGGTCTGGGTCATGTGTGACGCGTTCCGGTCATGTGTGATGCATTCCGGTCTGGGTCATGTGTGACGCGTTACGGTCTGGGTCAAGTGTGACGCGTTCCGGTCTGGGTCATATGTGACGTGTTTCAGTCTGGGTCACAGGAATTTTATCTCCATGTTGGGGGGGAGGGGTGGATAAAAATGTATATTTCCTTTTTATTGGTTCCCTCTATCACCGATGTCTCCACCCACTTTTTAGAGAAAGAATAGTGGGAGGAGTCTCTGTACACACGGGGAGGAGCCCCCTCCCCCCAGGACACAGAGATCGCCGCCATTACTAATAAAAAATAAATAATAATAAAAATGCCATAAATCGATCCCCTATTTTATAGACGATATAACTTTTGCACAAACCAATCAATAAACGCTTATTGGGATTTTTATTACCAAATATATATAGAAGAATACATATCGGCCTGAACTGAGGAAAAAATGTGTTTTTTTATATATTTTTGGGGATATTTATTATAGCAAAATGTAAAAAATATTTTTATTTTACTTTTTTTGTTTATAGCGCAAAAAATAAAAACCGCAGAGATGATCAAATACCACCAAAAGAAAACTCTATTTGTGGGGAAAAAAGACGTCAATTTTATTTGTGTACAACGTCGCACGACCGCGCAATTGTCAGCTAAAGCGACGCAGTGCTGAATAGCAAAGAGTGCTCTGCTCAGGAAGGGGGGGGGGGGTTAAAAACTTCCGGGGCTGAAGCGGTTAATAGAACAGAAAGATTTACTAAGAGATGAAGAATGGAAGCTGTCCCCGCCCCTTCCCCCCACCGGCCTATCAGAAACACTCAGAGCCCCCCCAGAGCCCCGCCCCTCCTCGGCTCTGTGCGGTCTGGCCCCGCCCCTCATGTTATTCTCCTCTCCGGTGTCGTAAAAATTCCTGCGACCTATGCAGATTCTCGACCCACGTCACGCTCGAGTCTAAAATTTTCCTCGACTGAAAGGAGAGGCTGCGCATGCGCGGTAAAGCCCCGCCGTCAGCTGTGTAGCCGCACAGGAAGTGACGTGGGTCGAGCCTCTGCATAGGTCGCAGGAATTTTTACAACACCGGTAGTAGCGCCTGCTAAGGTGACAGCTCCGCAGGGCAGGGCTCATCATGGTGGAGCAACTAAGGCGGGATTTCGCGCCCCCACAGGTCGATGTGGAGGAGGCAGGCCGGGCCATGGAGGCGTTCTCCCGGGGACAGAGCTCGGAGGGGCGGCGGGTGGTGCTCATCACCTCCGGGGGCACGAAGGTCCCTCTGGAGTCCCGCACTGTGCGATTCCTGGATAACTTCAGCAGCGGCCGGAGAGGAGCCGCCTCAGCCGAGTACTTCCTGCGGGCCGGCTACGCCGTCATCTTCCTGCACCGGCACCGCTCCCTCTTCCCGTACTGCCGCCGCTACAGCAACCAGAACTGGCTGGACAGTCTCCGCCTACTGCCCGCCCCCGCAGGGGAGGAGCCCCGAGTGGAGGCGGAGCCGAGCTCTCTACCTGGCATAGTGCGAGTCCTGGAGGAGTATGAGAGGGTGAAGGGGGCGGGGCTAATGATGAGCCTGGAGTACCACACCCTCTCCGACTACCTGCACCTTCTACTGGCTGCCGCCAGGGTACTCAGTCCGCTAGGTGAGAGGTGACACCCCCCCCCCAACTACACCCGGGGACACCCCTCAACTCCCCACTACACCCGGGGACACCCCTCAACTCCCCACTACACCCGGGGACACCCCTCAACTCCCCACTACACCCGGGGACACCCCTCAACTCCCCACTACACCTGGGGACACCCCTCAACTCCCCACTACACCCGGGGACACCCCTCAACTCCCCACTACACCCCTCAACCCCCACTACACCTGGGGACACCCCTCAACTCCCCACTACACCTGGGGACACCCCTCAACTCCCCACTACACCCGGGGACACCCCTCAACTCCCCACTACACCTGGGGACACCCCTCAACTCCCCACTACACCCGGGGACACCCCTCAACTCCCCACTACACCCGGGGACACCCCTCAACTCCCCACTACACCCGGGGACACCCCTCAACTCCCCACTACACCCGGGGACACCCCACTACACCCGGGGACACCCCTCAACTCCCCACTACACCTGGGGACACCCCACTACACCCGGGGACACCCCTCAACTCCCCACTACACTTGGGGACACCCCACTACACCCGGGGACACCCCTCAACTCCCCACTACACCCGGGGACACCCCTCAACTCCCCACTACACCTGGGGACACCCCACTACACCCCTCAACCCCCACTACACCCGGGGACACCCCTCAACTCCTCACTACACCCCTCAACCCCCACTACACCTGGGGACACCCCTCAACTCCCCACTACACCTGGGGACACCCCTCAACTCCCCACTACACCTGGGGACACCCCTCAACTCCCCACTACACCCGGGGACACCCCTCAACTCCCCACTACACCCGGGGACACCCCTCAACCCCCACTACACCTGGGGACACCCCTCAACTCCCCACTACACCTGGGGACACCCCTCAACTCCCCACTACACCCGGGGACACCCCTCAACTCCCCACTACACCCGGGGACACCCCTCAACTCCCCACTACACCCGGGGACACCCCTCAACTCCCCACTACACCCCTCAACCCCCACTACACCTGGGGACACCCCTCAACTCCCCACTACACCCCTCAACCCCCACTACACCTGGGGACACCCCTCAACTCCCCACTACACCCGGGGACACCCCTCAACTCCCCACTACACCCCTCAACCCCCACTACACCTGGGGACACCCCTCAACTCCCCACTACACCTGGGGACACCCCTCAACTCCCCACTACACCTGGGGACACCCCTCAACTCCCCACTACACCCGGGGACACCCCTCAACTCCCCACTACACCTGGGGACACCCCACTACACCCGGGGACACCCCTCAACTCCCCACTACACCCGGGGACACCCCTCAACTCCCCACTACACCCTGGGACACCCCTCAACTCCCCACTACACCCCTCAACTCCCCACTCCACCTGGGGACACCCCACTACACCCGGGGACACCCCTCAACTCCCCACTACACCTGGGGACACCCCACTACACCTGGGGACACCCCTCAACTCCCCACTACACCTGGGGACACCCCTTAACTCCCCACTACACCCGGGGACTCCCCACTACACCCTGGCACACCCCTCAACTCCCCACTACACCTGGGGACACCCCTCAACTCCCCACTACACCTGGGGATACCCCACTACACCTGGGGACACCCCTCAACTCCCCACTACACCTGGGGACACCCCTCAACTCCCCACTACACCCGGGGACTCCCCACTACACCCCGGCACACCCCTCAACTCCCCACTACACCTGGGGACACCCCACTA
Organism: Lithobates septentrionalis; assembly: GCA_037952835.1. Taxonomy (NCBI): domain Eukaryota; kingdom Metazoa; phylum Chordata; class Amphibia; order Anura; family Ranidae; genus Lithobates; species Lithobates septentrionalis. The sequence continues at coordinate 571,501 of JBBDGP010000179.1, forward strand.
CACCTGGGGACACCCCTCAACTTCCCACTACACCTGGGGACACCCCTCAACTCCCCACTACACCCGGGGACTCCCCACTACACCCCGGCACACCCCTCAACTCCCCACTACACCTGGGGACACCGCGCTATACCCGGGTCACCCCAACACCACACTACACCCGGGGACACCCCACTATACCTAGAGTTGCCACCTCATCCCTTTAAACCCGAACGTAATAATTACACAGGTTCTGTGCAGTGTTGCCAACCGTCCGTTAATTTACGGGCAGCCCGTTTTCAGGCCGCCCGTAAATGTCCGTTACGGGCAACCGTGCCCGTAAAAAAGATGGCTGCTGGCCGACATCGCAACTGCGCATTCGCCATTCTGAAGCCTGCCGAGCTCGGGAAATCTCGTACGTGCTCGGCAGGGCGGGCGCAGTGAAGTGATGGCGCCGCTCGGTGCCGTTTTCGAATGTCAGGCGCTCCGTTGTTGTTGGTATCTCGCCACAGTGATAGTGAGCGGAGGAGGAGGTGGTCGAGGAGGTGGGTCGGTCTCTGCCTGGCGGGAGGGAGTGCTGAACAGAGCGCCACTGCGCTGGCCTGACTGATCATCCACTCTCCACTCCAGGTCAGTCAGAAACTGATTTTTAGCCTGAGCCGATGAGGGAGGACAGGACAGCTAGAGCAGAGCTGAGCCATTCAATAGGAGAACACTACACACGCAGCCTCTGACCCCCTGTGCCATGTTTAAGCAGCCTCTGACCCCCTGTGCCATGTCCAAGCAGCCTCTGACCCCTCGTGCCATGTCCAAGCAGCCTCTGACCCCCTGTGCCATGTCTAAGCAGCCTCTGACCCCCTGTGCCATGTCCAAGCAGCCTCTGACCCCTCGTGCCATGTCCAAGCAGCCTCTGACCCCCTGTGCCATGTCTAAGCAGCCTCTGACCCCCTGTGCCATGTCTAAGCAGCCTCTGACCCCCTGTGCCATGTCTAAGCAGCCTCTGACCCCTCGTGCCATGTCCAAGCAGCCTCTGACCCCCTGTGCCATGTCTAAGCAGCCTCTGACCCCCTGTGCCATGTCTAAGCAGCCTCTGACCCCCTGTGCCATGTCTAAGCAGCCTCTGACCCCCTGTGCCATGTCTAAGCAGCCTCTGACCCCCTGTGCCATGTCTAAGCAGCCTCTGACCCCCTGTGCCATGTCTAAGCAGCCTCTGACCCCCTGTGCCATGTCTAAGCAGCCTCTGACCCCCCGTGCCATGTCTAAGCAGCCTCTGACCCCCCGTGCCATGTCTAAGCAGCCTCTGACCCCCCGTGCCATGTCTAAGCAGCCTTTGACCCCCCGTGCCATGTCTAAGCAGCCTCTGACCCCCCGTGCCATGTCCAAGCAGCCTCTGACCCCCACGTGCCATGTCCAAGCAGCCTCTGACCCCCCCGTGCCATGTCCAAGCAGCCTCTGACCCCCCCGTGCCATGTCCAAGCAGCCTCTGACCCCCCCGTGCCATGTCCAAGCAGCCTCTGACCCCCCGTGCCATGTCCAAGCAGCCTCTGACCCCCCGTGCCATGTCCAAGCAGCCTCTGACCCCCCGTGCCATGTCCAAGCAGCCTCTGACCCCCCGTGCCATGTCCAAGCAGCCTCTGACCCCCCGTGCCATGTCCAAGCAGCCTCTGACCCCCCGTGCCATGTCCAAGCAGCCTCTGACCCCCTCCTGTTCCACGTAAATGGAGAAACATGGTTGTTGACTTTTTTTGTTTAACTTAAACATTGCAAATAACCCTAGCAACATGTTTATCGTTTAAATATTTATATTTGCACTGTTTAGCACTGAAAACAGGCATTTTAGGTACTTTTTTGCAGTGGCAGCAGAAAAATGCAGCCCTGTCAGTAAATTTCATGTTTTTTTGCCAGTAAAAATTTTTTTTGGGTGCCGTTTGTAAATTTTGGCGTCCTGCCAGTAAATTTCACTTCTGGGGGTTGGCAACACAGGTTCTGTGGCTGTTTAAGGTGGTAATTAAACTCACTTGGTGCCTTATCTGCATTAAATTAGCCTCAGAACCTGTGTGATTCATATGTGTTCAGGTTTAAAGGGATGAGGTGGCAACCCTAGGGTTCACCCAAAAACCCCACTACACCTGGGTGACCCGACTACACCCAGGGTTACCCCGGAACCTACCTGTCCGAGGGGTATAGAGACACTCATCCTGCTAGGTAAGAGGGTGATCCCATAAACCTACCTGTGCAGGGAAAGGGGGGTATAGAAACGCTAGGTAAGAGGGTGACCCCAAATACCTATCCGGGGGAGGGTGATCCCAAATGCCTACCTATCCAGAAGGGTGTCCCTAAATGCCTACATATCTTGGGGGGGGGGGGGGGAGGGGTGGCCCCTAAATATCTACTTGTCCAGGGGGATATGGAGCCACTCAGCCCCCTAGGTGGCATTATACCCATGGGGTGACCTCAATCACCCGCATGCCTGGGGAGCTTTAGGGGCACTCATCCCACTAGGTGGACATTATACCTGGGATGGCCCTGTTCACCTACCTCCCCTTCCTGCCCATATGGTATATGGGTCCTCTGTCTGCTAGGTGGGCATTAAACCCATGGTGACCCCAAACACCCATCTCACCTTCATATCTGGGGGGTATAGAGGTTCTCCTCCCGCCAGATAGGCAGTATACTTAAAAAATAACCCCAACCAACTGCCCCTTCCTGTCCGAGGGGGGGGGGGGGTATAGAGGTGCTAGGCAGGCATTGCATTCAGGGTGACCTACCCACACCCTGGTGGTATTGAGGTCCTCAGCCTGCTAGGTGGGCATTATGCTCACAGTGACCCAAAACACCCATCTTCACTTCCAGTCTGGGAAGAATATAGAGGCCCTCAACCTGCTAGGTGGGCATTAGACTCAGAGTGACCCCAAACCACCGATTCTTCTTTCTGTCTCCATGGTGTAAAGATCCTCCACCTGTTAGGTGAACATTATATCTGGGGTGACCCCAAACACCCACCTCCCTTCCTGACCAGGGGTATAGGGGTCTTTAGCCCGCTAGGTGTGCATTATATTTAGAGGGTGTCTCCAAACATCCATTTCCCCTTCCTGTCTGGGTATAAGGATTGGCATAGAGGTCCTCAGCCCGGCAGTTAGGCATTACATTGGGGGTGACTAGTCAAGGCTTAGTCTTCCTTCCCTTAGACTACTAGGTGGGCGTTATACTTACAGGTTGATGCCAACCAAATACCCCTTCTCTATCCAGGTGGTATAGAGGTCCTCAGCCCGCCAGACAAGAATTATACTTGGAGGGTGGTCAAAATTTCTCAGCCCACTAGGTGGAAATTACACCTGGATGGCCCCAGCCACCTACCTGACCCTTCCTTTCTAAGTGGCATAGAGGTCCTAATCTTCTTTGATGGATATTACACCCAGGGTGACCCAATCAAATCCTCCTTCCTGTCTCGGTCTGTGTGCTGTAGAAGTCATACACAAGCCAGGGGTGGGCTGCCAAGGGTGTAGTATTCTGTAGCTCAACCTGAAAGGTGAGCTCAATACCTGGGGTGACCCCCAAACACCTACCTGCCCCTTCCTGTCTGGGTCTATGGACTGGTATAGAGACACTCGGCCTGCCAGGTGGGCATTACACCGAGCCAAGCCTTAGTCGTCCTTCCCTCAGACAACTAGGTGGGCAATATATGTGGAGGGCGACTCCAGCCAATTGCCCCTTCCTGTGTGCACGCTGTATAGGTTCTCCGCCCACTAGGTGGGCTTTACACCTAGGGGGACCTGCCAAGGTGTAGTCTTCCTTCACTCAGCCCTCCAGCTTTGGTGATCCCAGCCACCTACCTGCCCCTTTCTGCTTGGATCTAATGAGTGTTTCAGAGGTTCTAAGTCAGCTAGATGGGCATTATGTCTGGATGATCCCAACCACACGCCCCTTCCTGCCTGGGTATGAGTCCTATCTATAGAGGCTCTGAGCCCACTAGGTGGTAATCACATCTGGGGTTTACTTGTCCTTCCTGCCTGGGTGTGCACTGTGGGGGGGGGGGGGGGGGGGGTCATAGAGTAGACATTGTTATTAGTGCAGTAGAGGTCCTCAGCCCTCTAGTTGGGCATTACTTTGGGTGGAGGGGGGTGGGCTGGCCCTTTCTGCCTGTGGTTGTGCATTACAAGGGACTGAGTCAGGAGTCAGTATTATGCCAGAGAGTATTCCTTCATTACACCATAAAGTGACCACACCACCTTATCCACTACCTCCTGCCTGGGTGTCTGCACTATAATGGGCACATATCCCACCTCTAGGTGGGATGTCACCTCCTGCTCGGGGTGTGTTCAGTATAGTGGGCACTGATCAGGGTAAGGGACAGATGTAACACTCTCTGATTTGTGTTCCTTATAATGAAACGGGTACATGCCAAACCCCAGTGCACCTAATGGGCTAAGGACAGGGGGTGGGGGTTGTGTCATACCCTAGCATTGTGATGCCTGCCTGGCTGTCTGCATTGTAAGAAGCACAGATCTGGATGTGTAGGGAGAGATCTGACACTGCTTTTTATGCATCTGCCAGTCTCAATATTTTCCGTGTGCCAGTGAGTAGTAGCATTTGATTGTCAGCTTTGGTGGTGTTGGTAGCCTTCCCTTATTGACTAGATGTGTGATAAGGGGCACATGGCTGGGTGTACTGGGGCGATCTCACACTGGTTGCCTGGCCTGCTAGTCTCAGTATGTCTTGCATGATAAGCAATAGTGTTGCATTTTCCATACCAGTGGTATAGTATTGATGCTGGAGGCAGCCAGGCAGTTGGCCTTTTTAGAAGGAAGTCATTGGTGTCTTCCTTTTAGGATTCTGAGAGCCAGAATCCAGGGAGTATTCCAGCTGACGGTGCTGGCAGCCTCAGATCCTCATGTATGGCAGATATGTATAGAAGTCAATGCTGATTGGAGGAGATCAGAGGCAGGCAGTGGATTAGAAGAGCTGCCCGTCCAGACTGGTGATTGATGGAGATGAGGTCTTCTCCTTATTCTGGTTCTATGAGCAGCTTTAGCAGTAGATCCCCTGCTGCCGAAATGCTTAATAACAAAATCTTAAATTGTTTATTTTATATACAGCTAATTTCCTTCTTTTATTTCAGGATCAAACGCCATGTTCTACTTGGCTGCAGCAGTGTCAGACTTCTACATTCCAGCATCAGAGATGCCAGAACATAAAATCCAGTCATCTAGTGGTCCTCTGCAGGTACTCCATACACTCCCCATAAACCTGAAAAATTATTGTCTAGTATTTACATCAAAATGAGAAGGTAACTGCGGTGTGCGACCAGTTTCCTTCTCATTTCTATGTCACTGTGGTAGCGAGCCGGGGCAAGCACCTGTGAGTAATCAATTACATACCACACCTGAGCGGTATCCTGTTCTTTAGTTTAGCATTTACAGTGCCTTGAAAAAGTATTCATACCCCTTGACATTTTCCACATTTTGTCATGTTACAACCAAAAACGTAGATGTATTTTATTGGGATTTTATGTGATAGACCAACACAAAGTGGCACATAATTGTGAAGTGGAAGGAAAATGATAAATGGTTTTAAATTTTTGTTACAAATAAATATGTGAAAAGTGTGGCGTGTATTTGTATTCGTATTCAGCCCCCCCTGAGTCAATACTTTGTAGAACCACCTTTCACTGCAATTACAACTGCAAGTCTTTTTTTGGGGATGTCTCTACCAGCTTTGCACATCTAGAGAGTGAAGTTTTGCCAAATCTTCTTTGTAAAATAGTTCAAGCTCTGTCAGATTGGATGGAGAGCATTTGTGAACAGGAATTTAAGTCTTGCCACAGATTCTCAATTGGATTTAGGTCTGGACTTTGACTGGGCCATTCTAACACATGAATATGCTTTGATCTAAACCATTCCATTGTAGCTCTGGCTGTATGTTTAGGGTTGTTGTCCTGCTGGAAGGTGAACCTCCGCTCCAGTCTCAAGTCTTTTGCAGACTCTAATGCCCCGTACACACAGTCAGATTTTCCGACGGAAAATGTGTGATAGGACCTTGTTGTCGGAAATTCCGGCCGTGTGTAGGCTCCATCACACATTTTCCATCGGATTTTCCGACACACAAAGTTTGAGAGCAGGATATAAAATTTTCCGACAACAAAATCCGTTGTTGGAAATTCCGATCGTGTGTACACAAATCCGACGGACAAAGTGCCACGCATGCTCAGAATAAATAATGAGATGAAAGCTATTGGCCACTGCCCCATTTATAGTCCCGACGTACATGTTTTACGTCACCGCGTTCAGAATGATCGGATTTTCCGACAACTTTGTGTGACCGTGTGTATGCAAGACAAGTTTGAGCCAACATCCGTCGGAAAAAATCCTAGGATTTTGTTGTCGGAATGTCCGAACAAAGTCCGACCGTGTGTACGGGGCATAACAGGTTTTCTTCTAAGACCCCAAGCACACTATTAGATTTTCTGCAGATTTTTGTCTTTAGATTTACCAAAACCATAAAATATGAGGTCAAACCTGAAGAGTTTCAATTTGTATGCAGTCAGGCAGGCCCTTGCACTACATATTTTGGTCATTCTGAAGACAAAAATCTGCAGAAAATCTAATAGTGTGTATGGGGTATTGGATTTCCCTGTATTTGGCTCCATCCATCTTCCTATCAACTCTGACCAGCTTCCCTGTCCCTGCTGAAGAAACGCATCCCCACAACATGATGCTGCCACCACCATGTTTCACGGTGGGGATGGTGTGTTCTGGGTGATGTGCAGTGTTAGTTTTCCACCACACATAGCGTTTTGCATTTAGGCCAAAAAGTTCAATTTTGGTCTCATCTGACCAGAACACCTTCTCCCACGTTTGCTGTGTCCCCCACATGGCTTCTTGCAAACTGGACTTCTTGTGGCTCTTCCATAAACGTCAGATTTGTGGAGAGCGCGACTAATAGTTGTCCTGTGGACAGGTTCTCCTCCTGAGCTGTGGGTCTCTGCAGCTCCTCCAGAATTACCATGGGCCTCTTGGCTGCTTCTTTGATTAATGCTCTCCTTGCCTGGCCTGTCAGTTTAGGTGGACGGCCATGTCTCGGTAGGTTTGCTGTTGTACCATACTCTTTCCATTTTCCGATGATGAATTGAACAGTGCTCCGTGAGATGTTCAAAGCTTGGGATATTTTTTTTATAACCTAACCCTGCTTTAACCACTTCCCGCCCGGCCTATAGCAAAATGACGGCAGGGCGGTGGTTCAGTTATCCTGACTGGGCGTCATATGACTGCCAGCAGGATAAGCCGCGATTGCCCGCCAGGGGGGGCACGTAGCGCGGCAATTGTTGGTGCGGTGTGTCAGTCTGACACACTACACCACCGATCTTAGTAAAGAGCCTCTGACGGAATCTCTTTATCACGTGATCAGCCATGTCCAATTACGGCTGATCACAGTGTAAATGGGAAGAGCCGTTTATCGGCTTTTCCTCACTCGTGTCTGACAGACGCAAGTAGAGGAGAGCCAATCGGTGGCTCTCATGACGGGGGGGGGGTCTGCGCTGATTGTTTAGGACCACCGGGGATGCCCACAAAGGACACCCACCAGGTATGCCCCCCTGGACCACTAGGGATATGCCAATCAGTGATGCCCATCAGTGCCACCCATAAGTACCCATCAGTGCAGCCTTTCAGTGTTGCTCATCAGTTCCCATCATCAGTGCCACCTCATTGGTGCCGCCTTATCAGTGCCCGTCAGTGAAGGAGAAAACTTACTTTTTTCCACAATTTTATATCAGAAACAAAGAAACTTTCTTTAAAAAAATTTCGGTCTTTTTTTGTTTAGCAAAAAATAAAAACCCCAGTGGTGATCAAATACCACCAAAAGAAAGCTCTATTTGTGGGAACAAAATAACAATTTTTGGATGCAGGCCCGGTTCTCACTGATGCGAGTTCATGACGAATGCGATGCGTCAAAAACACTTTAAATTCGTATGTCATCCCTAAAGTCATTGTTTTCAATGACGGTCGTTCACATACATGCGTTGCGATTCCTCTACGAATGCGATGCGATTAAAAAAAGGGTCTTGTGCGAGTTTACTGCGTTGCGAATTTAGTCTCCATAGACATCAATGTAAATCGTTCTTGAATCGCATTGATGGTTCACATATGTGCGAATTCCACCACACTACTCTCCACAAAAAACAGGAAGTACACAGGAAGTTAAGACCTTCTTCTTTTTTTTTTTTTTTTTTTACATTATGATTCCATTGGCTAGACTATCAATCGCAGCTATATCCAACCCCTGAAATTCGCGGTAAATTCACACCTCAAAAAAAAGACAAAAAACGGAACAAAATCACAACGCATCAGTGTGAACCGGGCCACAGTGTAGCATGGCCGCGCAATTTTAAAAGTGACAGCACTGAAAATTGGCCTGGGCAGGAAGGGGGGAAAGTGCCTGATATTGAAGTGGTTAAACTTCTCCAACGTTATCCCTGACCTGTCTGGTGTGTTCCTTGGCCTTCATGATCCGGTTTGTTCACTAACAAACCTTTTGAGGGCTTCACAGAACAGCTGCATTTGTACTGAGATTGAATTACACACAGGTGGACTCTATTTACTAATTAGGTGACTTCTGAAGACAATTGGTTCCACTAGATTTTAGTTAGGGGTATCAGAGTTAAGGGGGCCGAATACAAATGTAAGCCACACTTTTCAGATATTTGTAAAAAAAAAATTGAAAACCATTTATCATTTTCCTTCCACTTCAGTTATGTGCCACTTTGTGTTGATCTATCACATAAAATCCCAATAAAATACATTTACGCTTTTGGTTGTAACATGACAAAATATGGGAAATTACAAGGGGTACATCACCTGAAGCACTTTACAGTTACATTACATCTATATGGTGCATTGTGCAGCCTGTGTGTTCTTTTAGGATCAGTCCCAGGGGAGTCGGTTAACATGGCTGCACATTTTAGGATGCTAATACCTGTGTGGCTCTTACCATCAATAACAGACCTAAACTTGTATAATAGAAATATAATGTATCTAAATGGAACCTGCCCTGGGAGAGTCAGGAGGCTGCCATGTCTGCCTGCCCTTGAAGACACAAGATAGAACATGGCAGTCTGTCAGGTTTTTACTGCTGTCTTTGTTCCCAATGAAAGACTTTCCTTTAGTTATAATCAGGTGAAGAGATGAGTGGACAACTCTCTATCAGGGGACACAGACCAAGCACATTTTTAGTAAAATGAGGAAGGGTTAGAACCCATGACAGTGTTAGTAAATCATCCCCAGCAGGGATACAGGCTTCAATAAAAACCCGAGAGGGGTTCTAACCTTTCCCTACTCTACCAAAAACACCGGTTTGACTTGTCATGTGATTTGACAGGTAAAATCTCATGACAATTCGTACCCTATTGTTAGTATTGGAACCTTTCAAATCAGTGCGACACGGCCTTTGCTGCATCGATTTGAAAAAGTCGTTCCTGCACTATTGTTGCAATTTCAGGGGCGACTTGCATAGACACTTTTGCATGATGTCACACAGATGTTAGCCGAGTCGCACTGACAAGTGGCTTTCAAATTGTGCGATTTTGTGTTCTGTGTGAACCTAGACTTGATCAAAAGCTTATGGTTTAAGCCTTTCAGTCTGAAGTAGGTAAAGGCCCATTTATTCCAATAAACGTGGGGGAAGAGGCACCAGAAGGGGGGAAAAAAAATAAAATATCACATGATTTCGACAGGTCATGTGATGTGATGGACCTCTCTTCCTATTCCAGATAGTTCTCTGCAGACCCCATCGAACTCTAAGGGGAATTTACTTAATCTGGAGCAGCTGTGGATGGCAACCAATCAGCTGCTGTCTTTAATTTTTCAAACCTTAAGCCTAGGTTCACACTGACAAAGGGTTCAAAATCGTGCAAGCTCAGCTGAACTTGCACAATTTCATACCCGCATGTCAGTCCAACTTCGGGAGAGATTTCAGAGACTTCTGTGCAGGTTCCTGCACAGAGGTCTATACAAATCGCAAACTGAAGTTGCCAAAAGTAGTACAGGAACTATCGGTGCCAGTACCGGTTTTTGACAAGTACATGTCCTCCCCTCTTCCAGCAGACTGCGCCGTGGCGACGTCCCTCAGAAGTTCGGCCTCCTTCCTCTGCCGCTGGGCCAGTTAGAAAGCGCAGCGTGCCTCGTGCTTTGTGCAGTTGGGAACTGGCTGTGAAGCCAAAAGGCTTCACTGCCAGTTTCCCTTACCATGAATGGCGGCGGCAGCACCCGAGAGCCAATCTGAAAATCGGCTAGGGGTGCCGACATCGTGGGATCCCTGGACAGGTAAGTGTCCTAATATTAAATCAGCAGCTACAGTATTTGTAGCTGCGGACTTAATTGTTTTTTTGATGGGGGTAGGAGTGACAGGAGATGGAAATCCTTCTGTGGCATGTGTACACCCCCAACCACTGCCTCTGCCAGTAAAGGGGGGTAGTGGTTGGGGGGGGGGGCAGTGAAAGCGAGGTGCAAGTGTGTGTGGTTTTACTGTCCCACAACTAGTGTGAACGAGCCCTAGGAGTGGTACTGACTTGCCTGTGTATACCAAACGTCCAACATCAGACATACAATTGCTTATTTCCAGGCAATGACTTTAGCCGATAGTAAAAAAGGATCAGGTGAAAGCCCTGGAGCTTGTACCTTTTTTTAAAAGTAATGGCAGATCTTATTTTTAGTGAGATTTGGGGCATCTGTGTATCCCCAAATAGATTTTTCCCACCCTGCATGTATGCTCTCCAGGGAGGGGAGACATGACAGCCAGCTCACAGCAGAGCTCCACCTGTCATGATAGGACCAGGGATTAGTATTGATCTCTACTCTGGGGTCTCAGACAAGAATAAAGTTGGGGTAGGGAGATTAGATACAAGTCCTGCTTCATTCTACTGCAACCAAACATTGTCCTTTTTGGATTTCAGATTACAATGAAGATGGTTCCTAAAATGCTCTCGCCATTGGTGAAAGACTGGGCTCCCAAAGCCTTTGTAATTTCTT